>JAMWYP010000018.1:2647619-3247619 GCA_025563575.1 Acacia pycnantha | reverse complement strand
TTGGTCTAGGTGTTGTTGGAAGATACGGTTCATGTAATCCATGAATACCGCAGGTGCATTTGTTAAACCGAAGGGCATCACAAGGAATTCATAATGCCCGCACAGTTATCGAAAGTTTGTCTTGGGAATATCGCCATCTTTAACTCGCAACCGATGGTATCCCGAACGTAAATCAATCTTAGAAACGAGTGGAGTCGGATAACGATCCAAAAGATCATCAATCCGGGAAGTGGGTACTTGTTTTTGACGGATCACCTTGTTGAGTTCGCGGTAATCGATGCAGAGTCGAAAGCTTCCATCTTTCTTCTTCACAAATAATACTGGGGCTCCCCACGGTGATACACTAGGTCGAATGAACCCCTTCTTTAAAAGCTCTTCCAGCTGTTTCTTCAACTCCTGCATCTCATTCGGAGCCATCCGATACGGCGCCTTTGATATTGATCCTGTACCAGGCATCAAATCAATATTGAACTCCACTTCTCGGATAGGAGGTAGCTCGGTGAGATCCTCCGGAAATACATCAGGAAATTCATTGGCCACAGGAATATCCTCAAGAGAAAGGTCAGCCTCTGCCTTGACTGAAAAGAATACCATGTACGCTTGGCATCCCTGTTTCACACATCTATCAGCTTACAGTAAGGCAGAGAAAGTTCGGGCTCACATCAACTTTTTCTCCGGAAATAATATCTTCTTTTGCCACAATCGATCATCGCCCGTTGGCGGTCAGCCAATTTAGACCAAGTATGACGTCGATGCCGTGAAGAGGTAGACGGATAAGATCCACTTTAGAAACTCGTCCATCCACGTTAGCAGTACAATTTATACATGCATCAGAAGCTAAAGATTTTACACCCAACGGTGTAGATACTACAAGATCAAATGGTAATCTAGAGGCATGCAATCCTAAGCGATCCGCACAATCATAGGAAATAAACGAGTGACTTGCACCCGAGTCATACAATGCTTGCAATTGATTCCCATTGAGATAGATGTTACCTTGGACCATCTCTGGAGACTTTTTGGCCTCTGTGTTTGTCAATGCAAAGATCCGGCCAGTGTTCTGAGGTCTCGCCTCTGCAGCTTTCTCGGGGCAATCCCGGCTAATGTGTCACGGCTTCTGACATCTGAAGCAAACTTGTTTCCCATCACAGTTGGCTCTTGGATGGTACTTCTTGCATTTCTGACACGTCTGAGATCCCTTTGTCTCAGTTATCTTGTTGGTAGGGTTTCTTGTTCCCGCCTCGGTTGTCGCTCCAAGGCGCTTTCTCTTCGTGAGAGTTTCCATGGTTGAATCCACCGCGACCAGCATTTTGATTGTTGAAGTTCTCGGATCTGCGGAATCCTCTCGCAAGTTACGCTCGGTCATTCGACAAGTTTCCACCGTTGGTCCAAGTTCTAGAAATTGTTGGGATATGAGTCTCTCACCAATCTCATATTTCATCCGTGAACCGGTATGTTCACCATACTTTTTCCATTATTGCCCTTCCGATATGAAGAGTATCGGGACAGTGTTGGTGAATCGTGCATAGTAATCGTCGAATGATTCTTCTTGTCCTTGTCGGATCTGGAGGAATTCTTCCTTCCTTGTTCATTCGCAGAAGGAGGAAAGTATTGTTCGTGAAATTTTTCTAAGAACATTTCTCCCAATGTCACGGGACGATGTCGTTTTGGGGGTTTACACTGACTTCCACGCAACGGTCGCATCTCCTTATTTGAGTAGTAAAGCCGCTAGTTGGGCTTTGCGATTTCCGGGCAGTCAATCACCTTGAATATTTTCTCCAATCTCTTCAGCCAATCTTCTGCCATATCTAGTTTTCCTCTAAAAGTTGGAGGCTTCAGCTTGCAGAATTGGTTGACCCAGCTCTCGGTGGTTCTCTCTCTTTGTTCGCGCCTGGGTGGTGATTGAGACCTTTCAGACTCCTCAGGCTCTTCATCACGTTCATCATACTCTTCTTCGTCATCATTGTTGTTATCTTCTTCATTTCCTCGTTCCTCTTCGTGTTGTCGTGCGTCCAACTGTCTTTGTGTCTCCTGGTCTTGTTGGTTTTGTCTTGCCAAGAGAGCATCAATTAGAGCTCTTTGTTCCTGTAAGGTTCTGCGCATTTCTTCAATCTCCTCATGACCCGGTTGGTTTGGTACTTGGTTTCGTTCATCCTGAGGCTGTCTGCCTCTACCTCGACCTCGGCCTCGTCCTCGGCCTCGGCCTCTTCCCCTTGGTGCACCAGCACCTCTTATGATGGCCATGTTTTAATTCCTTTTTCCTTTATTTATAACAGATATGTAACCATTAGAAATGACACATTGATTTATACATCAAAACATATATATTCACATATATAATGTACATGTCAGCGTATATTACATCATCTAGGCCGGTTTATGACCGAGTGGTTACATCGTATATCCCAGTGTTGTTGTCATCAGATGAATGATCTGAGCCAACAGGTTTCTTCGGCTCTAAAGGCATACTAGCCATTGACTCAGGGTAGCTCACTGGGTCAGAATCATATTTCGGTTTGGGGTCATCGGAAATATCAGGATTTCGTCTTCGTCTCGCCGTCTTTGGAACTACGGATCTACGAGCGTTACGTCTCATTATTACGAGATAGAGGGTATACAAATTTTCGTTTCTGTCCATCACTACACATTACACCAGTGGTATTATCAGTACTCATTTTCAAAAATGTGCTCAAAGTTTAAAAGGCTTTTTGAACATAACTCCGTTATCCGAACAGAATGGCCAGGTAAGTGTCTACCATGGGGGCCTCACCGACTTATACGGCGACTTATGGCATCCCACGTAGACTCAGCCTTGCCTTCGGCACCAAACTGTTCACAGAGTAACATAGTCATGTCCATGCCGAATGAATGCTCGATACCAAAATGTAACATCCCGTTTTCTAAAGCAAATTTTTTTTATTTTTTCAATCAATCAAGTAGAGCATTGGAGCAAAAGAGTAAGCGATACATATTCAAATAAAAACCATAGTGTAACATTGTATGGATAATACGGTTATCCTCTTGTTTCAAAAGAAAGTACAAAAGCGGAAATACAAATTTCCCCGGCTAGCGATCTACTCGTGCTGCTTCCCCGTTCTCCAACTCTCGGTTCTCCAGACCCTGAAGCTACAGCTGAGATTCAATTTACCGCATTGAATCTCGTGTAATCTTAACCTCATGCTCAAACAATACAAGATACGGACAACGGATATTCAAGAGCTAATACAACGGCACGTCGGACAACGTAACGACAGCAGATCAAGGTTTCTGATATCCTATAATGATAATATCACCATTATCAATATTTGACATTATAACGGGCATTTTAGGTAAAAATTACCATTTTGCCCCTATTCCCCTAATCGGCGGAATTTCGCCAGAACTTCGTTACTTTGGCTCCGACTTTCCAAAATTTTGCCAGAACTCCGACCCCACCATGATTTTCGAATTTAATACTTAAAATAAAGCTAAAGATCTATCTAGCATTACTACTAAAACTACTGAAAGCATTAAAGACTAAAGACCGGCGTAATCTCGGAAAAGTCTCAAAAATCCGGAATTACCATTTTGAAGCCCCTTTCCTTCTCATTAGGAAACTAATTTTTGATTCCATCCAGGGCTCCAAAAGTCGATCAAGTTTACGGAAAGCGTGCGGTTCTCGGAAGAACTTTCGGAATCATCAATCTCTCGGACAAAAATTCACGATTCCAAATATGTCCGAGATAAATTCAAACTCATTTCCAAATGTTGAGTTAGAATTTATTTTCTTCGAATCTTTAAAATGTGACTATCCGCATTTCTCCCTATTTCGTCTTATTAGGAAAATGCTCTACCTACCTCGGAATCAACTTCGGAAAAGGCTAGCCGAAGATAAAAATTCACTCGATCAATATTTTACTCGACATTGGAAAACCTATTCTGGTACTCTAGATAGGATCCGTTTCCTATAAGTCTGATCACTATTCACTGTACTTTTATACAACATTACACTTTAACTTGCAAGGTAAGGCACCATGATTTTTTACCAACTCTTGTCCTTATTTCTTTCCTCCTATTCGGCTGGCCCTCTTTCAATATTGGTCAATATTTATTTTTTTATTTAATTAATTATTTGCTTATTTACTTATTTAATTTTTCCCAAAATTCCACAAAATCCCTAATTGGTCCATTCTTGTATTTAGGCTTAAAAATACCTAAACTCAACTATTTTTCTCCAAAATTTCCAATTAATTAAAAAATATGTTTATACTAATTTTAGGCCAAAAACCACTAATTTTAGGGTTTTACATAATTATTCATGAATTTCCTTTGCTTATGCTTAAATAATTAGCCAATAAATACTTAATTACCTTCTTGTCAATAGTTGATAATTTTCTTAATTAGAACAACTCATTACCTCATAACTTTTACATTGACATTTGTGTTTTCATGTCCCTTTCATTATATTATAATTTATGAGTGTATTTTGGTCATTTTGGCCCTTAACTCCTCTAATTTCCTACGGGATTTAACTTAGAAAAATATGCTATTTTCAAACAAGTCTTGCAACCATAATTTCACTTATCAGAAATATCCATTTTATTCATAATATTCCTGATAATAAAATCTGGGTATTACATATTATATTGCAACATACTCAATTAAAACAAAATTTACTTTTAATTATTCTAAAGTTATTCACTTTTTATATGTTACGAACTAAATTAATTTTAGTGATTTTAAAAAAAAAAATTATAATATAATCAGGATTCATTGTTCATATATTCAAACTTCAAAGTAATTGAGCAACCCTGCAGAGACTTGGTTTCAATGCTAAGCACTATGCTTAGATCTTCCAACTCATCAAATCTGGACCATTAGATCTGATTTCAATGGTCCATTTATGAGTTTTTAAAAGTCTATATTTTTTATCATAAAAAATATTTTAATATGTATAAAATCTAAAATAAAGATAATCTCTTAACTACTATTCTTTCAAAAAAATGATTTTTTAATTTAAAAAATCATCATTTAAAAAAAAAACTCAAATCTTGACTGACCAAAATTAGATCTAGATGACTTAGATATGATGAGTTGGAAAAGCTAAGCACAATGTTTAGTAATGAAACCAAGTTCCCTAGCTAGTGGTCTAGGTTTGATGTTGACAATTATATTAGAAGACAATAATGACTGAAAATTTAAATATTCACCCGAAAATGATATAATACAAAAATTAATCTATTAAATATATTACCCCTTAAGGCAGGTTAATTAAACATGATCTATTTTTGGGGTCATGTTTAACATGATCAAATTGAATAAATATAATATATTAAATCCAAGTAAGATAATTAAGAATACAAATTAAGGACAAATCTCTATTCTCTTGGCTGTAGTGAGAACGGCTGACTCTGGGACGGTATATGTAGCTAAGATGATAAGAACGTTGAAATATTTTATTCATTTTAGTTCAAATATATTATTATAATTTTTTTAATTGAGAAAATGCCAATACAATTATATAGAGTGGACAAGAGGTGAAAACAATATAATTGACGTATTGTGTATTGTGATATGATGATGACCATTTGAATTTTAATTTAATCAAGACTAACTTACATGTGTATAAAATGTAAAACGTCATTATACACATCCAAACAAAAATATAATATTAGCACTAAAACATAAACAAAAAATATAATTAATTTTTTATGAAATTTTTGGATAAATCCTAATCAAAGGATTTATTTACAAATAAATCAGGCGAATATGTGAAAAACTTTCATGTGCCTTGGGACTTGAATGTAATCAATTTTCTCCAAGAAATTATACAAATATTCAAGGGCCAATACCCGATGGGGTTGATTGTTCAGGAAAAAATTATTAAAATATTAATACTTCAATATTCACATACCATTCGTAGATATATAATTGAAGGATGACACGAGGAGTTAGATAGATAAATTATGAATAACCAATTCTTTTTTTTTTTTTTTTTTGATACACTTGAGAAACCAACAGATCTTAACTACATTTTATCTTTCACAAGTACCTCCTCAAGCGCCAAATCAGCATGGAATACAACCTGCAGCCCTGGCATCGAGGAGAGACCTGCTTTAGCCAATATATCAGCAGCATTATTTGCCCAGCGACTAATCAAATGAACTTCAATATCCCAATCTCGAGCGACCATACTTTGAATTTCAGCAATAAGTATCCTGTCCTCATGCACTTCATTCGTTGAACTGGCTATCAACTCAACAGCTTCTGCAGAGTCAGCCTCGAGGATCACCTTCCGAAACCCCATATCCCATGCTAGCTTGAGGCCGTGCAAACAACCCCACAATTCTGCTGACAGGATGTCCCCTTCCTTGCCTTTGAAGATGAATGCTCTCAGAAAATTGCCATACTGGTCCCGCAATAATCCCCCACTTGCTATTCCCGTTGATAAGTGAGTAAAGGCCCCATCGCATTCGCCACCCAGCCTTCCGGAGGTGGCTTCCAATTCTCCCCCATCTCCTTGACTCCCGTGCATGTGCCCTGATTTTTCCCGAACAGACTTGTGGCTTCCTTCATACTACCCATGACAGCAAACACACTCGATAGGATCGAATGATTTGAATCCCGTTTGCCTTCGAAAACTACCTTGTTGCGACGTCGCCACAACCACCAGCAAACAACAGCAAAGGTGTTCCTCCATTCATCTGATGCCTTAGCTGAACCCTTCGAGTTGATATTCCAACGCAACCAGTGATTAAAATTCAACTCGCAGAACTTGTCCCACATCTGCACCGGGACAACCTGCTTCCATAGCTCAAGCGATCCTGGGCAGTCACGGAGTACATGTAGTTCCGTTTCCACCTCAGCATTGCATATCGAGCAACTAGCGTCATTAGTAAGCCCCTTTTGCATCTTGCGAGGTTAGCGAGCAAACCGCCCATGAGTCGCAATCCACATCATCATTTTACATCTCTCAGCGCTCAGAATCCCAAATCCTGCCCCACACAGGGTCTGGACTTAGAGTATTATTACGTAGCGCATGATATGCTGACTTAACCGTAAACGTACCCATCTTATTCCATTTCCACCGCAATTGCTCATTCGCCAAAACCTCGCACCTTCGCATACCTTATTCCAAGTACGCTTTATTCCACTCCATAGATTGGACCCGTGTCTTCCCATTTCAATCCTCTAAGCAAATCGATCCACAGTTATATTTATTACGTACCACTTTAGCCCAAAACTCATCCTTCTTAGCTGCTAGATTCCACCCTACTTTCATGAAGTATGCTTGGTTAGCAAGCCTCGTGTGTCGGAGCCCCAGCCCCCCATGCGTTTTCGGTTTGCAAATGGAGTCCCATGCCACTAACGGGATCTTCCGCTGACTCTCGCCCGTCCCCAAAGGAACCGTCTATTACACCGATCTAGAGTATCACAAGTACTAGCTGAAAAAGGATGTCTCGCATAGCATACCAGTGAATCGCCAAGACACGGAGGCAACAAGCGTTGCTCGCCCTAACCGAGGAAAGGGTGTTTGCCTTCCACCTTGATAACCGCGTCTCGTACTTTATCAACCACATACCCGAAAGATTGCTTAGTTGTTCGATTATGATGGGGGATACCCAAGTACTTTCCCAAATCATTTGTGATTTGAAACCCCAAAGCTTCGCACATCTCATTTTTCCTTACGTGATTGACATTTTGGGAAAAGAAAACCCTGGTTTTTTGGTGACTGATCTTCAATCCAGAGCTAGCACAAAACTCTTGCAAACATTTGTTAATCATTTCTACTTGCTCCATGGAGGCTTCTGCAAATAGGAAAATATCATCCGCAAAGAATAGATGCGAAATAGGGGGTCCAGCACTGGGAAATAACCTCCAAAATATTGTTAGGCACATTAATTTCTTGCAAACAATTAATAAGAAATTTCCAGTTCACCCGGTCATAGGCTTTCTCCAAATCAAGCTTGATGGCAATAAAACCCTTCTTCTGCTTCATGGTTCTCATGGAGTGAATGACCTCTTGAGCCACGATAATATTATCACTGCTATGCCTCCCTGGAACAAAACTACACTGATTTGGAGAAATGATCTGAGGGAGAATGGGCTTTAGTCTTGCTACGATCACTTTGGATATAACTTTATAGATAACATTACACAAACTAATCTTTAATTTCAGCATCATCAATAGCTCTACTACACCAGCGGAGAGAATCCTCCTCAAGGCATGGGTACGAAGTCTGGCATTGGATTATTGGACGATCCCTAGTCTCCTCAGTGAGAAGGTCCGAGAAGAAAGAAGTCGCTAGACCTTTAATTTGGGCAGCATCAAAAATCCAAGACCCCTCACCATCCTTAATGGCCTCTATTCTTTTCGATTTCCGACGACAGTTAGCGCGAGCATGAAAGTAACGAGTGTTTCGGTCACCATAGACTGACCATTCTGCTCTTGCCTTCTGCGCCCAAATAAGCGACTCCTGGATAAGGACATCCTCAAGTTCCTTCCAAAGAGAGATCTGGAGCTCTTCATATTTAGGTTGCCTACCATACGAGGCAATTGCCCTATTGATCCCATCCAGACGTCTCATGAGCAGTTTCTTCCTTCCATCTGTATGCTTAAAAATTTCCTTGTTCCAAACAGAGCAAGCGTCGGCAAATTGAGATATATTTTTGTTCCAAGGAATTTCTTGCATCCAACTTTGCTTGACAAAATCTTCAAACTTCTCATGAAGTACCCATGCTGCAACAAACCTAAAAGGTCTATTAGGCTTTGGACACGGCCCTGCACTGTCCAACCGTAATAGCAATGGCCTATGGTCTGATTTAAAAAATGGAAGATGTGCAACAGAAGCATGAGGAAACATATCCAGCCACTGGTCATTTACTAGAAGTCGATCAAGACGTGCTTCTGAAGCTCCTCTTCTCCACGTGAATTCAGGTCCCACGAATCCCATGTCTCTCATGTCCTGGTTATCCACCCACCTCTGGAAGTCACGGTCAGGGGGAGTTTGGAACTCGCGCAGCAGATCGGCGTTCCCCAAATAGCAACGTACCATTTAAGTCTCCTCCAACTAGCCACGCCTTGAATCGAGGGAGCTAGCCATGAGAGGTGGTCCCACAGGACCCTGCGCGGACCACAAGACGGACTGGCATACACTATCGTCATTGTCCAGGTACACCTAGCAGAACTGGTAATCTGCAAGTGTAAAAATTGGTGATGGCGTTCTAAAACAGAAACTGAGGAGATTGAGTGGTCCCACAAGCACCAAATTCCTCCACTATATCCTTCACAATCCACTAGCTCCATGTTCGGAAATCCCAGGGATTTAGCACGTCCCACAGATAGCGCAGGGGTGCACCTAGTTTCCAAGATGGCAATAAAGTCTAGATGATAGTGTGTTCTCATATCCCGAATCAGAGAAGTAAAGCTTCTAGTTCCAGTTATTCAATGTCCGGTCACCATTCCCTTCTTTATCCGGGTTCACATCCACTCTGGCATCCTGGGTCTGCAACACACCAAATGGATTTAAATGGCTGGGCTCCATACTGCGGCCCACTTGCGTCAATTTCCTGCCTCCGGCCGAGAGTGGGTCTGTTTTCCTTCCCCTTTAATTTTCCTTTCCCCACATTCTTCCGTTTCACCCCCACTTGGACCCACTCCGATTTGGCTGGACTATTAGATGCCACATCCCCTTTCCTATCATTTATGGTAACCCCGATTTCCTGCCTTGACTTCATCCTCCGCGAATCACTCTGTTCCCCCGGTAACTGCTGCCCCATCTTCGCCTTCCCATTATCATTTAATTCACCCTTTGATTTCGCAGCATTATGGTCACCCCGAAAATCCCGTTTCAGGATTTTGATCTTCCCAAATCGATACTCATCCCTTGCTACGCTGCCGGAGGTGTTTGGTGGCACACTGGCTACTAACGCCCCCAACCTCGAGTGTCTCCATGCTTGCATCCTCCTTTACACCCTCCTTTTTCCCCTGCTCCTCTTCCTGCTCTACTAAGCAACTTTCCTTTTTATGGCCATATTTCCCACACCTAAAGCACACTTGATGAAGTCCTTCATAAACAATAGGGCGTTCTTCGTTAAAAATTTTGTACGAAGGGAGTAGTGGTTTTTTCAGATCAATTTCCACACAGATGCGTGCAAAACCACCCTTATCATACACGGATGTAGACCGATCCAGTTTGATCATTTTCCCTACCATATTACCAATTCTACGTAGGGATTCCACATTGTAGAACTCAAAAGGAACGTCAGGCAATCTGATCCATGCCGCAATGTTACACTGGAGATCCGCGTTCCAAGGATTAAAATTAGGCCTCCATCGTTGGACTATCAGATAGTGATCCTCTATCATCCATGGACCCTCTTGGAAAGCATACTCTTTATCCTCCTTATTTGAAAAAGACACAATGTAATATCCATTACTAAGGGGAATCAGTTTTAAAGGGTTCTTCGGACGCCACATGCGATTGATGCGATCCCGAATAACATATAAAGGAAAATGAGCCCCAAGAACCTTAATAATAAGTGAATTCGTCCATGGTAAGCACCACGCTGCGTATTCATCTGCTGTGAACTTCAACATCCCTGGTTTGCCTTCCCTCTCTCTCAGCCATCGTGTCCTCCACTTCCTCTCGATTCATCCGGTTCCTCATGGTCCTCCTTTGATTCATTTGGCGGAAATAAGATTTCCACCCTTCACAATATCATCGGCCTCAGAGTGTTGTACTGAAATCCGGCACACCCCGAGATAAAAGCTTGTCCCGACACGACAATTTTGGCGCTCCGGCCTTGCGCTAGGGCTAGTCCCATGAAGAGAAGCAGATCCACTCCCTTGCTCTCCTGGTTATGCCCAAACGCAAACTCCTTCCCTCCTACACTAGCCGACCCCTTCCCATTCCTCCTACCGCCGTCTCCATCATCATCAGCACCTCCCAAGCACTCCTTGCCGTCCTTCCCACCCCCTCGCTCACGACTCCGCTCTCGCTCTCGGTCTCCCATATTTGTGTTTTATGAATAACCAATTCTGAGAGGGAGTAAACAGGAAATTTCTAAGAGATTTTGAGATTGAAATTTTTTTTAAGAAAAAAAAAAAAGACAAATCACGTAGTTGTCTTAATGATCAACAATAAATTAGAGTGCTAATTAGAATAACATGTTTAAAACTTGTTACAATAAATTATCACCATTATTTTTAATAACCATATTAGTTACTCACATTAGATGTAATCTTCTTTGTGACGAGTCTGGTGTTATCACTGAAAGGGACTCTTGTGTTTGGGAGTTCTATTTTGGAGGGGAAGGAAAGGGAAGGGAGGGTTTTGGTAATCCCTTCCCTTGTTTGCGAGTTTTAAAAATAGGAGGGGAGGGAATCAGGGATTTTTACAAATCCCCCAAAACCCTCATTCTTCTAAAAAATAAAGTTCCCCCAATATGGGGGGTTTTAAGAGGGGAAATAAAATAATTACTTTGTTACCCTTATTCACCACCACCCCACTACTGCCACTGCCGCCACCACCGCCACCACCACCCTACCACTACCACCGCCACCGCCACCGCCACCGCCCCCGCCGCCCCCGCCCCACCACTGCCACCGCCGCCGCCGCCGCCACCCCCACAACCGCGCCACTACCACCACCACCACCCGACCACAACCGCGCCGCCGCCACCACCACCACCGCGCGCCGCCACCACCACCACCCCACCACCACCACCCTGCCACCGCCACCGCTGCCACCACCACCACCACTACCCCACCCCAGCCACCGCCGCTGCCACCACCACCACCACCGTGGTCACTGCCGCCACCACATAAATAATTTTTTGAATATAAAAATTACATAAATAAAATTTTTAGAAAATTTAAATTTAAATTTATTTGAAAAATATAATAATTATATTAATTATTAAAGAAAATGACAAAATGGTAAAAATAACTCATTAATCCTCCATCTTCCTCCCTTACTATTTTTTTTAACTCCCAAACAAGGGAAGGAAATATCCTCCATTTCCCTTCCATTCCCTCCCCTTCATTCTCCTTGCATTCCTTTCCTTCCCCTTCCTTCCAAACTCCCAAACAAAGCCTAGGCATATGACATGAACAATAGTTTTTCGACGTCTTGTTATCTTATTATCTTACGACCTTCACTACTAGCAATTCGCTTCATTATTTTTCTCGTGCTCTCTCTTTCTCCAAAATCATTGTATGATCAACTAGACTACTTTGAGAATGAATCCTAATCATGTAGTAATAGACTACAAGGCATATGACATGAACAATAGTCCTTCGACGTCTTTCTCTCCATGTAAACAATGCTAGATTGGTCTTTTCTCCTGGATTATCCATCTTTGGTGGAAATTCAGAAATAACATGGTCATTGCAGAAAGCACAATTCAACACAGAACAATAACAGTGACAAAGATCCAAAGCATGTAAACAAATCTAGTTGAAGATAACAAAACAATGACTGAGTTCAGAACAGGACAAGTGATAAAAGAAATAATTGAATAAAATCAATAAACACTTATTGCCACAAAGAAAAATGGACAACATATTGTTGTACATATATTAAAACAAGATAATCAAAAGTAGGCAGATCAAAACAAAATTAAACAAGAGATCAAGAATTAAAATTGTACATATTCACACAAATGCACTATCATACAACAGTAGGCGAAAACTGAGTGCCATTGAGTACGGCTACAAAAGGGGTGAGCAAGAAATCAATATTCAAAAATCAGAATGGCAACCTGCAACAACCTGGTTTAATATACTGGTTTCATTGTTGTGATCGAATAGGCAGAGCTGAAACTGAGTTTAAAGAAGGCCCTAATAACTCCTAATTTCCTATTCTTCTGGTTCCAAAGAAACCTAGGCAGAGGCTCTATCAGACCTTGCTTCTTTGCCCACAACTAATTTCTCTCTTTAGAACTTCTAACCCCCACAAATAAAATTAGTACCCAGTAAATCGAAGCAAGGGATTTGAGACGAAGGGATTTAAATCCAAGAAATCAAAGCAAGGCACAAGGGAAAGTGACTTACGATCGCACGGATAAAGAGTCAAGCCGAACACGAGCCTCGTGCGCACGTATCGAAGAAAAATCACAACCAAGCATCTCCGGACGTGGCGGAGTCCACGAGCCTCGAAATCACGATCAAATGGCGTCTCCAGCGCTGCGCCGATCGCCGGATCAAAACCGAGAAGATTCGGGGAAAAGCAACACCATCGTAATGAGAAGATTCAGAGAAAAGGAACACCGTCGTTTTTTTGCTCGAAGAGGTTGTGGGGGTGGGTGGGTTCAAGGCAGGAAGAAATAGGGTAAAAACGTAATTAAGCCATTTCTGCTCTTAAAACCCCCCATATTGGGGGAACTTTATTTTTTAAAAGGAGGAGGGTTTTGGGGGATTTGTAAAAATCCCTGATTCCCTCCCCTCTTATTTTTAAAACTCGCAAACAAGGGAAGGGATTACCAAAACCCTCACTTCCCTTTCCTTCCCCTCCAAAATAGAACTCCCAAACAGACCCTTAAGGAAATAACAAAAGAGTACAGAATACATCGAAAGAGACTTATATTAGTACCAAAAGATTATATAAATATTACTTCTTCCCCCGGTCCTTTTTATAAACAATTTTTTTGTTGGTCCTTTTATAAACAACTTTTCCTTTATGTATGAAAATGTAATCTTCTTTTTTTCTATTTTACCCTTATTAAATACATATAATACAAATACAAGCTTCTTTTTTCTATTTTACCCTTATTAAATACATATAATACAATAATTGAAACTAAGAAAACAAAATATGAGAGAAAATAATATTCTCATTGATAAGCTTTGATGTGTACAATAGGTCTCTTATATAGCGAAGACCAATTAATGAAACTAAACAACTTGCTACTTAATATAATTGAAGAGTTTGCTATGTTGGTTACAACAGAAATATATTAGTTACAACAAATAAACAATATCTAATAAAATTAACTATTTGAGTAACTTGCTGTATTAGCCCCCTCCCCCAAGCTGGAGTATATATGTTGATCATACCAAGTCAAGATAAAAGACCATGAAAGGGTTGATCGTAAAGGGGCTAAGTAAAGATGGCAGCAAGTTGATCTGCACTTTGAATTGGAAGAAGACGAAGGGCCCGTTTGGATGGGCTTTTAAAAAAAGTGCTTTTTTGTAGTGCTTATTTTTTTTAAAGCTCTAAATTGGAGCTTTTAAAAAAAGCAGCATTTTGGCTTTTTTTTGTGACTTTTGTTTTTTTAAAAAAAATCATCTAAATACATAAATTAATTAAAAAACATTTCTTTTTACATTAAAAAAGTGCTTTTTTATATTTTTTTTTTTTTTTAAAAAAGCCTATCCAAAAGGGCCCTAAGTCCAGCTTGAACCTTTTCAAACATCTCCAAGTGTGCGAGGAAAAAGATTAGAATTGAACAAGGAGTTAGTGAAATTCATAAACCAAGTAGCAATTAAGCACAATAAAAACAAGTGCATATACGGCAGGGGCAGACCCCAAGAATTTTACTCATGGGGTGAAATAAAAAATGCTACATTATAAATAAAAGTACTTGAAATACAATATAAACCTAATATACAAAAATTGAAAGAAATCTATCACAGATATTAAGATTACTTTACTTGATTCTTACTCTACGTGTTTTCATATTGTTAAACTCATCTATAATTGAATCCGTGCTAAAACTCAAAACAATTTCTTTTTTATTGTATGTAATCAAAGCATAATTATATTCCTATGATCATCTTTTAACAAAACTCAAAACTTGCCCAAAATTCTAACCCTAAATTATTTTCTAATCAGTATAAAAGTAGTATCATTAGAAAGATAATATCATGTATAATAAATTTCATTAAGGAAATTTAATGAAAATAAGTGATTTTGAATACCTTATTAATTCTCAAAATTTATTATTAGCTGTTGAAAAAAAATGGCTCAAGCGAGAGGAAGAAAATAATATCAAGGCCGAATGGAATCTAGGGATTTGCTAATTAACTTATCATGTTGATGTTAATATATATGAAAGTGGCTAAAATCACGTGTAGGATTTGTTCTGATGATTTATTAGTTTAAGGTAAAAAATGTGAATGAATGGAAAAAGAAAATGAGCGAAGCAGACAAAGAAGATTAGGCATGAGCATATCCAACACCATGATATTAAACATAAAAACACACTAAAACAAAAACAGTAAAACCAAACACGAAACAAGAACAAACCAACAAACACAAAATAATAAACGCATAGCAACATGAGGAGACTCTCAAATTAAAGCAACAGAAAGTTAACCCAACTTTAGATGCTTATTACGAAACCAACCGCTCAAATCACTGAATAGTGAATACAGGAATAATAACACCTTGAGACCCAAAAAGAATTTTTAACCTTAAAATGGCAAAAATAGCGCCTTGAATTTGTTTTTCCTTAGTCCATATATAACTTAATATCCTTATTCTAGCCTACAATGGAAAATTTTTGACCCAGGCTAAAAACAAAATGCTAACACCCTCAAGTCCCTTTTTTGGTTTGACACCTAAAATAAAATAGAATTTAAGGAGAGAGAAAAAAAAAAAAAGCCAACAACTGTTGGTTGAGATAGTAAACAACCTTAACTCTGTAAAGAAAGAACACAAGTTCAAATTCTAAAAACAATGAAAAGACGCTTAGAAAAAATTAGATTATTTGTAGAGAAAATCCCTAGAAAACGCTACTTGAATTTTAAAATTTTAAATAGGTGACTTCCCAACAAACTAAACTGTCAATTTCTTTTTATTTTATTGTTAATCTCATTACTGTTATTGTCAACAGGATTTTAAAGTTCAAGTGGTCTTTTTCTTTCATTTTTCCTTATTTGTATGAGGATGAACAAAAATATTGCTTTTAAATTGTAAAATTCGTTAAACATTGCATATATATTATCATTGCAACAGTGGCGGAACCACACCTTGGCCAGCTGAGGCCTTGGTCCCAGCTGACCTTCTAAAATTTGTTAGTATATATATATATATTATTATATATATTTTATTATATAATATTTTATTTTGGCCAATAATTTAGCTCCAGCTAATTTCTTATCTTCTCTATAATTATACTCATTTTTTACATTTTTCCCTTCCTTTCCACCGTCTTTTATTTTTGTAACATCCCAATTTTTTTTATAGTAATTAAGTGCTATTAGAATGTGATTTATTTAGTAAAATTACATTTAGATAAGGTCTAAAAGTATAAAATTAAGAGTTTTGTCTAAGAATTTAAAAATTATATGCATGTGTGTGTTAATATAAAGTGGGGCCCACACATTTTTATAAATCCTCTTGTCACTTCTTCCCCATTCTTTTCCTTTGTCTTTCGTGCAAAGGGGAAAAAATCTATATGTATATAAAATAACAAATTGGTAGGGCCCATACCCATTAATATATTCTCACCTCCACTTTTCTTTATTTTCCCGTAGCCTATTCATCTTCTTCCTCCGGTTCATCCGGATTTTTCTTTTTCAGAGCTTAGACAAAATTTGAGAATCAATAAGGTACTTAAAATCACTTCGTTTCATAAAATTTTCTTCATTAAAGTTATTCTAGGTGATTTTATCTTTCTAATTATACTACTTTTATACTGAATAGAGACCATTTTAGGGTTTGAATTTTGGACAAGTTTTGTTAATAGATGTACTATAGGAATGTAGATGATGATTAATAGTTAATTTTAATTGGTTTACCTTTGTTATTTAGTTTATAGAAGATTTTATAATGAATTTTCTATATAATTAGTCTAAAAATAATTCTATACTATAATTTCTAACCAATTAAATTGGGTTTAAATAATTTATTTGGATTATTGAAGGTGATCTTAAAGTTTTAATTGGTTTAGAATTTTTATATTGCATTATGTAAGAGATTTAAAATTTAGGAAAATGTTATGATTGAATATAATAGTTTTACCGATTAAATTTAAATTTAATGATTGATTTATGTTTATTAGAGGTAGAAATGATGATCAATCAGTTTAAAGTGTTGTTAGAGCTTATAAATTGATGTTTGAATGATTGTTTGCATAGCTGAAATTGAATTAAATCTGTATGTTTTTTTTTTAAATATTTTTTGGGGGTTCTTATTATATATTTTTTTATTTTCTCCAATTATTTTATTTTGAGGTAGGTGGAATGTGCATTTAAGTGTTAGTTTTGTGGATTAAGTAGTACTATAAGAATTCATGTTTAGTGAAAAAAAATACTAATTAACACTGACAGCAATATATAGTCTGCGTCACCAAATTTGTTATAGGTTGAAAAAGATAAGTAAAGATAAACAGAAAAGTATAAATATGTTCTTTAAGACATATAATTATTTTGCATTTTGTGGATATATATTACGCACTTTTTCTTTGATTATATTTTAAATAATTTTATTAAATTTTATTGTACATATAATTATTATGTTTGTATTTGTGATATCTCTAGGAATGTTTGGTTGGGATAAGGCTCTTATTTTCCCCAAAAGTTTTCATTTAGGAACACTCAGCACCCGAAATTTTTTTTAAAGCAAAATTGCCCCGGAAGTTAAAAAATTGAGCAATTTTACCCTGGAAGTTTTTTTAGAAGCAATTTTGCCCCGGAAGTTTTTTAGGAGCAATTTTGCCCCAAGATTTTTTTTAGGATCAATTTTGCCCTGGAAGTTTAAAAATTGAAGCAGCAATTTAACGGGCACGATTAACAGAAGGGCAAGATTGCTACGTTTTTAAACTTCCGAGGCAATTTTGCTCCAAAAAAAACTTCTGAGTGTTGAGTGCTCCTAAGCGAAAACTTCCGGGGCAAATAAGACCATTATTCCATGTTTAGTTCATTACTCATTAGGCTGAGGGGAGAGTAAAATTTTTGTTTGAGATACCTACTGAAAAAGTTGGTATCATCTTATATCTTATTTTGATTTATAATTGTGGGTTATTATTTATTTGTATTTTCAATGTTATGTGATACTATATAGTAAATAGTTCAATATATTTATTTTTTGGCCTAGGCTAAAAATATTTTCTGGTCCGCCACTGCATTGCAACATATTCAATTAAAACACAATTTAATTTTAATTTTTATAAAGGCATTCACTTTTTATATGTTACTAACTAAATTAATTTTAGTAATTTAAAAAAAAAAAAAATATATATATATATATATATATATATATATATATATATATATATTTATATTTATATTGAGCAACCCCGTCACGACTTGGTTTCAATGCTAAGCATTATGCTTAACTCTCCCAACTCATCATATCTAAACTATTAAGACTAATTTGGATGGTCCATATATATCTAAGTTTTTCAAAGTCTATATTTTTTGATAAAAATTATTTTAATATGTATAGAATCTAAAATAAAGATAATCTCTTAACTATTATTTTTTCAAAAAATGATTCTTTATTTAAAAATCATCATTTTAAAAAAAAAAAAATCTAGACGATCGAAAATCAAATAGATATGATGAGTTGGAAGAGCTAAACACAGTGCTTAGTGCTGAAACCAAGCTATTCCCTTGCTAGTGGTCCAGGTTTGATCTTTAATCAAGATTCATAGCTTGTGATCTTGAACATTGCAATAATTTCAAGTATATCTAATCAAACCCTAAATATTAAAAGTAAAAACAAATTCAAGAGCCAAATGTTGACAATTACAAGACAATAATGACTGAAAATTTAAATATTGACCCGCAAATGACATAACACGAAAATTAATCTATTAAATATATTAACCCTTAAATCAGGTTAATTAAACATGATCTCTTTTTGGGGTCATGTTTAACATGATCAATTACTGAATAGATATAATATATTAAATCCAAGTAAGATAATTAAGAACAAATCTCTATTCTCTTGGCTGTAGTGAGAACGGCTGACTCTGGGACGGCATATGTAGCTAAGATAATCAAGAAAGTTGAAATATTTTATTCATTTTAGTTCAAATATATTATTATAATTTTTTAATTGAGAAAATGCCAATACCATTATATATAGTAGACAAGAGGTGAAAAACGATTAACGTATTGTGAATTGTGATAACTACTAAAAAAACATCATATTACTTATGGAATTACCCACACAAAAAATTCCGTGGGAAATTACCCACGGAATCCGTGGGAAATTTCTGTGGGTAAACGGAAATTTCCCACGGAATTCCGTGGGTAATTTCAGTTACCCACGGAATTTCGTGGGTAATTTCCATGAGTAATAAAATTTACCCACGGAATTTTTTCCGTCCCAAAAAAAGATGTGGTAAATTTTCGTTGAATAAGCCACACGAAGCCCCTGTTCTTCGTTATCATAATAAATCTATGAATATCTCAACTATTCAAATTAAATTTTATTATTTTAGTTATCATCCGTCTAACTACGAGTTGACTCTGAAGCCCCTGTTCTTCATCGCTCCCTTCCTCTTCTTCATTCAACCACATTCGAACTCTAACAGAGTTGAACTGTCAAAGCCACTTAGAAACCGCAGTTCCCTTCCTCTACTTCGCTCAACCACCTTCGAAACCACAAGCCGCCATTCATCTTCTTCTTCTTCTTAGGTTTTTCTCTCGCGATTTTTACTCCTCTGTCAAGACTCAATCCCCTATAGATATATCTTCTCTATCTTTTATTGTATAAGGGCAATTTGATCTTTTGGTTACAATTGGAAATCCAAAATTCCTCATCCAATTATAACATGGGATTTGATAAATTGACAGTACTAATTTATCTTTTCCTAATTTTGTTTGTATTTTTCTGAGATTTTCCAAAAAAAAACTTGGCAGATATTAAGGATTTTGAATCTTGAATTGATTACACTAAATTAAAGTGATATTTTAACTCTGTAACAGAATTTTGTCATCAAAATTTGGATAACAATTGTTTTTTTAATGTGTTAATTCAAAATTTGATGATTTTAATAATTTATAACATTTTTTTGAATTTTGATGTTGTTTTGATGTTGTTTTGTAACTCTCTAACTTCATAAAAAAAAATTGTGTTAAATATGATAGATTATAAATATTGATATTCTTAATTTCAATGACTTATATTTGAAATATTTTAAATTAAATTGTTAAAACAATTTGTATTTTTATTATTTAATCATATATTTTTAAATGATATAAAAAAATTTAAAACATTAATTGGTGAAAAACGATATTCATCTACAGGAAAAAAATTTTTCATGTTGTAGGAGAAATCTATTCTCATGTCACACATACATGAAATGGTAAGACCGACACACACACACACACACACACACACACACATATATGCGTGTGTGTAGGTCCCATTATTTTATGTGTGTGTAGGAATCTTTTTCTTCTCATGCAACATGAGAAGTTTAAACCCCTTCATCTATTTATTGATCAAATTTAGAGTAAATACCCTTTTTGGTCCCTGAAATAAGACGCGCTACCCATTTTGGTCCCTGAGTAAAAAAAATGTCATTTTTCGTCCTTAAACAGTAAAAAAAAGGGTCCATTTTAGTCCTTTTAGTCATTTTTTGTGGGCATTTTAATCCCTCGCAAATTGCCAAAAAATCGTTTTTAGTCCCTAAAAAGGACCAAAAATGACATTTTTTTACTCAGGGACCAAAATGGGTAGCGCGTGTTATTTCAGGGACCCAAAAGGGTATTTACTCTAAAATTTATTGCATTTACGGCCTTATACCTTGACTTTCATAGGCAGACGCAAGTGTTAGAGAAGGGGGGCAAGTGCCCCCCTTAAATTATGATGATTTTTTTAAAAAATAAGGGAATTAAAATTATGATGTATTTGATGGCATTGATAATAAGATAATTATGATGGAATTTTTAAAAAATAATGCCTAGAAGGATGACATTGTAACTATTTTTATTGTAATATACTTTTATTATCAAAATATATATACTTGAACTTATGGAGTGCTCACCTTTCATTGTAATTTATGTAGCTGCATTTCTAACAGCACTTAGCCTTGCTTTTCTCTAAATGATAGGTTGTAAAATAACTGTCTCTTTTATTACATCATCAGTATTCACTTGATTTCATGAATATTTTTTTGATATTTTTTCTTTTCTTGTTTATATTCTTTTGTTTTTTAATGCATTTAAAATTTTTTTAAAAAAAAATATTTCGGGGGCACCAAATCCCCCCACCAATTGTGTCCCCCTTCTATAATTTTCTGTATCCTCCCTGACCTTCTAGGTGATCAAATCTCTTTAATATTTTTTATGACAAAAAATGGCATTGGTGGCCATGGAAAAATCACAAGCTGGCGTGTGGAACTGTGGATTAAGAGTTGGCTTGCCTCCTTTTCTTGAAATTGCGTCGTTTTGGCGCAGTTTTAAGTGTACCTTGTTGTTTTTTTAAAAAAAAAATCAGGGGTATTAAAAAAGTACTTTACACTATTAATCGGTACTAAAAAAAATACTTCATGATCTTGAAAAATTAGTTTAGGATCTTAAAAAAAATATTTTGAAAAATATTTTTAGTATCATTTAGTACCATAAAATATTTTTTCAAGATCCTAAAATAATACTTCATGATCTTGAAAATTTCTTTTAGGATCTTAAAAAATATTTCAGAGTAATGACTAGTACAAAAAAGTACTTCATAATATTGAAAAATTATTTTAGGATTTTGAAAAAAAAAAATTCAAGGTATTAATTGGTACTAAAAATATACTTCATGATATTGACTGACACTGAAAAAATATTTCAAAGTACAGACTGGTACTAAAAATATACTTTAGGATATTGACTGGCATTGAAAAATATTTCAGAGTACAGACTGGTACTAAAAATATACTTCAGGATATTTATCCTGACTGGTACTAAAAATATATTTCAGGATATTTACTGGCACTGAAAAAATATTTCAGAGTACAGACTAGTACTAAAAATATACTTCATGATCTTGAAAATTTATTTTAGGATCTTAAAAAAATATTTCAGGGTATTAAATGGTGCTAAAAATATACTTCAGGATACTAACTAGCAATGAAAAAATACTTCATGATTTTAAAAAATTATTTTAGGATCTTGAAAAAATATTTTATGATATTGACTGGTATTAAAAATCTACTTCATGATATTTTTTTAAGATCTTAAAATAATTTTTCAAAATCATGAAGTAATTTTTTTAGTATTTCTAAATTTTCTTAAGAAAAATTTTAAAAAAAAAAAAACACTTGAAACTATGCCAAAATGACGCAGTTTCAAGAAAATGAGGGCAACCGACGCAAGCCAAGTCCAATTTTTTCATGCACTCTCTTCTAAGTTTCTCAGAAACATTGGAAAGAGTGGCGGTGGAAGATTGACTCAAGGCGCTGGGGGAGGCATCCTAGGGGTCTAGGAAGCAGTGGAAACGTTGGTAAAGGTGGAGGCATGTGTACTCTCTAGCCAGTATGCCCTGTGGACTGGGCTCCAAGCACCCTGCCCTTGGACTGTGGGTGAGCCCAACCCCTTTCCTAAAATTTCAGTAACAAAAAAAAAAAAAAAAGATGGAAAAGCAG
Source organism: Acacia pycnantha (assembly GCA_025563575.1). Taxonomy (NCBI): domain Eukaryota; kingdom Viridiplantae; phylum Streptophyta; class Magnoliopsida; order Fabales; family Fabaceae; genus Acacia; species Acacia pycnantha. The sequence goes on along the minus strand of JAMWYP010000018.1, from coordinate 3,225,107 downwards.
GAAAGAGAATCATGATAAATTTAAGATAAGGAATTTGTTTATGAATAGGAAAATTCTAAAAAAATTCTTTAAATTTGAAAATATCAAATATGTTATCCCTTAATAAAATGAGTTGTTGGTTGCTAATCAATTATAGTCCATGTCTAAATTATTGACTATAACAAAACTGATTTAGGATATTGATATTATTGGAATTTTTTTTTTTCCTAAAAAAACCATGACATTTAAAATATGTTGTAATGAGTAAATAGGCTATTAATTCCTGAAAGCAGTGGTTTTGGAGCAACTGAAGTTGCGGGTGTTTATATTACTATGTGTACTCTATGGGGATCATTTTTTTTCCACTGACACCAATACACGATTTGAAATTTTTTAATTTAATTTTCTTACTATATGCTGTAGAGTGTAGACGACGTTATTGAAAATTTTTGGTTTGTCATGTCTGTAGTTCCCACGTATGTGGGTTTACAAAAGTATATATGTTTCTATATATTTCATTAAGTTGATTGTTGATGGATTTTGTCATATTCATATGTGTGTTGTTAGCGTCGATTAATAGTAATACATCCTTCATATCTTTATCATTCCTCTAAAGTGTGTAGTGCATCCTTGGGGGAGTAAGTTCTTGTTATAAGCTTTAAAACGCATATGGCTCTTCCTGATTTGTCATGTAGGACCCAGTCCCAGGATAGACACCAGTAGTCCATCAGGGCCAAAATACACCTCCGTTACCAATAAGTTTCTCATATCATCCAGTAGATATCAAACATCTTCCTTTTTGTGGCTTTAGCAAGCTGTATCACCCCTTCTTGGCTATTATTGAATGCATGGTAAATTTTATAATGTAACGAGTTGACCAATTCAATTTTATATGCACAACACATTCTTTATGGGGTATATCAGACTTCATTTCTCAGAAAATGACAGTTTTTCTCACCTCCTTATGCCTACACTTTTAACCAGTCATTCCAATATATGAGCATAAGCTGAAGCAACTAATATTAGAAGTTTCATCCTATCAAAAAAATAGAAGTTTCATGATCAGCGGTGTGCCTCAAATAAGGAAAAGCCGAACTGCTCTTTATTTAATTAAAACATTACACGACTCGAACACAACCCCGGCTGCTCTTAAGATTGGACAGAACACAACAGTTGTTGAAAACAGAGGACAACACACACAGGATTATTACTTCTAACACATGGTAAAGGAACCTTTCACAGTTTCTTCAGATAGAGATACTATTTGGAATTCCTCTGCAGGTAAGTCCTTCCTCACTTGTAGGATACAGAAGAGTGTAATGCATGTTGACGGGTCCAATCCTGTTTCTTAGGGTCTCTGTATTGTTCCTTTCTATCAGCTTTTTCTCAATCTCTTCCATCTTCTTCCCAAACTTCTTGAAGGCTTCCAATGGCTTTACATCAGAAGTCCAGTTAGGATTGTCCCTAGTACCAAGATAGACCTCATCAGAAGCGTGCCTTGATAAGATTTCTATAACTGAAAGGTCAATAAGGGTCTGCAACTTTGGTGTTATTGTCTTCAAGAAAGCTTTCTCCGGGTTCTTCTTTAGCTCTTCATATTCTGGAGTTCCTTCTTCGGGAAGCAACCTCCTGCTAAGAGTTGGACGGTTTACAATATAACCTCCATACGGATATTGCCCGAAATTGACAGCGGCATGGAGGGCTGAAGAAGTCCATATGATGATAGTGCATGCTTCAATAAGCTCAGCACGAGTTTGCATCTTAAACCACCAAGGTTGATCTTTTAAATCTCCGTGACCAAGTTCTACGGTTTCTGTCCACCAAGCTTGTAGTTCAGAGTCTTGTTGAACATCTTCATTGCTGTCATAGTAGCAGTGAACATAATCATGAACCCATGTATTAATTGCAACCCATATCTCAAGTCCATCCACAGCAAAAGGGTAGTCCTCTATCACCAGGCGAAGCCCATAAGGACTTTCTGAATCCTCGATAGCCATTCCTCTGAATTAAGTAAAGCAAAGGTTACTATGTTATAATACTAATAATAGGGTTCATAAATTCATATTTTTGCTTTCATCTTTAGTTCATTACAAACTTTCAGACCTGCTAAATCCTGCCCCCTCTCAACAGAAAAAAAAAAGTCTTTCAATATCCAAAACTAGTTGTTTAGAAAGTGTGAAACCTATATTTGTGGTTTATATATGTACTTGAATATTACCTTTTGATAAGATCTTTGGGTAGGGCTTGATCAGGGAAAACCCAGTTCTTGTAAACCTTGGAAGACATCTCTATCGAGTACTGTCCAGGCAAGAATGACAACTCTATAATTCCATCTGCATTGATCAAGGCTTGTCGAGCCAAAGCATTTATATTCATTGTGTCACGGAAATGAGGATAGAGAAGTTTATGAATAGGATGAAGAACACTGAGCTGCCTGTTAGTTGCTATGATAAATGGTTCAATAACTGCATGAGTTTGTAGCCTGCAAAACATAAAAACATATTAATAACAGAGCCCATTTTGAGAACATATAATTAATTAAAGTATCTGTATTGAACTCATGGATGGAGCATATACCAGTGGCTAACAAGTTGATGATAGCCAGAATCATTTACAGTCACATAAGCTTTGGCTAATAGCCAAATGGTACCCTCAACCCCTTGATCTGCAGGCAAGACGACCCTACTTATAAAACCGCAGTCATCTCCATCAGGATGGGGTAAACTTAATTCAATAGCCAATGGCTTCAAAGTCCCATCCTCTTTCAAGAAAAGAATCGTCCTAGTGGCATAAGCTTTTTTTGAAGTTTCATTTATCCTCCTCAGATATGGCATGAATGCATCATGGTGATCTAATATGAACAATCTCCTGCATTGGAGTGCCTGTTCACCAAACAGAATATGATTGAATGGATGTGCTTTGAGTTGAGGGAATAGATAATAAAAGATATGCCCTCTGGTCTATGGTTCCAATACTACTTCATTGGACACAATTATTGTGAATCTCAAAATTATATCATTACCTCATCCACTGTCACTCCACCCATATTTTGCTCCAGCTGCTCTTTGGTTATCTTGCTCGTTTGATCACCGTATACCCTAATATCCAGGGTGCTCTTCGGGGGAAACTCCTGTAATTAATTCAAGAAAAATCTGTCAACATCAACAAGATAAAATTTGAACACATGAAGTAATTTGAGACCACTTTTTTCCACTTACTTGGAGAGCCTGGATTACACCTGGATTCACACCAGCCAACGTTTCTCTTGCAAATTCTTCATCAGTCATCCATCCAGACTTGTTTTCTGCTCCAAATTAGCAAAGCGTCAATAACAAATCATATGCCCTGGCTGCAACCTTTAAATTATTAATCAACTTCAAAGTTCCGAAAAGAAAAGCAATGTACCTTTAATAACTTTAGGCTTAGGAAATCTGAGAGCTTGTTCACCATCAGTTCGGAAGAGTTCCTTGAGCACAGGTATAGGCATTTGTTGGCTGATATTCTTAAGTACATCCTGAGGCAGTTGAAATCCACCTTCATAGAGTTCGCGGACTTCATCAAAGCTGTTGAACTCATTGGACAAGAAATTAAATGCCGATTCCAACAATGGCCTCAAATCTTGAGAAATAGATTTCAGAAAATAGGTCAGAAAGTCCGACAACTTAAGGTGACCAAATCGTTCATCCCTTGGAACATAGATATCGAAGGTCTGAACTACAGAAAGAAGCCTACTCTCAGTGTTAGGATCTGCACAGAAAAACAAAATAATCCACATAACATCAATAAAGAATCTGCTTAGTTTAATTAATTAAGAAGATAAGTTTGAATCTCTAAACCCAACCTGATTTAGAGGGTGGCCTGCTAGTTCTTCCTCTACGAGGGTAAGGATATTCGGAAGATCCTCCAACAGTAGGACGGGCAAGGGTCTTATTGAAATCTGGCCAGCCCAAATCATTGTAGGTAGCATAATCATAGACTCTGTCGTGCTCCTGGAGCTCTGCGAATCCATCTCCTCTTAAAGTAATAAGCTCTTGTTCTCTGTATTTGGCCAAAGCTGGAGGTGTTTTGCTCGGAACATACGCCTGCAAATGCAATATATATTCAATACATTAATCAATAGCAATTTCGATGTCGAATTGAAAGAACAAATACAGTAAAAAATTCGAAAGGAATTTAACCAAAAATTTACAGACCTTGTTGGCGAAGAAGATGCGATCGCTCCTGTATCTGCTGGCAGGGTAGATCCAGGAGTTGCAAACAAAATGGACGGACCCATGATTTGGGATATCATCAAGCGTCAAGCTCACGAGATAGAATTCGGCGAGGAGATTGTTTCTGATGACGAAGGCTCCAGGAACTCCAAAGTCGTGAGTGTAGTCGAACTGAACACTGAAGGCGCTCTGTCCTTCCAACAGTGTTGGCAATGTGGTCACAAACCCTTCCAGTGACGCAGCCTTTCCCAGTTTTCCCAACCCGTTTCCTACGTAATTTTACATTTTACCAAATATCATATAAAATCAGTAAAATAAGTAATATTTTACTCCAGGAATTATTTTTTAAAAATAAAAATAGAATTTTTCTTTTCTTTTCTTTTATTAGAAAGGCCAACAAAACTTGAAAGGCCACAACAAGATTTATAAGGGTACATAATTATAATAATTTTTTGTTTGCATTCATGTATTTTTCAAGCCAAAATTGAAAAGTTGGGTTATTTTTTTCTCTTGATTGTCACTTACTGTAAATAAAATCTAATAAAAAAAATACTACCTGTTCACTAGTTGACTTTTTTTTAGAAAAATTAAAGAAGTTAAATAGATTACTTAATTCTTTTATATGTTGTATATATATTGTATTTATTAGTTTATTAGCCAAACTAATCAATTTTGAACAAAAAAAAATTAAAATACTTTTTTTAATTTAATTAGCTTCCTTAATATCTTCAAAAAAGTCAATTAGGTCTTATAATTAGAATCGGAAGAGAAGGAGAAGTATTTGAGAAGCAGGGAGTACAAGGAATAGACTTATATTAATGATGATATAATACTCAAATCTTTTAACTCAAACTAGACAGCTTCTTTAGATATGGTGGTCTCTTCAAATACTACTCGCAAACACAGTAATATATAATTAAGTAAAAGAGGTGATTAAGCTACCAGGATCAGCGTTTTGGGCACTGATGAGCTGAAGGGAAACAGCGCCGCCCAAGAACTGGCGGAGGCCGTCCAAGACGGAGCCGACCGCGCCGAGGCCAAGGTTGATGCCGACGTTGAGGTTGAGATTGTTGAAGTCAAGAACCTTCTTGGTCATGAGCACCACCGTGCCTTTGATCTTGCCCTGCTTGTGGCCGCCCAGAATATCTGGCACCAAGTTGGTCAGCCCTGAGTTAAACATCTTGATTTTATAATTTCCTGATCTCTCTCTCACTTACTACTCACACTAAGAACGAGCAATGTATAAGCTTCTCAACTCTGAGTTGTGGTGGTTTTGCAGATTGAGGCAATGGTGGCTATTTATAAAGACCAAAACCAAGACGATGACGATGACACTACATTGATCGGTGTGGTTTTCTTACCACTCCTCCACGTGTAAAACGTGTCAGTCTTCATCTCATACTCCCCCGTCCTTATTACCAGTATAAAGCATCAACTAACAATTCTCACAAACCAATAAAAACAGTTAAAGTCAATAAAGTTGTCTTACAATTTAAGTAACTTTTAATATTACCCCAACTAATTGCACTAAACTCTAATATTATAAAATTATTACTCTCACTCATTACCCTTATTAATTAGGTGCACATGTAGAAACATATAATTAATGCTCATTGAGAACAAGTAAGTACCTTAATTATAAAAAAGACCAAATAAACTTATTAGTTGGTGTCTTATAATAAGGATCAGAGAAAATACTGGATTAGACTTTACTGGGATCCACCGGTTTCCTTACTCATCTTAAGGATTTAGTAGGGGACTTTTCTCATCTAAATGATTTAGATTTAATTTTTTTAATTTTTAATTTTTTAAATAAAAATTATTGTAATAGATAGAGAATATAAAATAAAGATAATCTCTCAACTAACATATTTCTAAAAAATAAATTTTTATTTAAAAATCAACGATTAAAAAAATTAAATCTAGACTACCTAGATAGGAAAAGCTTTCCCTACTCATCCCCAAAGATAAGTAAGGAATTTGGTCCGACTTTACAAAGAGCTACACCGTGTCGTTACATTAGTATTAATTTATTATTATCAAAGTTAAATTACATAAAACTACCACTTTGAACTTTTAATTGTCTTCTCCAATTATCCACAATATAAGTTACTTTAAAAAAATATTTATGTCAACAATATAAGTCACTTAGAGATTAATTAATATTTATTTTTCAATTTTGTCCATGTAATTAATAGTTAATTGTGACTTTTTGTATGTTATTTTTCATTTGAAACCTAATTTAATATAGGTAGAGTTGGAAAAAAAAAAATCAATTCATCAAAGCATATTTGATAAATCAACTACCATTTCTTGCTTCTGATGAATTAGTTGAAGTGTTTTATATTATAAATTGGAGGGAGTACAAATAAACCCCAATTTAATATCCAACTTATCTAGGGCCCCTTTGAATTACAATTTAATAAGGCAGTACAACAAAGTTTAACTCAGAATGACAGGCAACTATATGCCCCCTTAAATTATACTAAGTCGAAATTAATTAATTATTCATCAAAGTTTGATTTATTTAATTACCATATTAAATGAGGATATATAGTTTGAACACGTTGGACAAAAATTCGTTTATTGACATCAAGTTTTCAAGGGGTTCATTCAAGACTTACTCAAACTATCACTCAACTAAAAAATACTTGTAAAAGCTTTGGTTTTATCTAATGGAGTATCTCGTTTGTAATGTAAATTGTAATATAATGAGATTTTATATGGAGCATTAGAGGTAGCATTTTTATATGTATATAATCATCTCAAACTTAAGTAATATGCATATAAGCCCTTTAAATTTTAATTAATATATATATATATATACACACACATATATGTATGCACGCGTGAGCGTATAATTAAGTAATGAACATAAATATATATTAATTGACTAGTTATCTGCATTAATATAAGAGTTTAAAGAAATACATCGTAAAGTTCCAAAATTTAATCAGGTTCTCTATACACATAACATAAAAAATCATGTGAATTGGGTATAATTCCACCAATTATCAACGATAGTCCTCTGGTCCTTATAATATATATAATAGCTACTCAAAAAAATATAATGATCGAATTGGTTTATTTAAATAAATGTAATATGACCTTTCTAAAATATTTATACATAACATTACACAATATACTAGTTTAATTAATTATAACTTGAGTAAATTAGTTTAAAAATGATAAATATATGATATAAAACAGATTGAGATCTCATATTTTAAATCAAATCAAACTCCTAGCTCTGACATACGTAAGGAAGAGCCTGTATAATATAAATATATAATGGTGATCGATGATAATGTTCTTATATATTATTATTGTCCTTTCTCCATTATTTTGGTTGTCATGTAGCCTGCCGTTAGAGCACTTGTTGTGCATATAATAATAGATCAAGTTTCATACCAAAAGGAAAAAGATAATATTTTCTATATTATTTTGAGCAAAAAAAAAAACGTTTTATATATTTATATATATATAACATTTATTTATTTATGAGATGGTCAAGCACATCGATGTTGAATGATGCGTCCTTGTTGGACGTTTTTGTCCTCACAATCATCAATAGACAATAATGCTGCGAATACGCGGATCATAGTTAATAATGTTTGATATATAAAAAAAAAAAAAAAGTTAATAATGTTTGGTAGAAAAAATTATGATTATAAATGTGTGTGGGTGTGTGGGTCACATCTAATGACTTTTACCAATATATCCTTTCATTTATGTATGAAGTCCTCCCTCTCGTCCTTATTATAAAGCACCAACTAGTATATTTATTTGGTTTTTTTTATAAGGCACTTGCTTATTTCCAAGGAACATTGATTATTTTTTTTCATGTCTGCCCCTAATTAATAAAGGTAATGGGTGAGAGTAATAATTAATATAATATTAGAATTTAGTTCAATTAGTAGAGATAATATTGGAAATTACTTAGATTCTAGGACAACTTTATTGACTTTAACTACTTTTATTGGTTTGTGAGAAAAGTTAGTTGGTGCCTTATAATAAGGACCAGAGGGAGTACCAATCTGGTCTTATTTATAAGTTCAGTTTGACCAAATTTTTTTTGTCATATTTATAAGTCAAGTTTCATGTAATAAATGAGATTGTGACAATTTTACCCATATTAGTTATACCCATAAAGAAAGAGAGAGAAGAAACAGTTGAAAAATACCCAATCATAGATGATGACAAAGTTGAAAATTTACCCACATAATCATTGTGTCAACTACATCTCCTTGGTATGTGAGATTTGGTCAAAATGGACTTATAAATATGACCAGAATGGTAAGCACCACAAGAGGCAAAATCCATTTGTCTTTTGTTTTTTCAATTCAATTACTTACCTCCGTGAAATGTTTGTAATTTTCTATCTATATCTCCAAATTTATTAAATAAAACGTATTTACAATCGTAAAGAAAATCAAATTCTTTCCAGTTCTGTCATATATCCATTATCAATCTGAAATAAAAATAATATTGATGCAAAATTCAAGAATATTATGTTTAAATGATGTCTTTTTTTTAGTAGTTGGTGTAAAATTTTAAATAAGTTGGGTTTGGAAAACATATCAACTAAGTCAAATTAAATCTTAAAGTTTAAAAAACGCTTATAAAAATACTCGTGAATTATTTAACAGCAAAATCATCATATGATACTGATATTTACATTTACATTTTTTTTTATAAAATATGAATTAAATTCTTACTCATTGAATTAGCAATGGGACAATGTAACTCACAAAATCAATAATTAGCTTATTTTATTTTTAAATTTATTGCATAATAGATATGCTGCATGATAGAGATCTCTGAGTGTTTGGTTCCCTTGTCGGGTTCGAAACGGGATTCACGTGGATAAGATTCTTTCACAAAGTGAGAAAACCAAATCTTAAATGTAAAAAAATAAATTATACACGAGTATAAATTCATTAATAGTAATACTCCCTTCGGTCCTAATTATATGACAACATTTGAAAGTTAGTTTTGATCCTAATTATAAGACAACATTTTAATTTTTGTCAATTTCTTCCTAAAATACCCCTATTCTATTCTCTGAAGTGTATTTGGTTTTTAGTAAGTACATCCATGTGGATGTGTAGGCTATTCCAATAAAGAAACTTTTAATTTATTGGATTTTAATTTATTTATCAATATATATATATATATATATATAGACACACACAACATACATACATATATACCCAAATATATATAGACATATACACACATATATATGTGTGTGTGTTTATACATATATGTATATCTGTGTATATTTGTGTGTGTACAAATATGCATATGTTTGTGTGTGTGTGTCAATATATGTGTGTAGATATGTGCACACACACATATATAACAAAACCATTATTTCGATTAGAAAGTGTGTAGAAAGGAAAATTCTAAATTGGAGAGGTATATGATAGGGGTTGTTGATTTACTTATAAATGACATTTTAAATTTATATAAGGGCATTTTAGGAAAGTAAGTAAAATTAACTAATTTAACTCCTCTCCTTAATCTCTCCAAAATCGCTTAAATATATCTTATAATTAGGACCGGAGGGAGTATCATATATACGTATCACTCTGATCTTATTTATAAATCTTTTTTAATTAAATCACATATACATAAGTATAAATTTATGAATGTGTATCTTTTAATTTTTTCTTATCTTTTTATTTTCATTGGTACAATTAATATGAGCAAAATTATCACAATCTCATTTATTTCTTTTGATGTATTCTTTTAGTATTGAGCCTCACATTCAATCATGTGCATCGTAACTGAAAATATGTGCAAATATTTTTGGTAAATATTTTGTCGTTGAAAACATTTATTTTTTTTCCTGAACGTTGAAAATAAGTTTTAATCCTTAAAGAAATTCTCCAAAATTATCCCAACTTGGTTTTGTATCAACTGGGATGTATACAGGGAGATCGAGATCTGACATGACCTTTATTAATTTTTTCTATTTCTCAAAATTACACTTTGGTCATCTAACTATATACAAAGTTTTAATCTGGTCCATTGATTTTGGGGTTAAGGTGCGCTCAGCATGCTTAAGTATTTTTCCTGGCACATCCAATATCATAAAGTAATTTTTGATGTATACAACATTCTGAAATATTTTTTTTATATACGTCCAACATCTTGAAGTTTTTCTTAAGTGTATCCAACACCCTAAAGTATTTTGTTGCACAATTTTACTCTTAAAATCCTTATTTTTTTTCAAAAAAGATTTTGCCCATGAAGTTTTTGTTTTAAAGGAGCAATTTAAATTGCGTCATTAATAGCCAAAAAGTCTTTTAAGTGAAGATCTATACAACACCTAAAGTATTTTTCAAAGAAACTTTACAATAATAGATACACTTAACAAAATATTTTAGGGTCTTGAAAAATGTTTCAGGGTTCTTGATGCACTATAAATTACACTATAAATTACACTTTAGAATACTGAACGTACATGGAAAAATACTTAAGTGTGCTAAACGCACCTTAACCCTTTGATTTTATATATACGGTTTTTTTCAAATGATATTTTTTGTGCAAGTTATTTTTATTTAAAAAAATTAAACTTATATATCAGAATTTGTGAATGGTTTGTTAATATTTAAAATTTGAAATGTCGCATTTTTTTAATGATTAGGGATTAAATATAAAATTAAGGGATTAGAACGAAATCTTTTGTAATGTCAAAGGACTAAAAATATGTATTTTTGCCATTTCTTAGCTCCTAATCTTGATTGATTTAGATTCACAATTTACAATACAATATCGAAAAAATAAACCTATAAACCCCATTAAATAATACATTTGGTAGATCTCAACGTAATCAAGTACTTACATAATTGAGTAAAATATACGAGTAGTCCAGAAGGTGCCTTTGGCTGGCCCCATATATAAAATAAAACAAAATAATCTACTCACTTATCGACATATTTGATGGATATTTCAACAAAATAAAAATAAAAATAATTGCAGATCACAAGATTATTTTGTAAGAAAGAAGTAAAAAAATACCACTTGAATTTTAAAATTTTAAATCAGTTTTGTTGCCAACAAAAATATAGGTATTAATTATAAATAATATAGCAATTTTTAACTCAAAAAGATTTAAAATTTTAAATTTAAAAAATATTTACTTATTTTTAATTTCATTGGGCTGAAGGTCAGGCATGATTCGATTTTTTTTTTTTTCTTAAAACATTTTTCTATTACATGTCACCAAGAGTCGATATTTCACTCTTTACCGATCGAACATCTGGATCATTATGAGTAAAGTCACAGTGAAATAAATAAGTTCACGATTGATAACTTGATATTAATAAAATTTATATAGTACTTTAATTCTCTTGATGATCACGTGGGGATTTTGAAGATAATTGATAAAATGTATATATATTTTATCTGTCTAAAGTTAGTCGTCACCAATAAGTGAATGTCGTGTTTCACGTGTGATAATGACCTAAAAATGTGTCTTTTCAACTTTTCCTACTCCAACGTGAATTTATCAATATGTGTGTACTCCCTCCGTCCCTAATTATAGGAGCAATTTAACCGATTTTGGGAGAATTAAGGAGATGAGTTAAATTAGGTAATTTTACTCATTTTCCTAAAATGTCCTTATATAAATTTAAAATGACACAAGTTGCCCTAATTATACGTGTTTCTAATTTTCATTATATTAGATATCCATGACATATTAGTTTTTTTTTTTTTTTTTGTGAAAAACAGGCAAGCCAGGTCAAAGCCATGGCTTGAAGGGTACAAAAAACCAGACTATGCAAGTCTGGCATGAATTACAATATCCAGAAAAAACTAGAAACTGCAGGATAGCTGGTCCTTCAGCGCCATAGCGAGGCATCCTCCTGGTATCGTAGGTATTAGAACCTCATCTATCTGAACGGGGACATTATGTCCTTCCTTAGCCATGTAGTCAGCACAAACGATATTATCTCTCGGAGTATGATAAATCTTGACATCCCAATCCCGAAAGAGGAGGTCTCTGGTATCCATGATAATGTCTCGGAGCGGGTGTCCATCATAGCAACAATCACGCATGAGGATGTTGACAACGTCCAAGGAATCAGTGTAGAGCAGGATTTTCTTGAATCCCATTTGGTGTCCCACTCTGAGCCCCATCATGATAGCATATAGCTCTGCTTCGATAACAGTATGAGCTCCAAGGGACTTGCAAAACCCCATAAGCCATTGTCCTTTGGAATTTCGATGACTCCTCCACAAGTCGCTTGGTATTGCTTGGCGCACCGATCCATCCACGCCAATTCGATCGCGTCAGTCGGCGGAGGAGTCCAAGATCTTTCGTCGCACCTACCAATTTGGAAAATTTGGTGAGAGAATTTAAAATTAACGAGTTTTCCATAAGAAGATAGTGACATAAGTGAAACATCTCCCTGTTATCCTGGATTTTGCCTTGAAACAAGAAGTTACATCTAGATGTCCATAGGATCCAACATCCCAAACTGAACACACGTGGCCATAAGTAACTTTGAAATCTTCCTTTTGCCGGTTTATGTTTAGTATTCCATTGGAGCCAAACCTGCAAATTTCCTGCAAAAAACTGTGAGAAATAATCATTTCGTAAAATCGCTTTCCAGAAATCTTTTGCTTTTTCGCAATCCCTGAGGATGTGGATCACACTCTCCTCACAATTGCACTGATATGGGCAAAGGTCCTCATTATTAAGACCTCTTTTGGCCCTAAGAGAATTAGTGGCAAGCTTCTCATGCCCAACCTGCCACATAAAGTATTTGATTTTTTCGGGAAGCTGCCACTTCCACATTAAAGACCAAAAATTGCTTCTATTTGCTTCTTCACGATCAGAGAGAAAACGATAAGCGGATTTTACAGAGAAGTCACCATCTTTCGCAGCCCTCCAAGTGAAACAGTCAGGGGAGGTGCTGGAAGGTGGCCGGGTCCTTGAAATAACATTGATAATTTGAGGGGGTATGATACCCCTCCACTTATTAACGTCCCATCCCCCGTTAATGGAGAGTTGATCCCGGACAGTTTCATCATCTTGGATCCGAGAAGGGTCGACAACAAGGGTTCGCAGGGGACGATCAAGAGGGAGCCATAGATCCTTCCAAAATTTTGTCGTCTCTCCATTGTTCACCTTTTTTCCCACCCCCTGCATTTTCTTAACATTTTCCTCCTGGGACCAGAGAAACTTCCTCGAAAGTTCATGACATATTAGTTTACTTATGTATATTAGTTGCTTTTTATATAACCATGTGTATACATATATGTGTATTCATATAGATCTATCTACATACATAGAGAGACACACACATATATCTACACACATACACACACACACACACACACACACACACACATATATATGTTTATATGTGTGTGTGTTCACACATATATATCTACACATATATATATTGACACACATAAACACAAATATACATATATATGTAAACACACATATATATAATGCTCCTAATAATAAGTATAAATAGGGGTATTATAGGAAAAAATTGACAAAAGTTAAAACTTGCTCTTATAATTAGGACCAAAACCAACTCCAAAATTTGCTCATATAATTAGGGACGGAGGGAGTAGTAATTAATCTGTACTAATTGTTTAGAAAATGTAATATACACTAGTGCAAAAAAGGCTTTTAAGACCGGACGAAACAGGTACATTAGGACCGGACCCGCGACCAGTCTTGTTCCAGGCGGTATTAAAAGTCGACCTTTAAGACCGGACTTTTACACGGTCTTAAAGAGTTTCTTTAAGACCGGACATTTTAAACATCCGGTCTTAAAAGTGTTTCAAAATAATAAAAAAAAAACAAAAACTCAAATGAAACAATCGGTCCCAAATCACCGGATCCGCAACATTTTGAATGTCCCTCCGTCATCAACGACGGAGAACCAAGAGAAGATTGGAAGCAACAACAACAATAAGAAGAAAAACAACAAAGATGATTACAAAGTCCAGAAATAAACAAAAATAACAAGAAACAAATCATTCACCATGAAAATCGAATTTGAAGTCCGGATCTACAAAAAAATCACAAGCTTAAAGCAACCAAATGAGCAGATCCTCTTGTCGGTGCTAGCAAAGCTTCAAGCAACCAAAATCGAAATCCGGATCCGAGCAGGAGCGGTCAATGTAGGAAATAAACAAACTTAAGCAAGAAGATATCCGAGTTTGATTTCAAACCGGATCTATACGAAGGCGGCGTGGAAGGACCCATAGATCGAAGAGGAAGGAGCCGCCATAGTCCGTAATCCTCAAAGTAGTACGCTTTGCCGTTGTTGAGGATTAGAGTCGACGCCATCGCAAAACCCTCGAAGCATCTCACTGCCAACGTTGCCAATGATTTGATTGTGCGACTCTTATGATGACTTATGAAGATTGCGAGTAGGTTAGAGGAAGAGGATGACATTCTTGCTGGGGATTTGCCCGTGAGGCTCTTGGGACACTCGTTGAATCTATAACTAAGAAAATGTTATATCACCAAGAAGACAAAGCAAACTCACGGACTTAACAGGTTTAGCGAATGTAGTTTTTTAACACTTTTAAGACCGGTTTTTTGAAACAACCGGTCTTAAAAGTATATTTTTAGGACCGGTTGTTTTAAACAACCGGTCTTAAAAGTGTAAAAAAAAAAAAAAATTGACCGGTGGCAATTTCAGTAAATATATAGAACACTTTTAAGACCGTCTGCTTTGAAACAACCGGTCTTAAAAGTGTTCTATATATATATATTTTTTTTACACTTTTAAGACCGTCTGCTTGAAATAGCCGGTCTTAAAAGTGTTCTATATAATTTTTTTACACTTTTAAGACCGTCTGCTTTGAAACAGACGGTCTTAAAAGTACTTTTAAGACCGTCTCTTTGAAACAAATGGTCTTAAAAGTGTTCTATATAATTTTTTTTTACACTTTTAAGACCGTCTGTTTCAAACAGACGGTCTTAAAGTACTTTTAAGACCGTCTATTTGAAACAAATTTGGGTCTTAAAAGTGTTCTATATAATTTTTTTTTTTTACACTTTTAAGACCGTCTGTTTCAAACAGACGGTCTTAAAAGTACTTTTAAGACCGTCTATTTGAAACAAATAGGTCTTAAAAGTGTTCTATTTATTTAATTAGTTAGCGTATACGATTATATTGTGCAATTATCTTAATTAAGTTGTTAGAGAGATTTTAGGAATTAAGTTAGCAGATCAAGGTTTTTGAATTTCGTAATTAAATTCCCGATTGTAATCATCTTAATTAAGTTGTTAGAGATATTTTAGGAATAAAGTTAGCAGATCATGATTTTTGAATTTCGTAATTAAATTCTTGATTGTAATCATCTTAATTAAGATGTTAGAGAGATTTTAGGAATTAAGTTAGCGAGATCATGATTTTATTAATTTCGTAATATATTCTGATTGTAATCCCTAAATTATAGGAACCGCCTAGGTTTATTTACTTATTAGCATCTCGTATATAATTTCAATTAAGCGAAGGAATAAATCATCGCATTCTCGGACTTGATCGAGTCTTCTCACAATATTTACGAAATTGCCACCGGTCATACTTTTAAGACCGGATATTTTTAGCCCTGGTCTTAAAAGTGTTCTATATATTTACAAAATTGCCATCGGTCATACTTTTAAGACCGGATCTTTTATAGTCCAGTCTTAAAAGTGTTCTATATATTTACGAAAGTGCCACGGTCATATTTTTAAGACCGGATCTTTTATAATCCGGTCCAAAAAGTTCTTTATATTTACGAAACTGCCACCGGTCATACTTTTAAGACCTGATTCTCTATAATCCGGTCTAAATGAGACGGTCTTAAAGCCCTTTTTTGCACTAGTGATAGTATAATAACTTGTATAAGATGTTAGCACATTTTATCTTTGAATGCAAGTTTTTTTTTTAAAAAAATAATTTTGACTTAAAATTGTTGTTAAATTAGAATTTGAATCCCTGAGTCCCTATATATAAATAATACATATATGGAGTACCCAAAAAAATATCACAATAAATATCTACCTGTTTAATTATTCTTATGTGACATCAAAAGAAGATTAATTATTTATTGTAGCGAATAAAATAAATGTTGATGTAATATTTAAACAAGGCAATTTCATTCATGCAAGGCGACAAATTGACGTTTCATAATACGTAAAAGAGCCTAAGATGTGAGTGGATCCCTCGTGGTCACGTCCCATTGAATAAAGTGAAGTGTGAAAAACTGAAAGTGAAGTTTGAAAAAAAACTGAAATTTGAGGGGCATGTAAACTCTTCTGTAAATGATATCGTAAGCGGTTGAGTCTAGTCCTATTTATAATTTTAGCCTATCAGTGTCTGCCCCATAAAAAAATAATAATAATAAATTGAGGGCTTAAGTTGCTTTTAGAATTTGATTATGGTAGGGAAATAACTATGTTAAGGAATAATAATAAAAATAAAACTTTGTGGGTGAAAAAAGAATTAATAGAACTATAAAAGCTGTGGTTTTTGAAATTTTAGGAAATAGCTAGCTACAAAATTAAATCTACATATTTTATGTAAATACTGAAAACACTTTTGGAAGAGTTACCTCTAACTAGGTCTAGTAACACTCAAATATGACCTTATTAGATAACCATAAAATATATGGGTAAAAGATTTCTCCAGTCACTGGAGATAGAGTTATCTCCAGTGACCCCAAAACTACGTCGTTTTGGATTAATGAATGATGTTTCTGTAATTTTGTTTTATTTTTTAATTATATAAATTTTACCAAAACGATGTAGTTTTGGGGTCATTGGAAATAACTCTATCTCCAGTGACTGGAGAAATACTTTTCCCAATATATATATATATATATATATATATATATATATATATATATATATATATATATATATATATATATATATATATATATATATACACACACACACACACATACTTGATTTTTGTTCTAAACCAGGAGTATGACTAGCCAACTTTAAAATATAGAGAGCAAAAAATTGACCCCTCTTCAAATTAAGTTAATTTCATTCATAAGAGTAAGACTAGTCTCCTTGCATCATGATAGAGTTGGTCTAATAGTATAAGTTCACTTTAGATTCCTCTGATTTTTGAATTTGAGTCATAAAAGAATCATTTATATTGGAAGGAGCAACCTCAAACCCGATTGAATAACGAATAATGATAATAAAAAAAGGACTAGTCTTGGGGCTCACACCAACTTTAGTGTGTTTTATAACTCAAATATTTCGTAAAATTGAGTTTCATGATTTTTTTAACTAACTTTTAATGCAGTTCATGGTCTTGTCAAAACTGAGACATGGATCGTGGCTACATTATTAAAGTAAAAAGCTGTGTGCCACCTTATTCATGTCCCCACCCAGAGACAAAAGCCATTTCCTAGTGGGATCAGGGGCAAAATTAGGGGTTAGGGTTGGCACCCGCCCCCTAAAATTATAAAATCAACCCAGATTTTTAGGAAATCATATTTCAGTTTTATAAAAATTTTAATATTTTCACTTTAGTCCCCATTAAAATTTTTAAAGAGGAATTAAAATGAAAATATTGAAATTTTATATGGTTTAAATATAATTTCATAAACATCTGAGTTCTATTATTTAAAATTATTGACAAGGCTACCAACATATTAGTTCTAATAGAAGGGCTTTGGTAGTAAATTTAGAAAATAATTTTTGATTGAGCTATCCCAATTAGACCCAACAATATTCAAATATAATATGATCATATAGCCTTATTAAAATGGAGAATTTAACTTTACCGATGATGGTGGTTGTTTGGAAATTGAATGCAGTTTTAAATTTTAATACTCACATTTGGTCATATTAGATCACGTGGCCCCATAGCATGAAATTAAAGTTTAAAAAAAAAAAAATTATAATTGACATACGCGTTTTGGTCCCGCTGCTTGGATATATGCTTTAAAAAAAAAAAAATTAAACAAAGAAGATATGTAATCTGATCTTATCAATAAAATAATAATTAATTATCAGCTATATATATTATATGTGTGTAAGGAATAAACGTCCTTTGTTTGCGTCGTCAGTTTGGGCCATGCCCTGCTTCATTATTTATTATATCATCATCACTTTCTATCTGGATTTAAATGTATATAAAATTTGTAGCCCCACTATTTATTTATAACAATTAACTGAAGGAAATCCCTTCTATCTTTATCCACGGCTAGTTCACCCAAAAAAACCTCTAAATCTATATCTTTAGATCTCGGGGCACTTGTTGAAAAAGACAATAACACTTTGCGCTAAGCTTTGAAAGAAAAAAACTTACCACGCTTAGGTCAGCTGGTATGGGGTTGTCCTAGCTTAACCTCGGGTCTTGAGTTCGAGACGTGGGAATGCAGCAGGCGTGGATGGTAGAGGCTTCCTCCCGAAAGGAGCCGACCCGGTCTTGGTCCGGATTAGTCTGGGGCCATTGATGTGCCTGAAAGATGGTCTGCCCTGCGATATGTGATGCTCTAAGCAAAAATAAAAGAAAAAACTTAGTGAAATGAAAAAAAACAAGTGAGCCAACACTAAATTATGTGAGAGTTTCACAGTCAATAGTGGATTCAAGGTTCAACGGGGTAATTGAAAGTGAGTGCGGTAGTCATGTTTAAAGTCTTGAAGAAATCATTGAAGCAAGGAAAAAAATGTTGATTTTCGTTAACATCTTTGCATATTACTTTCTCCTATCCTTAATATAAATCTGGATGGTTTTTCTAAAAGATTAAGGAATATAAATAAATTACTTAAAAGTTTATATTTTTATCTTTTTTCCAAATTAATTTGTCTGCTTATAAACTGATATATAATCTAATAATATATAATATAAGATATGATTAATTAATTTCTTTAATATTTATAAAAAATTTAACTGGTATTATACTATATTCGGTTCTTAATATAAAAACCAATTGACATTTATGAAGAGATTATATTTAGCTTCCTTAATCTTTTTTTAAAAATTAATTAAATCTTATATCAAAGAATAGAGGTAAAACTAAAGATGGGAGAGAGTTTAGAATAAAGAATATAGTCATCTTGATTAAATGACGACAACATTAGTGTAATAAATTAATATTGAATGTATACACAAACACTAAAAAATAGGAAATTTAAACGAATTTATAATTGCAACCTATATTTTTCATAAAAAATAATTAATCTGGAGACTAATCAATTATATGCAAGACATATATATTAATATGTTCGTGTGACCACCAAACCAAACGCTTAAATCAGCTAGTAAGGGTCTGTCTTAACTTAACCACGGGTCTTGAGTTCGAGACGTGGGAATGCAATGTGCGTAGATGGTAGAGGCTTCCCCCTTGAAAGGGGTCAAGCCGGTCTCGGTTCGGATTAATCTGGAGCCGTTGATGTGCCTGAAAGATGACTTACCTTGAGACAACAATTGCACTACGCAAAATATATATATATATGTTTGTGTGTGTATTTAAATGCAGATCACGTGGTTTTTTTTTTTATCTTTTTGCTTATGACGATTGAGAGATGATCGAAAAAGAAGAATAAGACAGAGAGATGATTAGATTTCGAATCAAATATTTTATTATATTATAAGACATAAATCTTTAGGAATAATTTATGAACATAATCATTCATGGAGCATGCTTTTAAATTATTTTTTCTGTACCCTATAGGTTCACAAGGGAATATATTGGAGTTTTCTCCATTATTAATACTATTTACCCAGAATCATGATTATATTTTTGGTGCCGAGTGCCTACCAAACATCATGATCAATATACAATGAAATAAGCAAGTTATTATCGTGATTGATATTATTATAGTCAATTTTTCCATAAGGAGAGCAATTTTGTCATGGAGTTTTTTTTTTTTTTTGATACAAGGAAAAGTAAAAAAAAAAACGAACAAATAAGCAAACAAAAGCAAACAAAACAAATAGTAATGGAGTTATCTCAGTTAATTTTGACCGTTAGTTAATTAAATATGTTAAGATGACAGTTCATATATTATTCGTGTCATTTTTCTTAAGGTGTAAATTTACCCCAAAACTTTAAAATCTAACTTTGAAAAAAAAAATAAAGTGGATAAAACATGGACTTTCGAATCAAATTTACACCTTAACAAAAAAATAACGTAGATAACATATGGATTTCCAATTCAATATATTTTATAATTAAAATTTAAAATTAACTAAGATAACAATTAAAACAAAATTGCTTAGTTTTAGGCAAAATTTTCCTTTAGTGAAAAGTAATGGGACAAAATTGTTCTTTAACCATGTATTATAATATTATAATTGAATTATTGGCTGGTGCATCACGTGGGCCGGTGGGGGTTTTCACAATATCCATAAAAATAATAATTAAGAGCAAAGGAAAACTGTGTGAAAATCATGGGTCCAATTGTCAAAATTTACCCATTAGCGAATGTTGAATTTTACGTTTAATTTGGCAAGCTAAAAACTAAGTTTTGGTAGAAAAACGTGAGTTTTAAAATAATATTGTACTAAACCATTTCAATTTTAATCATATTTTTTAAAAATAGATTGTAAGATTTTCATAAAACTAGATGGCCATTTACAAACGGTTGATTAAGGTGGTAAGCGGTCTCACATTTGTAAGGTTGAGAATACAAATTTAAATATTGGGATGCACAGATATTAGGAAGCCTTTTGAATTCTAAATCCCTATATTAATAGACAAAAATAGGAAATATAGATATTAGTAAAGGTGAAAACCATTTGCATTCTAAATATCAAAATGAATTATATCCTTAATTAAATTATTAAAAAAAAAACTACATGACCATGGTTTTATTATGCAAAGAAAAATAGAAAAATAGATTAACATGGTCCTTATAATTTATCTCCATATTTGATCAGGTGTCTGTATTTTTTATTTTGTTTGAATTAATTAAGCTGTCATGGTTTGATTCATTAGAGATATACATCCTTAAGTGTGTCGAAACAATTTTAACACCACTAATTTCAATTTATAGAATTACATAAATTTCATTTATAGAATATTATTCATTTAATTTAATGTTTTTAAATTTATAGCAAGTAATATCCTTCAAAGAGTCAAACAAACAACGTAGCTCATTCTTTAAACTCTAACTTTATACATTTTATATGAAAATTGTCTGGTTCAATATAAAAATTCTGAAATACTCCTTTTTTTTTTTAATAAGAGTCTAAAATTTGAATTATCTTGATTTTTTTTTATAAGAGTTTAATAGGAGTTATCTAAACATTTAATGAGTTTTGTCTATTTTTACCCCTAATTGATTACATGTAGTGCATTAATTAAAAGATCAGTGATATTGATACTCATGTTTATTTTATTCCTTGCTCTTATTTGTCCTTATAAATAGTGACATATTTAGAAAATAAAGTTTATTTAAAATATACTTATTATTTTAAACAAATTTTAACTATTTTCTTAAACTCCGTAATTTAGGTATTGAGGTTTTATAAATAGGATTGGAGGGAGTACTAATTAAGAATTAAGAAGACTTGGAAGAAAGGTGTTAAGGATACAATACAAGTATGATTTTGTAGATAATTAGAGTCGATTTGGGTATAGATTGGCATGTTAAAATCCTGACACACTTCAAGAGAAGATAATTCCAACACGGATTAATAAGCAGCTATTCATAGTTTGACACATGATTTTTCGTTAATCAAGTATATTAATCTCCTTCTGACCAAAAAAAAAAAGTATATTAATCTCCCGGAGGGAATTAAGTAATTTTTGTATAGATCATACATGCATATGTGGGTAGAGTTAAGAATTAGGACTAGCCCGGCCTTACAGGATCAGCCCTTGAAGGGCCAGGGCCGGCCCTATAGGGTTTGGAATAAAAAAATATCTATTTTTTAAAACCCGACCCGAAAGCATCAGGACCAAAGCCGACCCTATAGGGCCCGGAAGTTATTATTCTAAATTTTAAATTATTTTTCCTCCGTTTTTTTTCAAAGAAATATAATTAGTAAATTACAACAATTAAAATTTTAATTTATCAAATAAATGTTCCAAACAATATGAATCATCCAACAAATAAACACATTCAATAATTCGTAATAAAAAACAAACTATTGTTCTCAAATAACTCACATAAAACATAAGAAGTATACCAATAAATAACATTCGTACAATGACTATCATTGTCATCTTCTTCCCAACTATCATTAATTTCAAATACATTTAATTATGGTTCACTTTGAGTAGT
The DNA here is from genome assembly GCA_025563575.1 of Acacia pycnantha. Lineage (NCBI taxonomy): Eukaryota > Viridiplantae > Streptophyta > Magnoliopsida > Fabales > Fabaceae > Acacia > Acacia pycnantha. The sequence goes on along the minus strand of JAMWYP010000018.1, from coordinate 3,202,682 downwards.
AGGCTCTACTTCATAAGTAAGAATATCATGAATTTTTTTTCCTGCATCATGAACACATCCATAATCTTTATATACAACAAATAATTAACTAAATCATAAAATCAAAGTATAGTTATTATGTATTTATACTTAAATGGATAAATAACTCTAACAAATACTATATATATATAAATTAGTAAATTACCATCATATGTGAATCCATGCATCCAAAAAAAAATAGCAGGGCCGGCACTTTTAAGTTTGAGGCCTTACAAAACTGGCCCTGCAGGGTTAATTTTATTTAACTCCTCTAATTTTCAAGCACAGTCCTTGAATGACTAAGGCTTAAAAGGGTTGATCCAATAAACTTGACCCGATTTCCGAACTTAACATGTGAGGTTGCCCCTTCAAGAATGTAATTAATTGATTTGATGGTAATTGTATAGTTTGGACTTTTAAAAAATATATATCTTTGAACTCAAAACCAAAATCTCGTCTTTTAATAATCCACATAAAACAAATCAATAACAATTTAATACTAGCTTGTCTTCAATCATGCGAATAGTATGTTTAGATACGATCATTACTAAAGATATTTTGGTTATGAGCCGCTGGCTTTTTCCCTTCCTCCTCTCTTTTCTCCAACCTCTCTCCTTTCTGCACTTTTCATCCCACCGCTTTTGCTCCCTCGCCGGCGGTTTGTACCTTATGCACAAGCCGCCGGCGAGCACCGTTTTTGTGCCACAGACGAGTCTGAGTGGTAGTTTAGTGTCCAGATCTTGGATCTGCGGTCCTGATGTTTTGGAGTCCGGATCTTTGAGCTATGGTCCTCTCCCTCAGAGTTTTGTCAGATGTGGCCTTCCCTCGTCCTTGTGGCGAGTCCTCTTCTCTCCTTCTCCAGATCTGATTTGTAGAGGTGAGATTTATCTGTTTTGTGTTTCTGTTTTTGTGTTACTGGGATTTGTGGAGGTGTTTTTGGCTCAGGAAATAAACAGATCCATCGATCTGCGTTCAAATCCTCTTGGTTGGTTGGCTGTTTGAACGTTATGAGATCCGACTATCATTTGGTAGCTCAGATCTGCGTTCTTGGGAGAAGATCTAAAGAGGTGTTGTTTAGTGTGTGGTCAAGGTCACCGGATATGTTTGATCAGAGAAGTAGAAGTGTTCTTCAGGACATCAAGGGTCTTCTTTCTTTTGAGGTTGGGTTTTCTGTGTTCTTTACCCCAGGATGGGGTACCTATTTAGCTGACTTAATTGCAGCTATTGCTTATAAGATTGTGTGCCCTTTGGGGTGGGTTTCCAACCAACACTTTCTTGCTCGTCACTTCTAACCTTGGATATCGAGGAGGCCGATTTTGTCCATGATTCTACTTCTATTCTTATATATTTAATGTACGGTGTTCGGTTAATATTGTATCCAGTTTATTTTGTTGTATTTGTTTTAGCAGTATTTATATCTTTGTTTTGATTAGTTGTAACCTTTGTTATCCTCATTAATGAAATACTCTTGTTCAAAAAAAAAAAGATACGATCATTACTAAAGTGATGTGAACTTTTTTTTTTCTTTTTCGTTGAAAAATAGCATAAAGCTCTTTGCACTTTTTTTGTCATTTTAAATGGTTTCATCTTTATCGTTATCCGCATGTGTTAATTAAAAATCCCTACGATGACATCCATATGGTCGACCCACTTGTCCCATGGTCACAATCAGAACAGCTTGCTGTGTTCCCATACATATAAATTAAATTATCCTCTACTTATAATAACGACAAGAAAGCAAAAAGAAAAAGATCAATTCGAAGTTTAAATCTCAAATCAATTTTGCTGACTATAAAAGTTTATGTATTGACTATGAGTTTTATTTGGATTTTTGGGAGTAAAAGTGACTTATTTTGAATATGACTTTTACTAAAATAAGATATAATAAAAATCAAATTGTAAATGTAATTTGTGTTTGGATTGACGGTGACAGAAGTAACTTCTTTTCAAACAGAAACTTGTTTGAATTATTATTTAAAAAGTCAGTTGAGATATAAAATGATTGAAAATTACATGAATCTTATTGAATGTGTGGATGTGTTAGTTGTATAGTGATAATCAAACAGAAAAAATTAAATTTAAATTTGATAAAAAAAATCAAATTATTATTATAAAAATAAAAGACATTGAAGTCCTTAATTAAATATATTTAATTGATAAAATTATATATAAATTAGAAGGCATATAAATGGAAATGAACATGTTCTTACTAAATAATAGTACATTGTTCATTTGATCATTTATCCCTTACAAGTTGGTCTCTGATTCTATCACGAACATGATTCATTTGTATTAAAGATAATGTAGGAATATTTAATGAGGATGCTACATCAAGTGGATCGTTATTAGCATCATTGCTTTTATTTCCTCGTTCACCTTCAAGTGGATCATAATTATCTTCATCACCCATATTTCATAAAAGTATTGGGAACAAGTAAGAGACACCTTAGCTCATCAAGCTCCCCTGGCTTCCTCGTCTCATTGATGAGGTCCTTTTATCGTTGCCCTTGGGGTCCATAATAAAAAAATTAATCAAGGATTGCGTATAGGAAAATATAGGATCGTTCTTTTTTCTCGAGGAACCTTTTATTGAATCATAAGTAATTTAAATGCCATGCAAATGCAATGAAAACAATAGGAAAATTGGTTTTTGCTTTTCAAATTGATAAACTAAAATAGGAATGCAGTTTAATTAAATGCTAACTATTTTTTTTTGGTATTTTCTTTATGAAATAGAATGGAGTATGAAATGTATAATGAATGCTCTTCGAAATGGAGTAGTGACTATCATAGTTCAATTAGATGCAGGAGTAAATTTTCACCAAATCTTGATAAAAAAAAAACCTCAAGCAAACACTTGAGTCTAGTGTTCTTAATTAATGATTACTTCTACTAACATAGCTAACAATCACCTCTTAAGGCACTGTTAAAGTGCTACGACTAGGATTAAATTAATGCAACTTACTTTCTCTTTATATGAATGCGATAACATGACACTCAATTAATCCAATTCAATCATACTATCTAACAAGAACACATAGAAAGCACAATATCATTGAATCAATCAAGGAAATACATATATATAAATCCAACAAGCTACAAAGATTCAATCCAATCACATAGGTTCATTAATCCCCAAAGTTATCCGAACGGGTAAACTAAGTTTCAACAATACAAAACAACATTCTTAAAACTAGGAAATTCAAATACAATTAGAAAAAATATATTGCACAAAATAAATTGCCCTAATTGAAGCTTTGAAACTCCAGCTACTTAATCCATCTCCAAGAAGCAAAACGATTAGCCACACATAGCTTCAATTTTAACCACAACAAGAACTCTTCCAAAACTCATAGAATTCATGAAAGATGAACAAGTAAATGAATGAATCAATGGAGGAGGAAATGATCTTATATTTAGGATATGAGATAACAATGGAGAATAAATTTAAGAAAAGAAATTAAAGTAAAGAAAGGGATATTTAATTAATTTCACGAGGCATTCGCATTGCCTGGATCCATCGTGATTTCATTGAGGTCCATGGAGTGTGAAATTCACATCAATACACTCTTGGCTTCTTTCATGACTTTGGAGATAGCTAGCCTAGAAGGACGACATTGTAATTATTTTTATTATAATATACTTTTGTTATTAAAATATATGTACTTGAACTTATTGAGTGCACACCATTCATTGTAATTTATGTAGCTGCACTTCTAACAGCACTTAGCCTTACTTTTCTAAATGACAGGTTTATAAAATAACTGCCTCTCTTATTACACCATCAGTATTAACTTGATTTAATGAATATTTTTTGATATTTTTTTCTTTTCTTATTTATATTATTTTGTTTTTTTAATGAATTTAAAATTTTCTTTAAAAAAAAATTTAACCCCCGAAATCCCCCGCCACTAGTACCCACCCTTCATAAATTTTCTGGATCCGTCCGTGAAAGTATATATGAGGTATTATATTAATAGTGATTTTTTTAACGTAAGGATCAAAGTGAAAATAAATCTCTTACAAAAGACCAGAATGTCATCTTCCAATTAAGTAATTAAAACTTGCATTTAATGTTGATAGGGTTTCATAATTGATATGGGAACAAAATAGAGTATGGAGTGGGAACAGGATTAGGCTGGGTAGTTATATGAAATTAAATGCAATTTATATCTCCCCAGTACGTACACTGTATGGACTTTGAAAAATGAGCCAATTGAATTGTTGTTTGTATATTATATGGGGAATATTATTAGGTAATCCAAGTATGAGAGAGCTTGGGTTCAACGAAGAAAGTCTCACGTTGAATAAAAATGAGTTTAATAAGGAAATGAGAAATATTCTCATGTCACGTACACATGAAATGGTGGAACCCATTAAAAAAATATGGGTTCCACCATTTCATGTGTGTAGGAATCTTCTTCTTCTCATGTAACATGAGAAATATAAACCCTAAGTAAATACTCCAATTATATAAGATCTCGATTGACTAGAAATGTTAAATAAGCTAAATAAATTAATTAATCATGTATTGCATATCATATGATTATATATTAGTTTATGAGTTAAACAAATTAATTAGGTACAAAAAAGATAAATATAAATACTTTAAAATAATTTAGTTAGTTTCAACATTTTTTTTAAAAATTAACTTAATCTTATATTAATGACCGGAGGTAGTATATAATGAAGTAGAATTTCCTATAAATTAAATTTTAAGTTAGTGAAATATGCAGCTTCTCCAATTATTAATATAGGACATATCTGAAGAATTTAGTCGTAAATATTAGACCTATGTTTAATATTTTAATAATTTATCCTCATCGATATATACTCCTTTAAATGAGCAAAATGAATAAAGAATTAAAGAGGAATTAAGATATTTTAGAAAATACATATCATATTAACTAACTTCTTTAATATAATAAATTAGATAAATATATTTTATATTAACAAAAATGAGTTTTTTTTTTTTTTTATACACACAGAGGAGTTAATATTGAAGCAATCATCACGGTATGTCACCAATAAATCCAAAAAAAAAAAAAACCATCACCATCACTGTATATGCGTGTGCGCATCGACCAGGAATAGATTCCCTGCCTATCATTTGGATAGGTAGGGAGAGCCCATCCCATCTGGACGGTTCATATTTTTTTTAATTATTTTTCATTTTTATTTTTTTCTACATGAAAAAATCATTTTTTCAAAAAATGTTAGTTGAGAGATTATCTTTATTTTAGATTCTCTACCCGTTAAAATTATTTTAGATAAAAAATAAAAAAGTAAAAAAAATCTGATCTGGAAGGTCCAGAGCTTGTCCGTACGGACAAGCTCTCCCTGCTTGTCCTACGGACAAGCACCGAAACTGGGTCCGCATCGACTATAGCAATAATGTCTTGATTGATAACATCACATATGATGCACTGTGAAGTGTGAGCGATCTGCAGAGATAATGCACAGAACAATTACAGTAACTCTTAAACACTGAACTTATTTTCAAACTCAAACCAGTCAATATTTATACACTTTATGCTCTTCAACTCTAAAAAATCAATAAAAAGACATGTAGTATAAATTTAGAGTATTGTTTTGGGTCTTCTGGATAGGGACTCTTAATTAGGTCTGACAACGCCTAAATTTAAAATAGTCAGATGATCATATAAGAGTAGTTTTGTGCCGTTTACATGAAGAACATTTTTCTGAAGTTCAACAATATCTATCAAATTACAGGACCTGATCATCTATGTACTTTTTATTACAATCAATTTTTTTTTTTTATCTATCAAGTTACGGGACCTCATTTAAGCATGACAGATATATAGCGTTATCATTGGAGCAACTGTTGACTACTCTAAACCTCCTCTATTATTTATAACATCATATCTACACAAAACTACTATACTAATCATAAATTATAAATAGTATGCATGTGATTCACCTCAGAATCTACAGTACTACACTTTAGTTTTTTGGAGTGTGAGTGGATGAGGTTGGGGACAAAATCCATATTGAAATGTGAGTGTCTCAATATTTCAGTAAAGTCAACAACGTAACACAGAGGGATTGAAGGTAAGACGTGTTTGAGGGAGAAGTAAGAAGTGTGGCAGCCATGCATGCTTGTATGTTTTGATCGAGATACATATGGAAGTTGGAGAAGATGACACAGTGTCGCATTTTGCATGGAGAAAGAGAGAAAGAGACTCTGAAATCAGAATAATCAGAGATATGGCAGAGAGACATGTGAATATAATTGGAAACGACAAATAAGAAAGGCCTTATTCCATCATCCTTCATGTGAACAACGGACCACAGTCATCCATTTCTGCCTCTAAATCAGAGTCCCACTTTCACACTTCTGTATATGCTACATGCACTGAATCTCATAAGGGTGGTCCGGTATATGTATAAGAAACGGATCCTATTTAATTTGTCTAAAATTTTAAGCTGTTCTTTCTGTTTTCACCTTCATTAAATATGCCATTCATTATTTTTCTATAATAATTTTTCACCCTTTATCTTTTATATACACTCTTTCTTAAAAAAAGGTATAATTGGAAAGAAACACACATAAATTACATAGTTATTGCATGATTTTAAATAACATTTCAATTATGTTTGTCTTTTCTCCCAGCAGATTCATGAGAATTAGATATTTTCAAACTTCACTTACGTAAAAGGCGCTTTGAGAAAATGTAGAAAATGTATGTATATATTCAGTTCACACATGTTGACTTAGACTTCGTGCTTTCAATAAGTATAAGATCTCCCCAACTGTGCCTGCATCCTTCCTCTTCCTTCTAGATGGCTCTCTCAATATTTAGGGTGGGAGGCACTACATTTTACTGAAATAAAAAGATTAGTGAAAATTGATCCTGTTTGGAAATTTTGTAGGGACGAAGGACTTGAATTGGATTGAGTTCCATATCAGTAATTTATATATCAAGTTCTTGTTGATGTTGATAGATTATGTTAGGTTGGAGCATGTGACATGTGAGACAAGTTTTCAGCGTCTACCAATATAACACTCGAATATTAACAACATATAAAGTCCTTCTAATTAGTAAAATTTTCAAATTTAAGGATTTTTTTCCTGTTAAAATTATATACATTTTTTCGCCAAGACGCATCACTCAAAAAAGTTCCTTTCTTTTTGATATCCAAACACATTTTCACCAAAACATGCCACATGTCAATCAAAGCAGCTTCTCTTTCTGGTACTGTAGCCAACGTCAGTCTTTATTAATTCAGGAGTATGGTTTTGACGCTTTGCTAAAATAGCTCTACCAAATAGTCTAGGTTGTAAAATAATGCAAGTCTAAAAATACATTTTAAAATATATTACTCCCTCCAGTCCTAATTATAGAAACACTTTTATAGTACAAATTGCACTATAAAAGTATTCCTATAATTACAACCAGAGGTAGTATTTAAGAAATCTCAAATTTTGTTATGTTTCACAAACAGTTTTGCAACCGTTTGCAACAAATTTTTTCTTGATTTTCTTTAATGATTTTCCTAGGTCAAATTGGACGGTTTAAATTATCTGAATTTTCCCCCCCACACTTTTAATACTTTTAAAAAAAAGTAAAATAGAAACTGTACTGATCAAAATAAACTTTTTTTTTTATAATAAAGATCAAAATAAACTATCCATAAGGACAAAGTTGAGATTTAAGGAGACCGCCCCATCTTCTGCTTTTAAGGACTGCCCAGTCAAAGTTTGGGCCTCAGCATATCACAGATGAACTCTGAATTAAGTTTTGGGCCTTTTGGGACAAAGTTTGAATGGCCCAAATGACTCAAGGGCTTGTGTAAAAAAGGGTTGTTGGCAACCTGAGACTATGGATTGCCAAAAGAAAAATATATGTAGGGACTCGTAGCAAGTATGAACACAAGGCCTTTCAAGACATTCAATTTTCTTACAAAAAAAAAAAAAATACACATTCAATTTCCGTCAACTAATCAACGGCAAAAGACACCTAATAAAAAGAACACAAGTTCTAATATTAAGAAACATATTTATTGAGAGGGTTTTAACCTTAATGCTATTGACTAAAAAAAAAAAAAAGGCTTGAGGTTCAAATATTCTTGATGTACCCAGAAAAAAAAATTCGGCCACTTTACAATTTTCTGTTTTGAATAATCTATAAAATGAAAATCAAATATAAAATATAAAATCCGAGAATCGCACCATTTATATGTTATTATGAACATGACGACTGTATTTAAACTTGTGCTAAATTTCTATTATTTCACTATACTCTTTCTGGTCCCTGACAAAAAACGCGATCCCCATTTTGGTCCCTTACAAAAAAAAGGTCATTTTTAGTCCATAAAAAAGACGAATAAGGGTCGATTGGTTGACATTTTGATCCCTCACAAATTTTCAAAAGGTCATTTTTAGTCCCTAAAAAAGGACGAATAAGGGTCGATTTTTTTGTAAGAGACCAAAATGGGGTCTGTGTTTTTTGTCAGGGATCAAAAAGGGTATTTACTCTTTCACTTTTATTTGCATATTTTCTTAGGCTTTATGTCTTGATATTTTTTTTTTTTTAACATTTTAGTAAAATTTAAATGCTAAAAAACACATACAATCTTCTAAAAGCATTTTACTCGAACAAACAAATACTCTGCATTCAGCAACATAGCAAGGTATGGAATAAAGAATATAGTGCTCATGATTAAATGACGACAACATAAGTGTAATAAATTAATATTAAATGTATACTCAAACACTAAAAAAATAGGAAATTTAGAACGAATTTATAATTGCAACAGATATTTTTCATAAACAAAAATAATTAACATGAACAAAGTTAATTTCGACTATTAGTTGACTAAAAATGTTAAGTTGACAGTTCACATATCATCCACGTCATTTTTGTTATAGTGAAAATTTATCCTAAAAGTTTTAAATCTAACTTTGAAAATAAAAAAAAGTAGATAACACATGGACTTCTAGGATAAATTTGCACATTAATAAAAATGACATAGATGACATGTAGATTATCAGCTCAACATATTTTGTTAAGTAACTATAAAAATTAATTGGTCAAGATGAAATTGCTCCCTTTTTAAAAGTTCTCAGCAAAATTGTGTCTTGGTGAAAAGTTCTAGAACAAAATTGTTTTTTAATCCTATATTATAAAATTATAATTGAATTATTGTCTGGTGGTTGACGTGGGGGGGGGGGGGGCTTCACAATATCCATAAAAACAATAACTAATAGCAAAGGAAAATTGTGTGAAAATCATGGGTCCAATTGTCAAAATTTACTCATTAGCGAATGTTGAATTTTACGTTTAATTTGGCGACCCAGAAATTCGGTTTTGGTAGAAAATCGCGAGTTTTAAAATAATTTTGTACTAAACCCTTTCAATTTTAATCATATTTGAAAAAAAAAATAGATTGTTAGGTTTTCATAAAACTAGATAGCCATTAACAAGTAATTAATTGAAGTGATAAACGGTCTCACCTACTGTAAGGTTGGGAATACATGTTCGAATATTGAAACACAATTATTAAGAAACCATTTGCATTCTAAATCTCTATATTAGTAAAGATAAATAGGGAAGACAGTTATCAGTAAAGGCGAAAACTATTTGCATTCTAAATCTTAAAAGGAATTATATCCTTGATCAAATTAAAAGAAAAAAACTAGATGGCCATGGTTTTATTATGCAAAGAAAAATAGAAAAGTTGATTAACATGGTCCTTATAATTTATCTCCATTTTTTATCAAGTGTCTGTATTTATTTATTTTTTTGAATTAATTAAGCTGTCAAGGTTTGATTCATTAGAGATCTACATCCTTAAGTGTTTCAAAACAATTTTAACACCACTAATTTCAATTTATAGAATTACATAAATTTCAATTTTATAGAATATCATTCATTTCATCTAATATTGTTTTAACACATGCATTTCTATAATATCCTTAACTAATTTTAATCTAAATTTTAAACCAATATCAATAATTATATATATATATATATATATATATATATATATATATATATATAGAGAGAGAGAGAGAGAGAGAGAGAGAGAGAGAGAGAGAGAGAGAGAGAGAGAGAGAGTGAAATTTAAATTTATAGCAGGTGATATCCTTCAGAGAGTCAAACAAACAGCATAACTCAGTTCTTTAAACTCTTAACTCAATACATTTTACAAAAAAAATGTGCATTTCAATATAAAAATTCTGAAATACTCTCTTTACTCTTTTTTATAAGAGCTTAAAATTTGAAATTTGAAATGCATTGTTCTGTTCAATATTGGCCCATCGCTACCATCTTCATTCAATATCACTCGTATTTCAAGGCTCTTGGAGTCCTTGGGAATTCGCTTAACAACATCAGCGACATTATAACCCTTGTCGTTCTTCAAGTTCGATGCTTTTGATCTTATCTTTGGAATTGAAACTAGGTAACTCACAGTCTAAACAACGACCAACAAGTAAATTTAATTTTTCATGCTTGTGACTTGTATATAACAGAACCAGGAAGAGATCAAAACACAGACGTATGTGAAAGAGTAATACTATGAAAATTTCAATTCGAATCTTGCCTCCTTGCTACCAATTATTTTTCTTTTTCCTAAATTAAAATCTACAAATGACAAATGTATTCCTTGCAACATGCGGTTTTTATTTTAATTATAACATTTGATTTTAAAAAATGAAAAAAAAAAAAAACTGATGGTGTCAAAGAGGCAAGATGACCTGCAGGAAAGGTTATCCTAACTCAAGTATAGTTGGTTCTCAAAACTGAAGCTAATCATAAAGTTAAGTGAAAAAGAGTACCTCAACTTGTTTCAACATAATAGCCAAATGGAGAATGGTGTTATTGGTGTCATTTGCGTCCCAAGCCACCAAATCTTTAAGGATCTCTAACTGGTTGTGCGTCACACACAAACACAAGTGCAAAATATTTTCCCCTTGACAACATGGAATGTAACAACCCGACTTTTCAAAAGCAGTATAAATTTTTTTTTCAAACAAACATCATTTGAAAACATCAGAGTAGAGCATTTGAGCGGAAAAGTAACTGATATATATTTATAAAGTGCCGTAAGTCTGGTTGGATACAACAGTGACAGGATGGACCGTGTGGTTCAAAGAAATGTACAACAAAGGGAAGGCTTCCACGGGAACATCGAAAGGAAGTCTTGACGGAGCTTCTACGCAGCCGCTTGTCTCTCTGCTCGGTCCTCGGTCCTCCCGACCTTGACGCTATGTTAGAGCCGAGATCCGCACCGGATCTCGGGTAGCAGTTAACCTCATATTCATATATACAACATATGCATTACGTATAATCATACAAAGAAACAAGCATATCCCAACAGCACATAACCCCTTTGGCAAATGTGTCACACCTAGCTATCGTGTCACACCTATAGCAGCCGTTTCACACCTAGCAATCGTGTCACACCTAGCATTTCACACCTAGCAATCGTATCCCAATACCCCGCAAGCATAACAACAGTACATGAAGATATCACAGAGCTAACAACTACCACAATAGGCATACGTTACACATAGTACATATACGCATACAATAAACATCAGATTAGTGTTACAGTACGCGAACGTACATACCCCAACAGTATATAAACATACCACAGACATAAAGTCATCATCTATCACATACAATACACATATCACATATATGCATACAATAAACATCAGAGTTAGTGTTACAGTACGCGAACGTACATACTTTCATAAACCGAACAGAATGGCCAGGTAAGTGTCTATCATGGGGGCCTCACCGAGTTCACGGCGACTTAATGGCTTACCCACATAGACTAGCCTTTCCTTCGGCACCAAAATGTTCTAACATATTTTCATTCAATAAACATACCATAACAATACACACAGCACATATATGCATACCATAAACATAAGAGTTAATGTTACAGTACGCGGACGTACCTTCGTTGACAGATTACGGTATTTCTAGCACGTTTACTTAAAATCGTACTTTTTACGGAAAATCGTGAAATCTCCAACAGCGGCTCGTCGGGCAACGTGACGGCAAAGAAATCGGGATTTCGATATCCTATAAGGGTAATATCACTTTCATTAGTGATTTGACATTATAAGCGGCATTTTAGGTAAAAATTACCATTTTTCCCTTCTACCCCTAATTAGCGAGAATTTCGCAAGACTTCGTTACTCGACTAATTTTTTTCCCAAAATTTCGCGTAACTTCGACGCCATTTTGATTTTCGAAAATAAAGACTAAAATAGCCCTCCCATATGATATCCAATCATACTTGAAAAATTAAAGGCTATCCTAGCATTACAACCCCTACTTTTGAAAGTACTACAAAAGCTTCAACTTTTCGGAGACTCGATCCCTACTATGTTTTTACCTCTTCTCTCTCTCTACTTTCTCCCTCTAAGATTTCGGCCCAAGGAAGAGTGAAATGGTGTGAAGAGTTCAAGAGCTCATGGAGTCTATTTATAGAAATTTCCAAGGATATAATTGGAATTTTGTAAGTTGTTTCAACCATGGAAAATCCAATGCAAAATGGTGTATAATTATTGTCCATGGAAGCATGCTTGGACGTCTTGGGGAGCTTATGTGGCAGCCTTGGAGTGGTCCAAAAATAATGACTTATGTTGCTTTATAGCCTGGTCTAATAGAATTTCCCCGATCGGTACCCGATTCGCGTGATTTCGGAGAAATCTCAAAATTCTGGATTTACAACTTTGAAGACATGTTCTCACTTACTAGAAATGTCCAAGTTAACCTAAATTTTGATTCCATATAGGGCTCCAACAGTCAGTCTGAAGTTTTCTCGAGAAACGTGTCCGAACGTGTCCTGTCGAAACGTATTTACGGAATCATCAACTTCTTCAGAAAAATTCACTGATTCCAAATATATTCATATAAATTCAAACTCATTCCTAGATGTTGAGTTAGAATTTATTTTCCTTATATCCAAAAATATACCTATATGCATTTTTCCCTATTTTGTTTTATTAGGAAATGCACAAACGACTTCAGAATTTTCTTCCGAAAGAGTCTAACAGAAGATAATATCTCACTGATCAATATTTTTCCTTGACTTTGGAAATCCCATTCCTAGATCTCTAGATAGGATCCATTTCCTAATTTCTAAATTACTATTCACATTTTTTTGCTTTAATTAATTATATTAATAAAATAATAGCAAGTTGCATAATTTATTTCCCATTTCATTTTTCATTTTTTTTTCTTTTCTTTTCTTTTCCTTTTTTCTGCCCTTTTTTTTCGTTTTTATTTTTATTATTTTTATTTTATTATTTAATTAATTATTTAATTAATTATATAATTATATAATAATTTTTTTTACAAAATTTTCCTATTGGTCCATTCTTGCATTTAGGCTTAAAAATACCTAACCTCAACTATTTTTCTCAAAAATTTCCAATTAATTAGTAAATATACTTTTACTAATTTTCAACCATTTTCTACTAATTTTTGAGCTTTACATAATTATCTCTGAATTTCCTTTGCTTATGCTTAAGTAATTAGCCCACTATTACTTAATTACTTAATTATCACAAGTTGATAATTTTCTTAATTAGAACACCTCATTACCTTCATATTGTTGTATTAACATTAGTATTTCTATGCCTCTTACATTATTCTATAATTTGTAAGGGTATTTTGGTCTTTTGTTACCTTTTGGACATTCTTATACAATTTCTCCAAGTTCATAATTTATTAAATTACCTTAATTAGAGATAATGTACTCTCCTAATTCACTTGGTCATTTATAAATTTTTTTTTTTCAAACAAACATCATTTGAAAACATCAGAGTAGAGCATTTGAGCGGAAAAGTAACTGATATATATTTATAAAGTGCCGTAAGTCTGGCTGGATACAACAATGCAGATGCAGTGACCGTGTGGTTCAAAAGAAATGTACAACAAAAGGGAAGGCTTCCGCCGGAACATCGAAAGGAAGTCTTCGAACGGAGCTTCTACGCAGGCTGCTTGTCTCTCTGCTCGGTCCTCGGTCCTCCCGACCTTGACGCTATGTTAATTTCACACCTAGCAATCGTATCCCAATACCCCGCAAGCATAACAACAGTACATGAAGATATCACAGAGCTAACAACTACCACAATAGGCATACGTTACACATAGTACATATACGCATACAATAAACATCAGATTAGTGTTACAGTACGCGAACGTACATACCCCAACAGATCATCTATCACATACAATACACATATCACATATATGCATACAATAAACATCAGAGTTAGTGTTACAGTACGCGAACGTACATACTTTCATAAACCGAACAGAATGGCCAGGTAAGTGTCTATCATGGGGGCCTCACCTACTTTCTATAGGTTTAATTTTACCAATTTATGATATAGATTTTTAGGGTATTACATGGAACGTCAAAGACTCTTTCTTTGCTCGAATCAGCTCCAACACAACTTCTCTTCTGCCTCTTATAACTGCAAAGTGCAGAGGGATTCTGTGTTCTTGGTCACGAACCAAGCACACCTCTCCACAAGCTACCAATAGTTCCCTCACATATATATACATATGTGTGTGTCTATATAATAAAATGCAGATCACGTGGTTTTTTTATCTTTTTGCTTATGACGACAGAGAGATTATAGATTTCGAATCAAATATATTACTATTATATTATAAACCCTATAAATCTTTAGGACTAATTTCTGAACATAATCCTTCATGGAGCATGCTTTTAAATTATTTTTTCTGTACCCTTTGGGTTCACAAGGGTATCTACTGGAGTTTTCTCCATATTATTTATTACTAGTATTTACCCAGTATCATGATCATAGTTTTGGTGCCTTGTGCCTACCAAATATCATGATCAATATCCAGTGAAATAAGCAAGTTATTATCATGATTGACATTATTATAGTCAATTTTGCATCAGAATTTTGATAAGGAGAGTAATTTTGTTTTGACCATTATCTCAATTAATTTTGACATTTAGTTGACTGAATATGTTAAACTGACAGTCCACATATCATCTACGTCATTTTTGTTAAGGTTCAAATTTGCCCCAAAAGTTTATTTAACTTTGAAGAAAAGTTGAAATATATGACACATTGACTTAGGGAAAATTCAAATTTTAATAGAAATGACGTAGATAATATGTGGACTGTCAGTTCATATATTTGGTCAACTAACGATTAAAATTAGCTGAGAAAACGACCAAGACAAAATTGGTCTCTTTTTGAAAGTTCTGGGTCAAATTGTCCCTTAGGGTATGTTTGGTTTGAGGGGAGGGGGAGGAGAGAGAGAGAAGATATGTACATTGTTTTGATCAAATTGCTCATGAAATTTTTTCAATATTCCATAACTATACTTTCAACAAAAAAAATCTTTTTATCCTCCTTAATGGTAATTTAGTAAAAGTCCTCTCTCTCCTCCCATCCTTTCCTGTCAAACCAAACACAATGTAAGTAAAAAGTTCCATGATAAAATTACCCCTTAACCCTATATTATAAAATTATAATTGAATTATTGTCTGGTGCATCACGTGGGGGGTTTTCACAATATCCATATAAATAATAATTAATAGCAAAGGAAAACTGCGTGAGAACCATGGTCTAATTGTCAAAATTTACTCAGCAGCGAATGTTGAATTTTACGTTTAATTTGGCGAGCTAAAAATTAAGTTGTGCTGGAAAAACGTGAGTTTTAAAATAATTTTGTACTAAACCCTTTCAATTTTAATCATATTTTTAAAAAATAGATTCTAAGGTTTTCATAAAATTAGATGGCCATTAATAAGTGGTTAATTGAAGTAGTAAGCGGCCTCACCTTCTGTAAGGTTGAGAACACAAATTTGAGTATTGAGAAACATAGTTATCAGGAGACACAGTTATCAGGAAAGGTAAAAACCATTTGCATTCTAAATGTCAAAATGAATTATATCCTTGATCAATTTGTTTTAAAAAAACCTAGATGTCCATGGTTTTATTATGCAAAGAAACATAGAAAAATTGATTAACATGGTCCTTATAATTTATCTCCATATTTGATCAAGTGTCTGTATTTTTTATTTTGTTTGAATTAGTTAAGCTGTCATGGTTTGATTCATTAGAGATATATACATCCTTAAGTGTGTCAAAACAATTTTAACACCACTTATTTCAATTTATAGAATTACATGAATTTCAATTTTATAGAATATCATTCATTTCATTTATTATTGTTTTAACACATGCATTTCTATAATATCCTTAACTAATTTTAATCTAAATTTTAAAACAATATCAATAATTCAATATCTATATGTAAAATTTAAATTTATAGCACGTCATATCCTCCGAAGAGTCAAACAAACATCATAACTCTTTGTTTAAACTCTAACTCTACATTTTATAAAAAAAAATGTCTGGTTCAATATAAAAATTCTGAAATACTCCCTCTGGTCATTTTTATAAAATTTTAAAATTAAAATTAAATTGTCTTAATCCTTTTTTATAAGAGCATGAACATTTAATTTTTTTTTTTCATTTTTTCCCTTATTGATTATATGTAATGCATTAATTAAAAGATTGGTGATACTTATATTTACTTTATTTCTCTTTGTTACTTGCCCTTTATAAATAAGGCTATACTTGTAAAACATAGTTTATTTCAAATATACTTAATATTTTTAACTAACTTTTACCATTTTTTTTAAGTTTTATGGTTGAAAAGACAATAATGCTCTTGCTTTATTTTTTAATGCTCTTATTTGTCTTGTCAATTCCCTTATTTATCTTGTAAATGACCAAAATGTTTTTGTTAACTCTCTAAGTTTTTTTTATCTTTTTATTTGTCTCGTGATTTTTTTTATTTATCTTGTTTAAAAAATCATGATGAACAATAAATAAAAAATAAAAAAAATATTTGAATTATCCATACTCCTCCAATCCTATATAAATTTTGTGATGAGGATGAGATGAGCGAAAATGAGGAAGACAGTATTGAAAACATGTAAAACACAAGCCATTCATAAAATAATTAAGTGCATATATGGATACATACACAAAGAAAATTAACAGTAATAAACTCCTGAAAAGTTGTTGTGCACACTGCACACCTATTATAGCTAAGACGCATCAATTGATTGAGATGATATCAAGCATTGTTAGCAATGTCCGTTCCTGTTCCTTGGCCGCTTAACTTGCGATGCTTAGTGAACTTGTCCTTCAATTTCTTCGCCATGGGTAACTTGTCCTTCAATTTGTTCACCATGGGTAACTTGTCCTTCAATTTCTTCACCACCCAATTAACAAATATCATTGCCATGTATATACCAACCAGTGCATTCAACCCCATAAAAAACTTAGTGACTATCGACGCCCTTTCATTATCATAAATCCCATATGGGGTGATAAGGAAGAGGCCAACAAAATAAGCACTTAGAAGGCAGGTGAGAGTGATAACCATGCCTATTGATAGCATCCACAACACAAACCTATGTTTGAGAGGAACTCCACTTACAAGCAAGAGGGCAACACACAGAGATGCAACAAAAGATATGGTATTGTAGGTTATGAAATTGATATAGAGATGTGGATAAACATAACCAAACATGGCTTCGCCGGGACATGGTCCGGGATGTGTTTCTCCTAACTCTGTACTATTGAACGACTTCATGCATGTGAGGAGTCCTTGAGGGAGAGTTGAAGAGTTAGAATCTGAACCACCACTTGGCGTAGCTATACCTTGTTGTATGACGCTTCCTGGAGGGTTAAGTGCAGCTTGAAAGGTTATGGTTGCGACCACGGTAGCCACCAGACTTAGATTCCCTCTCATGTCTTCTACCCAATCGCCATTATACTTAAGCCATTTGTCAATACTTTTCAAAACATTTCTCCTCCTCCGCCACCACCATCTCTCATCTTCTATACTACCAACATTAACCGTTTTTTTCCTTCCACATTTGATCCCAGACTCCATCAATATGACTTGTATTTCAAGGCACTTGGAGTCCTTTGGAATCCGCTGAACAATGTCAGGGGCAGTATAACCCATGTCGTTCTTCAAGTTCGATGCTTCTGATCTTATCTTAGGAATTAAAATGAGGTAACTCACAGTCTGAAAACCAATAAACAAGAAAATTTAATCTGTTATGTTTGTGACTTGTGTATAAAAGAACCAGAAAAAGATCGAAACACTAACGTGAACGAGTAAGTAATTAAAAAGCACCTCAACTTGCTTCAACATGATAGCTAAATGGAGAATGGTGTTACTGCCATCCAAATCCCCCTTAATTAGGAGCTCGTGGGTGCCATGAGTATCCAATTTCACCAAATCTTTCAAGATCTCTAACTGGTTGTACGTCACACACAAGTGGAAAATAGTTTTCCCCATGTCATCAAGGATCTTCAAAGAGTCTGGCTTTGCTCTAATAATCTCCAACACAACGTCTTTTCTGCCTCTTATAACTGCATAGTGCAAGGGAATTCTGCCTTCTTGGTCACGAACCAAGCACGCCTCCTCACGAGCTTCCAACAGTTGTTTCACAATGTGGATGTGGCCTTCTGCAGAAGCTAAGTGGAGAGGTGTGCTTTGGAGTTTCTCTCAAGGGCAAGCTCTGGCTTGTGAGAAAGGAGGGTTTTTGTGAATTCAAGGTGGCCATGGGAAGCTGATATGTGCAAGGGAGTTTCTATGAAGATAGTCTGTGAGCTAATTTTGTACAACAATCCAGGGTCTTCCTGAAGCAATGAATTCAAGGTTGAAACACAGCCTTTATATGAAGCTTCATAGAGAACTCTCATTTTATCTTCTTCATGATGATGGGCAGTCTCTATGTTCATCAGCTCCGTCTCTTGCCCACAAGAATGACTCATTTGCTTCAATAATTATGCTCCAAGTGAAATAATATATATGTGGTTGGTTTAGATATTGCGTGATCCAAGATTAGGATTACTTGTGTTCCAATTTATAATTTCTGTCTCGTGCCCCTTAATGGAATATTATTAAGTAATTTTACTGTATGTGAAGTAAACTTCTGCGTTGTTTGTAAGCTGTAAACAATTTCATTATTAGTTTTGTTTTGACCAAAAACTATTTCTTTATTGGAAGACGTGTTTTTTGTGTGCGCGAATTTGATCGAGCCAGCATTTTTTTTCTTTCGTCTACATTTTTCCCTGGGCATTCAAATATAAATAAGAAGTATAATTATTAACACCGTATAAAAAATTTCTAGGATACATATTTCACCATACACACAGTATTTTGATGAGAGAGCGATAGGGTGGAGATTCCTGCCCATTGATCTGTAAGGTTTGTAACTAACGTGCAATGCAAGTTTCAGAGCATATTCCCCCCATTATTGAAGAAGTATTCAGTGGCATCAATTTGAATGAGTGGCTTCGGCCTTCGGCAACAAAGGAACCCGGGGCCTACTGTTTTTAATGGCTCATTTGCTTCAATAATTATGCTCCAACGAAGAAGAATATTTGTGTGGTTGGTTTAGATAATGCGTGATGCAAGTTCGTGGATTCCATTTTATAATGGAAACCTTGGGCCCATTAGCGGAATATTCTTTCCAGTGGAATGTTTCTTAATGGTGTGTGTGATCTATCAGCTACTGGATGGGATCAAGTGGCTATTTATTCTCTGTTTGCGCTAAAATTTAACGGTTAGATCAACGCTCGTTGTCTCTAACATAAGCTGGTTAAAAAAATTTAATGTGGTTGTTTGTGTTATTATTCCCTATTGGCTTGAGGGGGAGGTTTTTTGGGTGCTCGAGGGAAGAAGGACAAGTGACTTGTACGGAGTAGAAATTGAAATTAAATAATTTGACGTTCATGGATCCTGTTGCAGCAGGACCCAGCTGCTGGACGTTCCTTCTTTAGATATGCTCCAGGTGCCGTACCAACTTTTGTTACTCCTCCTTATTCTTAATTATAAGTTACTTTTCCGGTTTTACATATATTGAAAAACAATAAACTTCATTTATTTATGAGAAGATGATGATTAAATATCATTTGAAATTTTTAAAAATCTTGAAATGATATAAAGGTGATGAATTAAATTGAGATTTTAAAATGTTGATGAATTTATAATTTTATCCTTAATTTTTAAATAATTTTTTAAGAAAAACTTTGCCGGTGCACCACCGCAGCCAGAGCTTTGCACTAGTCGGCCTGCAACCGCCAAACTTGAATAACGTTGTGAAGGTGGGATTCGAACAGCTCATTTCAGAATGCCTTTATTATTTGCATAAAACAGGCATACTTTGAAAACAGAGAATCAAAAGCGGATCCTGCAAGATGCCAGCTTCATTTTCATTCATCATCTTTTGTTCTTAATAGCAGGAATAATGAGAACGGGGAACAAGTTTCAGAAGGTCCCGGAGGGATGGTTATATAGCATCACGCCATAAAGATAAAATCATAATTAACCTCACCAAAAATCATTCTCTCTCCTCCTTCGCTTTTTCTCTGCCTCTTCTATACAGGACGCGATCCTCAAACCTTAAAGCCTTCAAAGAGCTATGGTGCGGGATACTATCTCATAAATTTTCCTGTATAGTCTTCAAAGAGCTGATCTTGTACTACCTTGATGCCTTTCACGTGCTGATGCCTTACTCATGGGACAAGAAAAAGTAATTAAAGTGATGGGACAGTACATCTGGTGCCAATGCTAGACTGTAGAATGTAGGAGATTTGTTAAAGGAAACAACGCTCTCCCGACTGCCGAAAGCTCTCTCTCGCCAAAACCCTAGATCCCCTCCTCTAGTAGCGCTCCTGCCTCGCCGGCGGCGTCTTTGCCGCCACCGCCGACGAGCCTCCTCTCAGACCACAACCACGACCGAAGTGCAGATCGGACCTCGATGAGTTAGGTGAAGGCGAGTTTTAGGTCGGAACAGAGAAATAGAGGGGCGACCTTCCTTCTTCTCCGGCGCCGGCTCTCCTCTGGTCTCTGGTCTCCGGTCTCATCATCTTACTTGCTCTGGCGTCCCTCTGGTTTCTGGGTGTAGTTGTGGTCCTCCCTCGTCTCTGGCGGTGGGAGTTTTTGTCTCGACATCTCCTTCGACGGTGGCCTCTAGCTCGTCGGTGGTCTTCTGCTCGCCAGTGGCCTCCGGCTCGTCGGTGGCCTCCAGCTCGCTAATGGCCTCCAGCTCGCCGGTGGTTTCTGGCAGAGGGGTTGTCTCTTTTTCCCATTTGTTTTTATTGCTTTATGTTTGTGTTTCTCTTCTATTGTTGTGGATCTGGGTATTTCTGGTGGTGTTTTATGTTGTTGATTGGATTTGCGATTTTGGGGGGAGGGATTTATCGATGGCTAATGCTATTATGTGATTTACTTGTGAGAGGACCATTGTTAGGATCGGTCGATGGTGGCGAATCCATATCGCTAATGTTAGGCAAATTTTGTTCGGAGGGTGGTTGATGTCACCAAATTTGCTTCAATGGAGGAGCAAAAGTATGCTTCAAGACTTCACTTGTCTTTTTTCTTTTGAGGTTGGGTGTTCTCTGTCCTGTACCCCATGTCGGGGTGATTATGTAGCTGATATATTTGCAGCTTATTCTTATAAGGAGGTGTGCCCGATCGGGTTGGTTTTGCAACCAATACCTTCTTTCAAGTCCTTTCTAACCTTGGATGTCCAAGAAGCCGATGAATTTACTTTTATTCTTATTTGTTTTGTGGTGATTAGCTTTCCTTACATTTAGTTTGTTGTTGTTGTATTGGTTAGTCTTCTTGTTCCGGTTTGTTTTCGTTTAGTGTCTGTTCCGGTTTGTTTTTGCATTGTAATCGTTTGATGTAACTTTTAATATTAGTTTTAATATAAGTTCCTGTTGACCAAAAAAAAAATGTAGGAGATTAAAAAAATAAAAAATAAAAATAATATTCAGATCATATTAGATCATATTAGTTTTAATATAAGTTCCTGTTATAAGACTTGAAGTTGTGATTTTGACTTGCAAAATACTAAAAGTTTGATTTACATCATAAACACTTTTTAAAGATGGGTGGATATATGCAAAGTATATTAAAAAAGTTTGATATTATATGCCAGCTCCTGCAATTAGTTACAAAAGCCTAAAACTTTTGAAATGTTAGGCGACATTATTTTACTGGGTGGTACAGATGTAAGCCATCAGTGTATATGGCTGAAGGCTGAAGTTTTTCTATCTGCCTCATGAGGTAGTTCGAACATCATGAAGTAGATTTTTAGACTAACCTCTGAAACCTCATGAGGCCTCAGAACTCGATAAAGCGAAAGCCGGCATACCCTTTTTTTTAACCCTCCAAACCCACACTCTGTAGCCTCACTATTATTACTCCTTCCGATCCTAATTATAAGAGTTAGTTGACTTTTTTAGAAAGATTAAAGAAGTTAATTAAATTAGCTTTTATTTTTTTTCTTCAAACTAAATAATTTGACCAATAAACTAATATATAATCTAAGAAAACACAACATATAAAATGGTTAAGTAACTTATTTAGTTTCCTTAATCTCTCCAAAAAAAGTCAACTAGCTCTTATAATTAGGACTGGAGGTAGTATACTTCCTTTTATTATATTTTTTTCGTTTTTTTTTTATTTATTATATGTTTTTTCAACTTTTTTATAAAATTACCTCGCGATTATTTTTTGTTGTCAAATTTTTATTATATATTTTTTATTTGGACTAAGATGTATTGTTTCAAAATAGAGGGGAGGCCTATGTAATTAAGGCAAAATAGAAAGATAGTTAGAGTATTTTACTCTAATAATAATATAAAAAAAGGTAGAATAGCTCGCGAGGTACATCTCAATAAATAAATATATAATAATAACATAAAAAAATAAAAAAACAAAACTTCCTCACGAGGTACGTTTTTTAATATAATAATAAAACGAAATTAATATAATAATAATAACAACAAAATAAAAAAACTAAAAATGCTTGAGTACCTGGCGAAAACAATACTAATGTAAAAAAGGAAAAAGAAAATTAAATAATAATCATTATTAATTTATTAACAAAAATTAAAACAAAAAAAAAAATCTAGCACTACCTCACGAGGTAGGTCGAAAAAAAATAATTAAAAAGGAAAATAAAAATAAAAATGTAGGCAAATTTTGTTCGGAGAGTGGTTGATGTCACCAAATTTGCTTCAATAGAAAAGCAAAAGTATGCTTCAAGACTTCACTTGTCTTTTTTCTTCTGAGGTTGGGTGTTCTCTGTCCAGTACCCCATGTCGGGGTGATTATGTAGCTGATCTATTTGCAGCTTATTCTTATAAAGAGGTGTGCCCGATCGGGTTGGTTTTGCAACCAACACCTTCTTTCAAGTCCTTTCTAACCTTGGATGTCCAAGAAGCCGATGAAGTTACTTTTATTCTTATTTGTTTTGTGGTGACTAGCTTTCCTTACATTTAGTTTGTTGTTGTTGTATTGGTTAGTCTTCTTGTTCCGGTTTGTTTTCGTTTAGTGTCTGTTCGGTTTGTTTTCGTTTAGTTTGTTTGTTTTTGCATTGTAATCGTTTGATATAACTTTTAATATTAGTTTTAATATAAGTTCCTGTTGACCAAAAAAAAATGTAGGAGATTAAAAAAATAAAAAATAAAAATAATATTCAGATCATATTAGACCATATCAAGGAATCTGAAACCTTGGTCTGAAGTCCAGTCTGGGCCAAGAAAGTCAGTCTCGTTGCTTCGGCCAATTTTTCTTCATCAGACCGGATTAGAGTGTAGACTCGTGAAAAGTTGTTGTGCACACCTATAGCTAAGACGCATCAATTGATTGAGATGATGTCAAGCATTATTAGACGTGTCCGTTCCAGTTCCTTGGCCACCTGACTTGCGATGCTTTGTGAACCTGTCCTTCAATTTCTTCAGCATAGGTAACTTGTTCAATTTTTCCACCACCCATATAACAAATATCACTGCCATGTATATACCAACCAGAACATCCAAACCATTAAAACATGAAATGGCTATGAACACCACTTTAGCGGGATAACTACGTGAGATGACAAGGTAGAGACCAACAAAATAAGCATTTAGAAGGCACGTGAGAGTTATACCCATGCCTATAGATAGCATCCACATCACAAACCTATGTTTTAGAGGAACTCCACTTACAAGCAAGAGAGCAACACGCAGAGATGCAACAAAAGATATGGTATTGTAAGTTATGAACTGGTCAAAGGAATATGGATCACGATGAGAAAGAATGGCTTCCCCGGGACATGATGAGCTGTTACTCCCAGACTCATCAATGTAGCACAAGCAGTCGAGAGGTCCATAATCGATAGAAGCGTTGAAAGTGGAAGTGAAGTTAAAATCAGGATCACTTGGTCTTATAGCTTGTTGGATGATGCTTCCTGGAGGGTTTAGTGCAGCTTGAAATGTTATGGTTGCGATTACTGTAGCCACAAGACTTAGACTCCCCCTCATGTCTTCTAGCCAATCGCCATTATACTTAAGCCATTTGTTTATACTCTTGAAAACATTTTTCCACCACAACTTCTTCCCACAACTCTCTTCTTCTCTCGCAACATCAATCTTCTCTCTCCTTCCACATTTGAATCCAGACTCCAATATGACTTGTATTTCAAGGCTCTTGGAGTCCTTTAATTTGGAATCCGCTGAACAATATCGGGGGCAGTATAGCCCATGTCTTTCTTCAAGTTCGATGCTTCCGATCTTATCTTTGGAATTGAAATGAGGTATCTCACAGTCTAAACAACAATAAACAAGAAAATTTAATTTTTTTATGCTTGTGACTTGTATATAACATAGCCACGTAAAGATCGAACACAAACGTTCAAACACTAGCTAGTTAAGTAGAAGACCAAGTTCATTTTACTAACTTTTCCGTTATTGAGTTCTTATTAAAAGCACCGGAGGGAGTATTATTTTATTATTGGGTTTGATGTTAATTATTTAATATTTATTATATCTTAGATATTTTGATTTGATTATATTAGATTTTAGGGTCAGTCTATTAATTTTATGTTTGCCTATATAAAGACTAATTTATACTCTTTTTTATTTAAAAATTAATTATAATATTTGCGAGGTTTTTTTTTTTCTTTTATATCAATATAATCGTTCAAGATTCAACAAAAACATGTAATTAAAACACAAGCGAGTCATTAAATATTTAAGTGCATGAATTGACTGGGAAAATTAACAATAATCAACCCTTGAAAATATGGTTTAAACCCTTCAGACGCATCAATTGAATGAGACCATATGAAGCATTATTAGCTGTGTCCGTCCCTGTTCCACCCTTCAACTTGTACATTTAATCTGTTAAAAGTCCAAGTGGCTATGAACCCCACTTGATCGATAAGCCGAGTCTATGGGGCGATAAGGACTAGGCGGTAAAAATAAGCATTTAGTAGGCACGTGACAGCCACAATCATGCCTATAGATAGCAACCGCATCACAACTACATGTGTTTTTTTTTTTGCTCTGAACAACTACATGTGTTAGAAGAACTCCACTTACAAGTAAGAGGACAACTATCAGAGATGGTATTTTACATTATGAATTTTCCAAAGTTATGGGGCTCGCGATAAGCAAGCATGGCTTTTCCTGAGCATGATCCCAAAGGGGATCCAATATATTCCCAATCTCATCTTTGTAGTTCAAGCAGCCAAGTATAACAGAAGGAAGAGATCAAAACACAGACGTATGTGAAAGAGTAATAATATGAAAATTTCAATTCGAATCTTGCCCCCTTGCTACCAATTATTTTTCTTTTCTTTTTCTTTTTCATAAATTATTAAAATCTACATATGACAAATGTATTCCTTGCAACATGCGGTTTTCCTAATAGTTAACTGCATCATAAATAAGAAAATACTGTCGCTAAGAATATGATATAGTAAAATATAAGATGAAAAATGTGTCATTTCCAGATGTTTGATGATAAAATAAAATAAAATAAAAAATATACAACTAACTTAATTTGGCTTGAAGGAATTCACATAAAGCAAAGTTACCAGAAGAGAGGAATGACCCCGCCCCAAGAATTTCAGTCTGAATGGGGCCCGAACACTTCATTTATTTTTTGACTTCACATTTAATTCAACTTACATGCTAATAATTACAAAAAATATTCTAGGCATCACACTGGTGAGTCACTAGTAGCAGGGGTGTTTATAGGCAGAACTGGGCAGGGCAAGACTCTTGCTTGATGCCTTGCCTAAAAGATTATCGGGCAGTAAAATGCAGCCCAATGCTTGACCCTACCTGATAAAAACCCTAAAATTTTTTGGCAGGGCAATAATGCGCTAGACAGGGCGGGCCTTCTGATAGGGCAAAAATTTAAAGCCTATAACTCCGCAAGTATACGGGTCGTATCAAGTAATAAAGTGATAAGAAAAGTATCGTTCCCACGAGGACTTAGTATCACAAACTTCAGTTAAGCATTAATTTCACAATTTCATTTAAGTTGAGAAAACTAGATTGAATTTAATTAAAAGAAAAGAAAATCAAAATAACAAACTACTAAAATAATCGAACGAGCAACCTAGAGTCACTAATCCCTTGTTTGTTCTTAGATTTTATCCCCACTAAACTAATTTTGACTTAACTTAATCAGCTAATCTAGAGTATTAATGTCTATAAATGCCTTCCGCTCCACTTATATACCTACCTTAATTAATTATGCAATGTCTCACACAACTAAATAAGATGCGTTTTAAACCGGGCTCACTCTAATTTGACTATGCGGAGCTTCTAGGTATATTCCTATCCTAGACGCAAATTAGATTAAAACCTAATTCCACATTAAGTTTAAACCTAATTCCACATTATTTAGTCCCAATGTCAATTTAGGATTCCCTCTTCCAAGTTCAACCCTAAATCCCCAAAACATGCTCAATGGTGGCCACTCACTAAGCAATAACAATAAACACAGGATTAAATAAACTGAATTAAATTAAGCAAAACTAATTAATGGGAATAATCTCTAGAACACAAACAAGTTCATAGGTCCTCTAGGTTGAAAAGAGAATTAGCCACACATGGCTATAACAAAATCCATAACAAAAGGATGAAACTCAGATTAAAAGAATAAAGGACTGAGATGAAAGAAAGTTTCTTCGTTGCCTCCACAGTCCTTCCGTGGAGACGATGAAGAGAACCAAAACGCTCAGCCGCTACTCCTTTGCTTCTTTGTTTCTGCGTCTCTTGATCTGCTCCTCGTTATCTTCTTCTCCTCCCTCTCTTCATATATATAACCTAAATATAACTTAGGCCGTGGGTCACTGATTCTCCTTTTCTTATTAAAAAGATATCTCATATCTTGTAATTTACTCCACCAGATTACGCAATTGATTTTGTTTCTATTTTTCTTGCATGGGACCACCGAGTTTGGTTGATTGCATATCCTCTTAATTGCTTTTTCTACTTCTTTCCAAATCAGCTAATATTTCCTGCAAAATATAATAGGAAATAAGTAGATTTTATATCAAAATATCTTTTTATCCTATAATGATGGAAAAGTTTATAAAAGATAATTAAATAGGCATATAATATTAATAACTCCAGCTAATCCTCATAAAATATACACCTATTTAATCATAAAATATATACTTATCAAACTCCCCCACACTTAAACATTTGCTTGTCCTCAAGCAAAAGAAAGAGAATTCATTATCTGAAAAGAACATTACTTTTGACATTCCTAAATAGAGAGCAATAAACCACCACACTTAGATCATATCATCAAATCTTATTTAAGTTAATGTCTTATAAGAATAGGTCACTAAGCCAATAGAGTTAAACAATTGTAACAACCTCTTAACGTCCCATGATCAAAAGATCGGCAAGCAATAAGTTCAACCATAAGATTAGTAAAAGAATATTATGCTACTCAGTTTCTCCAGAAAAATTCAAATGCCCCCACCAAACCAAGCTTTTCATTTAATTCATTAAGGATCCTCTGGTAGGAAATAACTCATTTTTTCTTTTTCTTTTCTTTTTTTCTTTTTGTTTCTTGAGCCGTTGTAGGTCCCCTTTTGACGTGACCCTGCACATGGGTGATGCAGCACCGGTTACTCAGTTACCCCAACAGGCACCTCAAGAGGCTTTTAGCCCAACTCATAACCCTCTTTGACTTTACCGTTTGACGCGAGTGCCAACATTGGTGATGAAGTGCCCCCGGTTACTAAGGGTGTGCATGGCAACCATTCTGTTCCTCAGCACTGTTTCTGAGATGAAACAGTTTTTTCTGATTCTGTGCCTTCGAAGAGTTTTGAGAATCAGAATTACGTTTGTTAACTCATTTTATTTTTACTCCGAGAATCAGAATTACGTTTGTTAACACATTTTATTTTTATTTATGTAATTTTTATATTCAAAAAATTATTTATGTGGTGGTGGTGGTGGTGGCGGCGATGAGGTGGGGGCGGCGGCAGCGGCGGCGGCGAGGGTGGTGGTAGCGGTGAGGTGGCGGTGGCGGTGGGGGTGGTGGGGGTGGCGGTGGTGACGGTCGTGGTGGTGGCGATGAGGTGGGGGTGGCGGCGAGGGTGGTGGTGGTGGTGGCAGTGAGGTGGGGGTGGTGGTGGTGGTGGTGGTGGTGGGGGGGGTGGTGGTGGTGGCGGTGGCAGCGGCGGTGACGGTCATGGTGGTGGCAGTGGTGGCGATGAGGTGGGGCGGTGGCGAGGGTGGTGGTGGCGGTGGTGGTGGTGGCAGTGGGGGTGGTGGCGGCGGCGGCGGCGGTGGTGGTGGTGGCGGTGAGGTGGGGTTGGGGGTGGGGGTGGTGGTGGTGGTGGTGGCGGTGGCGGCGCGGCGGTGGGGTGGTGGTGGCGGCGGGCGGCGCGGTGGTGGTGGTGGCGGTGGCAGCGACGGCGGTGGGGGTGGTGGTGGCGGCGGTGGTGCGGTGGGGTGGCGGCGGTGGGGGTGGCGGTGGTGGCGGTGAGGTGGGGTTGGCGGCGGCGGCGGGGGTGGTGGTGGTGGCGGCGGCGGTACGGTGGGGGTGGTAGCAGCGGTGGCGGTGGCGGTGGGGAGGGTAGTTGACACTGCGAAAGGTTTTCGAGAAAAAGAAGAGAGGTTGTACGTTGAGGAATAAATTCTGATTTTGTGCCCAGAAATAGAAAAGCATGAATTTTCTGCTTTTTTTTCTATTCCCCAGCACAAAAATTGAACCGGTTCATCCCGGGAACAAAAAAAAAAAACCGGATTTACCAAACAGATTTCTCATCCATTTGTGTTCCGGGGAACAGAAATTAACAAAAAACACATTCTGGGAGCGTTACCATGCACACCCTAAGTGAGGTCTAGAGAAGTCATTGGAGTTGTTTTATTTTTATTATTTATTATTATTTTTTTGAGTCATTTCCCTACACAAAAGTTTTACTTAGCTAGCAAATGTCATCATCTAATTTTCTAAAGAAATCATGTAGCAAAATTCATGAACTAATAATCTGTTGATCATATTACAAACTAATCCCTATTCTCATAGTCCATCTCAAAAAAAAAAAAAATACTCAAGGCTTAGAGACTTGGTTGAAACTTTTTTTTTTTGACTTGATAATATTTCTAAGATGGGGAAAGCTCAAAATTAAGGTCAATCCTCAACAATGCAAAAATCTCAAATAAAAAATCTTTTCAATTGCATAAGGACAAACATAACCAAAGAAATTATATCCCTCCCCCACACTTAAATCAAACATTGTCCTCAATGTTGCAAAAATATAAAGAGGGAAAGAAACTAGTACTCCCCTGGTTTAGGCCTCTAACTCTAATGTGGAGTGCTTCCTCTGGCACCATCCATGATATTTCAAACTATAAGGGAAAAAAGAGTGCTCAAGCAAGACCTTGAGGCAACAAGATGAGTGATCATCTTCAAATCTGAATAAAACTAAAAGAAAGAAAGAAAAAATAATAATAAAATATGCAAGAAAAACCCTTGGGTTGCCTCTCAAAAAGTGCTAAATTTATAGTCTTCAGCCAGACTTCTCAAAACAACTTCTAATCATAAGTATCAAACACCATAATTACCTTGTCTTCATTTCTTTTCAAACAACAAGGTATCACACACAAAAATTGATCATTCAAGTTAATTACTTGTACTTCCTTAATCATAGACAATCTTGGATTACAAGCAATAACCGAATTCAAATGAAGCACAACATGCATATCCTTGAAAATAAATATAGGCACTTCCAAGAATTTAGAGCATCCAATAAAATCCACTTGATTCTCATCAGTAAGAGTCAACACTTCAAGAGGAGGGTCATGAACAACAACAATTAGGACATCTACATCAATTTGATCACCAAAATCACAATCCTTAGGCTCCATAGCCGGAACCTCTTCTAAACATCCAATATTCTCATCTAAATCAATTTCAAACCCACAATCACTTTCTACATCATCTATAGTCTCATGTGATTCCAAACATTCAACTTCCTCACAATAATCATTATCAGCATAAGAAGTGGTCATCAGGCTTAAAGAATTATTTTGCACCATAGTCTCAAGGGTTGAACAATTTGACTCACACTTACCCCAATATTTTGGACACTTGACTTAATGCTAGTGGCAAACTCCTTTATCTCCCTACTAGATCTCTCTAAGGATTCCATATATTCCACACACAATCTTTCTAAATTAGATTTTTCCTTATACTCAATGGTGTGTTCTTCAATAGGTGGATAAGAGTGAAAAGGAGGGGTATTTTCATGAGAATAATAGACATGTGGATCCCTAAAATTATGTTTCTCAAAACTTTCACTAGGACAAAATGAGTTATCAAAACAAGCTTGGTTCCTAGTGAAATCATCTCTCACAAAATGATCAGTTGTACTATATGGACAATATTCATATAAATGATTCCCTCCACAATAAACACAAGACATGCAAACATATTGAGAAGAATCAACATATAGAATACAACCATCATTTATACTCCTTTTACGTTGCCTATATTCATTCAAAGAATTTAAAATAGCAATCAATCCATCTTGTGTAGAAGACAAAGAATTCACCTCCTTCTCAATATTAAGACCAGTTGGTTGCCAATTAAAATCCATTTTTTTAAATTTTTTTTTCTAAAAAAAATAAAATATTTACGAACTCAAACTTAAACTACTAATGCTCAATCAATTCTAACCAAGACAGTTGTGGCACACAAATCCCCGGCAACGGCGCCAAAAACTTGATAGGGCAAAACTTTAAAGCCTATAACTCCGCAAGTATACGGGTCGTATCAAGTAATAAAGTGATAAGAAAATTAAAGTATCGTTCCCACGAGGACTTAGTATCACAAACTTCAGTTAAGCATTAATTTCACAATTTCATTTAAGTTGAGAAAACTAGATTGAATTTAATTAAAAGAAAAGAAAATCAAAATAACAAACTACTAAAATAATCGAACGAGCAACCTAGAGTCACTAATCCCTTGTTTGTTCTTAGATTTTATCCCCACTAAACTAATTTTGACTTAACTTAATCAGCTAATCTAGAGTATTAATGTCTATAAATGCCTTCCGGTCCACTTATATACCTACCTTAATTAATTATGCAATGTCTCACACAACTAAATAAGATGCGTTTTAAACCGGGCTCACTCTAATTTGACTATGCGGAGCTTCTAGGTATATTCCTATCCTAGACGCAAATTAGATTAAAACCTAATTCCACATTAAGTTTAAACCTAATTCCACATTAAGTTTAAACCTAATTCCACATTATTTAGTCCCAATGTCAATTTAGGATTCCCTCTTCCAAGTTCAACCCTAAATCCCCAAAACATGCTCAATGGTGGCCACTCACTAAGCAATAACAATAAACACAGGATTAAATAAACTGAATTAAATTAAGCAAAACTAATTAATGGGAATAATCTCTAGAACCCAAACAAGTTCATAGGTCCTCTAGGTTGAAAAGAGAATTAGCCACACATGGCTATAACAAAATCCATAACAAAAGGATGAAACTCAGATTAAAAGAATAAAGGAATGAGATGAAAGAAAGTTTCTCCGTCGCCTCCACAGTCCTTCCGTCCTTCCGTGGAGATGATGAAGAGAACTAAAACGCTCAGCCGCTACTCCTTTGCTTCTTTGTTTCTGCGTCTCTTGATCTGCTCCTCGTTATCTTCTTCTCCTCCCTCTCTTCATATATATAACCTAAATATAACTTAGGCCGTGGGTCACTGATTCTCCTTTTCTTATTAAAAAGATATCTCATATCTTGTAATTTACTCCACCAGATTACGCAATTGATTTTGTTTCTATTTTTCTTGCATGGAACCACTGAGTTTGGTTGATTGGATATCCTCTTAATTGCTTTTTCTACTTCTTTCCAAATCAGCTAATATTTCCTGCAAAATATAATAGGAAATAAGTAGATTTTATATCAAAATATCTTTTTATCCTATAATGATGGAAAAGTTTATAAAAGATAATTAAATAGGCATATAATATTAATAACTCCAGCTAATCCTAATAAAATATACACCTATTTAATCATAAAATATATACTTATCACCTTCCCTGCCCAAGTGGCGGTACCCTGCCACACCCTATGTGAAAAAAACAGTTTCAATCATACCTAATAAACAATATTGCAAACTTCAAATGAAATCCATAATCCTACACTTTGGAATATTCTAAAATAAGTCTACAACTTGAGTCTTGAAATTAAAAAGACAACCATATGTTTTAATAAATAGTCAAATATCCTTAAGTGAAGAATTAAATAACATCTTTAATCCATTAAATACATGACATCAAAAAATTGCAATTAAAGCCTTGTAGACATTTAAAACTCCAAGAGGTTGCATCAAGGTCCCAAATTGTCAAAAGGATGAAGCATATGGAATCGTTTACAAGAAAGCAAAAAAGAAAGCATATGATTATATCATTTACATATGTAAGTAACAATTAATTGTAGGCTCTTAGCCTTAGCCTTAGTTTAAATTTTAAAGGTTGTAAATTGCCTACTTCATCTACCACTAGCCAATAGACAACCATAACCATTACATTCCACCCTCTCCATGTGCAGCATCTAGGAAGAATATAAAACAACAATTACATTACAAAATAAGGAGTAATATATGTGTTATATATCTACTTAATGGATTATAAGTTATATAATTTATTAAAAAATATATAATACTATTCTATATAAAAAATAAAAAATATATAATACTATATATATTACTGAGCTGGGCCAAATGGGCAGGGTGACATACCATGCTGGCCCGATGCCCAACCCTGCCCGCAAAAATGCCCAGCCCAGTTGTACCCAATTTTTTCTGGGCTGCTTTTTCTTGGGCTGGGCATGGCAATTTTTCAGTGGGTGCGGGCGGACACACAGGGCTATGAACATCATGAACACCCCTAGTCACTAGTTGTCACCGGTTTTACCAATGAACTCGTAAGGAGAGAGAGCAAATGTTGAGTTTCTTAGAGTATATTCCTCTGTTCTTTAGTATAATTTTTTTTATTAATTTAAATAGATTAAAGAAGCTAAATAAATTTCTTTATTAATTCTAACAACAAATAATGTGCCGTTATTTTCCTATAAATAAATTAACTCAATTATTTAATAGAGCTATAAACCAACTACAAGGCTATAATTGTTGAATGGATGCAAATGTATAGAAATACCTTATTTGGTTGTTATAAATTCTCTATTTGTATGCCAGCTTCTTGTTTTTTTCCCATTCTAACAGGTAGTCTACCATATTGATTCTGTATGATATTGGCTACTTAATCCTTTAATTAATCTATTGGTGGATTATCGGAACTAGACAGCATGTGGACACGTCATTGATAGCAATCTTCACAAACTTGACCAACAATATATGTTGATTATAATGGTAGTTCGGACCTGAGCAAAAAAATAATAATAATAATAATAATGGTAGTTCGGATAATGTTGACTTTAATGTTTAAGGTTTATATCGTCATTACCAATTGGGATATCAATGAATGTTTGGTAGAGAGAAATTACTTATGTGAGAAAAGTTGTTAGTTGGTTCGAGCCTTGTGAATGCAAAAAAACCTCGTTGGAAGACTCTCCCACCAAAGCCAGGTGCGCGATGCGGATCAGATCCGGATTAGTCGCCCCGATAAACCGGGTGGACAAAAAAAAAAGTTGTTAGTTTCACTTGAAACTCATTACTTCAATTTTTCCCCTGTTCTTATAGAGAATAATTCTGACTTTTTTGTACTGATGATTGATTAATCATACTGTCTCCTTTGCAATGAATAAAGAAAGAAAAAAGGGTAAAGGTCACTTGAGGAATTGAGTTTGAAGATATATAAATAAAAGAAAATAAATTATGTACATTTTATTTTTAAGAATTGAACTGGCACAATATATCTTTTTTTTAATTGAAATTACACAAAATTTTCGTTTATTTTTATAATTTCTCCTTAAAGTAAAGTAAATCATATAAAACTTTCTTAAATTTCATTGAAATAAAATCTCTTTTTTTTCAAATAAAAAGCTTATAAAAATGGTTTATACATATAGTCAATGAAATGAAGAGGTATTTTTATGGGGAACATCTTGAAGCATGAGATACATAAATTTTGTGATTAGGTAGGACAAGATGATTAGAAATGAAGAAGACACAGTAGTGAAAACATGTAAAGCACCAGCCATTCATTAAATATTTAAGTGCATACACACACACACATGTACATGGCTTACACAAAGAAAATTAATACTCCTCAAGTCTTAAATATAGGACAAAGTTAGTTGTGCAAAATACACTATAAACTCTGTCTTATATTTAAGACTGAGATAATAGTAATCAATCCCTAGTTGTGCACACATTAGCCTCTCATAGGCACCTTCATGACATAAGCTAACACCAAATTTCTCTCACATATTTATTTTGTATACAATAAAATTACTTTTAAAACGCCAATCCAAACCAGTCTAGACGCTTAAATTGATTGAGAAATCATATATATCAAGCTTTAGCTGTGTTGTGGTCTTCACTTGACTTGCTTATTTGGCTTTTTCTTCACTTCCTCCATGACCAATTTCACGGCGACGTATATACCAACCAGCGCATACAAACCATTAACAATCAAAATGGCTATGATAATGGCCTTGTACTGAAAATTATCAACAGGGAAGACAAACCGGACACCAAGAAGATATGAACTTACTAGGCACGTGATAGATAAACCCATGCCTTGAGATACCATCCACGACACAAAACGAACCTTGAGAGGAACTCCCAATACAAGCAAGAGGGCAATCCACATAGATGCCAAAAAAGATATGAGATTTGAAATCATGAAGAAGTTAAAGACTGGTGGATCAGTATAACTAGACATGGCTACCCCGGGACATGGTCCGCTAAGAGTTTTGTTTTTTCGATCCCCATTGATGAACCACGACGTCATGCACCCCAAGGGTCCTTGAGTTAAATTATAGAAAGAAGGATCAGAACTATTGCCTGATTTTATATCTTGTTGGATGACGCTCCCTGGAGGGTTAAGTGCAGCTTGAAAGCTTATAGTAGAGATGACAGAAGCCACTGTACATATATTCCCCCGCATTTTTTCTAGCCGTTCGCCATTATAGACAAGCCATTTGTCTATGGTGTTGAAAACATTTCTATGCCACCACTTCTCCTCCTCCTTCTTCCCACAACTCCCTTTATTTTCATATTTGATTCCAAACTCCATTAGAATGACTTGAATTTCAAGGCTCTTAGAGTCCTTGGGAATTTGCGCAACAATATCTGCTGCACTATAACCCAGGTTGTTATTCAAATTCAATGCTTCTGATCTTATTTTTGGGATTGACATGAGGTACCTCACAGTCTAAACAACAGCCAACATGAAAATTTAATTTGTTATGCTTCTTTTTTGTATGACTTGCATAGAATAGAACCAGAGAAAGATCGAAACATAAACTTACGTGAAAGAGTGATAAATATTAGAATATAGAGCTAAGGTGCAAAATGCACATGTGTTTTATTCTGAAGAGCGCTCAACACCAAATATTTTTTTTAGGTCAAAAATACACATGAACTTTCAAAAACAGTGTAAAACTTAATATTTTTATACTGGTATCTAAAAATCCAATAATAGATGGAAAAAATACCTCAACTTGCTTCAACATGACAGCCAAATGGAGAATGGTGTTCTTGCCGTCCGAGTCTCCCTCAATGAGCAGGTTATTGTTGTCATAATGAGTAAAAGCTTCCAATTCTTTAAGGATCTCCAAGTGGTTGTACATCACACACAAGTGCAAAACATTTTTCCCCTTGTCATCATGGAACGCCAAAGACTCAGGTTTTGATCTAATCAGCTCCGACGCAACGTCTCTTCTGCCTCTTATAACTGCATAGTGCAGAGGGATTCTGTGTTCTTGGTCACGAGCCAAGCATGCCTCTCCACAAGCTTGCAGCAGTTCCTTCACAATGTCGATGTGGCCTTGTGAAGAAGCCAAATGAAGAGGTGTGCTTCGGAATGAGTCCAACTCAAGGGCGAGTTTGGGACAGCGAGCAAGAAGGGTTTTGGTGAATTCGAGGTAGCCAAGTAAAGCTGATTTGTGTAAGGGGGTTTCAAAGAAGGTGGTTTGTGAGCTAACTCTCTGCAAGATATCATTGGGTCTTGCTGGAGTAGTCTGTTCAAAGTTGAAACACAGCCCTTTAGTGCTGCATCGTATAGATCCCTCATTCTCTCTTCTTCATTGTTATCAGCTATTTTGATTTCCATTTTCGCGTGTTGATTTGGAATTGGATGTGTGCGTTTGCGTGGAAACTATTTATAGACCTACCATTTCACTATTCACTTCTGTTTTTGTTCTGCTAGTAAGCCATGTGTTGCTTTTCTTTTTTTTTTTTAAGAGTTAATTAACTTATTAATTTGGGCGGGATAAATTATTTTTATTTATTGTAATTAATAGAGACAAAAAAATGTAATAAATATATTTATTACTATAAAATTAAACTTATAATAATTACGAACATTTTTTTGTCGAAATAGATTTATGAATATAATACGAGCGCAGCATGTAACCCACGTCAGTTTTTATTAATTCAGGAGTACGGTTTTGATGCGTTGATAAAATTGCTCTACCAAATAGTCTAGTTTGTAAAATAATCCAAGGATAAAAATGTCGTGGTAGCGGATATATAGAGCGTAATTGATTATACTAAAAAATCATAATATTATAAAACAAAGTTTATAGCCGTAATTTAATAATATAATAACTCACAACTACTCTATCTAATAACAATTAATAAATAATAAATAAGACAACAGTAAAAGAAATATCAT
Organism: Acacia pycnantha; assembly: GCA_025563575.1. NCBI lineage: Eukaryota > Viridiplantae > Streptophyta > Magnoliopsida > Fabales > Fabaceae > Acacia > Acacia pycnantha. The sequence goes on along the minus strand of JAMWYP010000018.1, from coordinate 3,165,452 downwards.
AATCCAAATTCACTCTAAATAATTTACAAGTGAAATACTATAAGAAAAGAAAGATGCAAAATACCTTAAGAGGAAAGTTGAGGGGATGATTTAGAAAGGGAGGAGGGGTCCCTGTTCATATCGAAACCTCTGCCCTTCCCTCATGAATTTGGCGATGTGGGCTTTATTTTTGCCACAGCCAACAAATATCCACCTTTTTGAGAAAAACAAAAACAAATATCCACCTTGACAAAATTCCCCCATTTTCAATTTCTCATAATTACATATTGTAATTATAACTTCTATTTAATACAAAATGTTCAATAATGTTGGTTAGATCCAAACAATGTTTGAAATTTGATAGAAGTCACTTCCTTTGTTAGCATATCAGTGGGATTATCATTTGTTCGTATCTTCTGTATCACGACTCCATATTCTTCTAAAATTTCTCTTATAAAGTGATATAAGACGTTAATATGCTTCGTCTTTGCATGATAAATAATTAATATCATTTAAAAAGGTAAAGTTCCAAAAAAAAACTGAGACTTTCAAAATTTAAAAAGATAAATTTGGGTATTAAATTTCAGTAATTCCAAATTAGTCTATGAAATTTTAAAATGTTGTGAAATAGACATCACTTGCCTCACTTTTATTTTTTAAAATGCCCCCAAGCACCCCACACTTGAATATTTACTACATTTATTTCGCAATTTTTTATTTTCTTCTCATATTTACTGCTTCTGTTTTGAAAATTCCAAAAGTACATTATGACGACCTCTTACAGTTAAATAAATTCATGGAGAAGCCTATGTTAACTATTGATATATTTACTTCACTATTTATTACTACGATTTTCCTATTTACTACTTGAATAAATTCATGGAGAATATAATGCTCCTATTGCTAACTATGTTTGAAAAAAGAGCTATAAATAGCGTAGTAAATAATTTTCATTAAAAAAATAAAGTAAATTGTCAGCAAATACAACTTTCAAATTTCAAACTAAAGGGAACAAATAGTGAAACCAAAATACATGACTCAACCATGACGTACACCACAATCATATAAAAAATTAAAAATTGACATGACTAGGGGCAGTGACTCGTCTGAGGGTCGCTCCAAAATGCTGCAATCAACTTTTGACGTGGAAATATTATTGTTTGAATATTCTAAAATGTCATGTTTGATAAGGACTACGCTTATATAAAAAATCTTTAGTATAAATTATCAATTGAGAAACTTGAAAAAAAAAAAAACTATAAATATGGATGATAAAGTGGATTAGAATATCATATTTAAGATAAAATTCAACATTTAACTAACTATTATGTTAAGAACCGAGACTTGTGTCGTATTATCAAGTGTTTTTAAAATAAAATTTAGAGGCCACACACAAAAGAATTTATAAATAGGTCGATTTTAAATTTGTTAGTCAATTTTATATTGCTAGGTTAAAAAAAATGTAAGTATGGTTTTCAAGTTGAGCAGTTAACTTCAAGGGGCATTATGATCATGACACACATTTTTTTATTAAAAAAGATTGAATTTTTATAAGATTAATTTAAGAAATTCAAGGTTTTTATTTTAATTAATTTCATTACAAAATACTTTTTTTAATTTCTCCTTTTACCTATTTCATTTACCATTTGACAATTCAACATGAAAAAGATGCAATGGAATACAATTATTACAATTATTGCCAGCAGACACAATCACGTGCTTGAAAAGATTGCGGAACCCTGTATTTTTTTGGAATTTTCCACACAAAATACGGTCCCAACAAAGATTTAGTGGTGGAAAGTTTAAAGATTTGGTTGTTGAAGAAATTGGATTTAAATTAAGACTAATTCTCAAAGAATGAATTATCTATGTTTGGTTTGAGGGGAGGAGAAAGAAAGTTAAGAGAGAAATTTTTTTCTTATCTTTATAAAATTACCTATAGATAATTTTCAATGTTTTTAAAATATACTCTAAAAAAATATATATATATATTTCCTTACAAAATGGTCAATATCCTCCGAAATTTTTTTTTTCCTCCCCTCTCCTTCCCTCAAGCCAAACATACCCTAAATGAAAAGTCAAGATAATTATTATTGCTCGTAAGGGGTGAACTCTAATGAAAAATCCAGGCAACACACATAGGTCTCTATCATTAAGTTTTGTAGGGCTTATATAGGTCTCTATTATATTCCCCCGACCTTTTCTTTCATGATCGAAGTAAATGGGTGTGTGTTTAGTTAACTTATTTTAAATTATTTTGCGTTAATTGATTTTTGAAAAAGTTACCATACACTAACTTATTTTGTGTTATTATAAATATTAAAAAGGACAGAAAAATAAAAAAATTGAAAAATTCTAAATTAGTTTATTACTAAGAGTTAATAAGAGATTAACAAAACTTGATAAGCAATCCACAATTCATTTTTTAGGAAATAACTTATTTAAAATTTTATAATTTCAAAATTCTTTTTCTATCATTTTTCTTTATAAATATGTGACATAAATTTTATTTCGTAAAGCATAAAATTCATTTTGGGAAAAGTTAGCATACACTGACAACTAACATATCGGCATCTTAATTCACTTTAGAATTTTATTTATATTAATTGAAAGTTATATTAAAGAGTAAATATTAAATAAATAATATCATTTAAAAATGGAAAATTCCAAAAAAAAATACTTTCAAAATTTAAAAATATAAATTTGGGTATTAAATTTCAATAATCCCAAATTAGTCTATCAAGTTTTGAAATGCTGTAAAAAAGACATCACTTCCCTCACTTTTATTTTTTAAAATTCCCCCAAGCACCCCACGCTTGAATACTTACTACATTTATTTCGTTATTTATTATTTTCTCTTCGATATTTACTACTTGAATAAATTCATGGAGAATGCGCTCCTATTGCTAACTATATATATAAAATATGCTCATACCTCTCATAGAGGTATAAACACATAATTGTGCACATAACTATGAACACCTAATGTGAATCCTATTGCTAACTATGTTTGAAAAAAGAGCAATAAATAGCGAAGTAAATAATTTTCATTAAAAAATAAAGTAAATCGTCAGCAAATACAATTTTCAAATTTCAAACTAAATTTAACAAATAGTGAAACCAAAGTACTCCCTCAAGTTCTAATTATAAGACCGGATTGACTTTTTTAGAAGATATTAAAGAAGCTAAATAAATTACTTAATCATATCATATATTGTATATTCTTATATTATATATTAATTTATTAGTCAAAGTAATTAGTTTAGAGGAAAAAATAAAAATAAAAAATATTTTAAAGTAATTTAATTAGCTTCCTTTATCATTCTAAAAAAATCAATTTGATTTTATAATTAGGACCGAGAGTAGTAAATTATATTATATAGTATATATTATATTGTGGGAATTTTGTTAGTGGACGGCAAAAGAGTCACCAGCCTAGAGGTTTGACTGTTTACAATATTCATGGAGTTGGACGACGGGCTCCCGACAAGGGTGGGCTTAATGGTGGAACTGCTTTGGCCCCACTTAATCCAAGCTCATCTTCTAAAATTGGTTAAAATTTGTTAGTTTGTTAGTGTGTGTATATATATATATAGTGTGTGTCTATATTATATAATATTTTATTTGGTTAATAATTTGGCCCTCAGCTAATTTTTTATCTTTTTTATAAAGATAATGTTTGGTTTATTATTCATTGGGTTGTGAGAGGAAAGTAAAATTCTTGTTTGAAATACCTATAAAAAATGTTAATATAATCTTATATATTTTTTGATTTATAATTGTCGATTATTATTTATTTGTATTTTTAAGGTTATGTGATACTATTTAGTAAATATTCCCTCTAGTCTCTATTATAAGACACCAATTAACAATTCTCACAAGTCAATAAAAATAGTTAAAACCATTAAATTTGTTCTAAAATTTAAGTGATTTTCAATATTATTTTTATTAATTACACTAAACTCTAATATCATATTAATTATTACTCTTTTTTCTCGAAAAAAAAGAGTAATAATTAATTTTTATTAATTATTACTCTAATTCACTACCTTTTTAATTATGGGTATACATGGAAAAAATATTTAATACTATTTGGAAACAAGTAAGTGTCTTATAAAAAGATCAAATACACTTGTTAGTTGGTGTCTTATAATAAAGACTAAAAGAAATAGTTTAATATGATTTTTTTTTCTAGTTCTAGCATTGGGTGGGCTAGGGACAGAAGGGATATTTTAAAGGAAAAAAAAAATCGAGAGAGAGTGAAATTTTTTTAAAATCACCACAACTAGTTATTGAAATTTGAATCCTACCTGGATTTTGATAATAGTGTATTTTAGGGATTTTCTTTTAAAAGAATATTGACACTTTTTTCTATAATATAATATTTTGTAAATAAAATAATATATATATATATATAATATTTATTTAAATATATTTAATTTTCCGGGCAGGGCCAAATGGGCAGGGTAGGACCCCCTGCCCGATGCCCAGTTATTGGCCCAGCCCAAAATTATCCAAATTTTTTTCGGACCACTTTTGTAGGGCTGGGCTGGGCAATTTTTTACCGTGTTTAGGTGGCATACCGGACATCTAGGCACCATACTCACCCCTAGTCATCACTCACCAGCCAAAAAAACACACGGGCCCTTGTATGACTAATAAGGTGCAATGCATGTTGTTTCCGACTGAGTTGATGAATGAGAATACTACGAGTGGCTTCTAGCTAGCTAATTCTACGTCATGTCCATGACTCAACGATGACGTACACCACAATCATATAAAAATTGACACGACTTGAGGCAGTGACTCATACGAGGGTCACTCCAAAATGCTGCAATGCACTTTTGACGTGGAAATATTATTGTTTGATTATTCTAAAATGTCATATTTGATAAGGACTATCCTTATAAAAAAAATCTTGGGAAAATCTATATCAGGCCCTTTTAACAGAAAAAAAAATTTAAAAAGGCCTTAAGATTCTGAAAATCCCAAAAAAGGTCCCAGAGCCTTTTCAGGTATAATTTCATTAAAGTTTTAGTTGTTAACGGAGCTGATATAGTTGTTAACGGGTAGGTCATTAACAACTAAATCAGTACCATTAATGATAAGTAGATATTTTATAATTAAATAAGGGTAGATTCTGGAATATAATAGATTGAATTTATTGATATTTTGTACTTATTTAATTATCTTTATGTACTTATCTATCTTTTAATTAAATATAGGATAAAAGAATATTATAAGAGAAAATCTATTGAAATCCTACCTTATTGTGCAGGAGATATTATGTGATATGAGAGAAGCAACAAATTAAATTGAAAAGATATAGAGTAAATACCCTTTTTGGTCCCTGGAAAAAACACGGATGCCCTTTTTGGTCCTTGAAAAAAAATAAGTCACTTTTAGTCCCTAAAATGGAAAAATAAGGTCCCTTTTAGTCCTTTTGATCATTTTTTGCACATTTTAATCCCCAAATTCTCAAAGTGTCTTTTTAGTCCCTAAAAAGGACCAAAATGACATTTCTTTTACTCAGGGACGAAAAAGGGTCAAATGTGTTTTTCCAGGGACCAAAAAGGGTATTTACTCAAAGATATATTATAATATTATTATATTTTATATATATATATATATATATTATAATATGATATGATATGATATTAGAAAGAGAGAAGAAAAGACGTACAGGATTGAATCAAAAGGCAATTGATATTGGGGAAAAGATACAAACGCGTGGGCCCCATAGCAAATAGATAACCTATGCAATATATATTAAGAGAGAATTGGAACAAAAACAGACGCACAAGACACCGCGAACAAGCAGAATTCGGAAGACAAAAAGAACGAGGCAACACGGACGAATAGCAGAGGCCGCGAACGAGAGAAACAAAAATTGAAAGACGCAAAGGACGGCTACGCAGAGTAGTTGTGAATTTTCATCTTCTTAATTTGTTAACCTAGCCATGCTTGGCTAGTTTCCTTTTGTAGTTAGGGCGAGGATGAACCCTATGCGAATTTAGAGTATTTATTTGGATTCTTTATTGATTATTGTTTTCTTGACTGAATGAATTATCTGTGCTTAAAGCTTTCTTAAAGATTGATCGCCTTTTAGATTGTTCATAGGTTGGTGTATGACAATAGAGATGTTGGTGCATTTAACTAGAACCGTTAATTCATCGTAGAGTTGCATGACCTAGACATAGGCTTACGAGTTTATGCGATCTCATAATTCTGGTAAACAAATTGATCTTTCCAAACAATACTAAGACATTAGGTTGTTTTCAAAGATAACGGATTAAGGTAGCATCAAGACATTGGGACTTAGTTTAATTTTTGAGAATTGATCGTCATTCGTGGGGATAATAATTAATTAGGCATTCCATTCAACTACTTGGAGGAACATAGGGGGATTCTCATCCCTAACTGCATTTTTCTTGATTAGAGTATCTTTTCCAAAACGTTGTTCTTGAAATTCTTGATTCTGAATTCTTACTCTTTATTTAATTCTTTAAATTCTGTTTGGTTACAACTCACCCCATATTACTCTATTTATCCAACTAAATCTAAAATAGCGAATTAGTGATTGGAGTACTATTCCTCGTGGGACGATCTTTTTCTCACTACTTTATTACTTATAACGACCGGTGCACTTGCCGAAGTCGCTATCAAGTTTTTGGCGCCGTTGCTGGGGAATAGTTTTATTTCAACACTAAGAGTAGTTATTGAAACTCTAGATTGGATTTTTCTTTTCTTTTGTTATTTACTCTGTTTATGCAAGGTACCACCGACTCATTATTGCAGTTTGATCCTGAAATTGAAAAGACAAAGAAAGAGAAACCTAAACTTGCTAAACAGAGAAAAGGAAAGGTTGTTAGCTCTAGTACTGAGACTGAATCGGTTATAATGGCAGAAAATGTTACAGATCCTCCTCCTCCTCCTCCATAAAGGACCATGGGCGACTACATGACACTTAATCCTGCCAGGACTACAACTAGCATTGTCAATCCTACTGTGAATGCGAATAATTTTGAGATCAAGCCATCCCTCATAAGCTTGGTTCAACAAAGTTCTTTTAGTGGGAGTGATTCAGAGGATCCTAATCAGCATATTGAGATTTTTCTGCAGATTTGTGATACCATCAAGATGAATGGGGTTCCTGAAGATGCTCTTCGTGTGAGACTGTTTCCTTTCTCTCTGACGGGGAAAGCAAGAGCTTGGCTTCGTTCTTGTCCTACTGGAAGTCTCTCCAGTTGGGACATTATTACCACAAAGTTCCTTGAAAAATATTTCCCTTCTTCTAAGTATACAAAGCTGATGTCAGATATTAGTTGCTTTGCTCAAGGCAATGGGGAATCATTCTGTGAAGCTTGGGAAAGGTTTAAGGAGTTGCTTAGGAAGTGTCCACAACATGAGCTGCAAGACTATGATCAGGCGAGAATATTCTTCAATGGGATGCTTCCGTCTTCTAGGATGATGATTAACGCCGCAAAGGTGGTAAGTTGAAAAGCAAAACTCCGAAGAAGCATTGGAGTTGTTTGAGGCTATGGGGTCCCTTGAGAATGAAACTTTACTCCACAACCAAAGAGGGGAGTTCTTCATCTAGATTCTTACAATACAATTTTGGCCCACAATGAGAACATTTCCCAACAAAACAAGATGATCCAACAAATAGCTTAGCTACCCTCACTAAACAGCTTGCCTCTTCTCGATCTCATCCATCACTTCTCACCTCCTTTGCTTTGTGATTTTTGCAAAGGGAACACGCTAATGGAGATTGTGAAGCCGGTAGTACTTGGAGAAACAATGAGGTTAATTACATGAGTAATCCTCCTAGGAATCGAGTTTAATCCATATAGCAACCGGAACTTGGAGAATCAGATTGGTCAGTTATCAAAACACATAGCAGAGAGGAGCCAAGGGTCCTTACCTAGTGATACTGTGGTCAATCCAAAAGAGCATTGTAAGGCCATATCTACAAGGAGTGGTATAGTGATTCAGCCAATTGAGAAATCTGTTCCGGTGAAGGAAAAATTTGAAAAAGGCTCTCTAGAAAAAGAGGAGGAAAAGGCTGAGAATGATGATGTGCAGCAGGTTCCAAAGGAGATAGCTACAAAGAAGTCTCCCACTCCTTCTTATGCAAAACCTCCGTACCCCCAAAGGTTGAAGCAGCAGATCCAGAAGCAACAGTATGCTAGGTTCTTGGATATTTTTAAGAAACTGCAGATTAACATTCCTTTTGCAGAAGCTCTTGAAAATATGCCTAATTATGCAAAGTTCATGAAAGATTTGCTTTCCAAGAAGCATAAGTTGCAAGAGGCCGAAATAGTGGCATTGACTCAGCAGTGTAGTGCCATTATTCAAACAAAGTTGCCACCAAAGGTTAAAGATCCGGCGACTTTAGCATTCCTTGTGCAATAGGGAACGTCAATATGGGCAGAGTACTTTATGATCTGGGAGCTAGTATAAATTTAATGCCCTTATCTGTTTCAAGAGCTCTCGGCATTAAAGAGATTAAGCCTACTATGATGTCGTTACAGTTGGCGGATAGGTCCATTAAGAAGCCAGAAGGTGTCATTGAGGATGTGCTTGTGAAAGTGGACAAATTCATCTTCCCGTTTCAAATGAATGATGAGAAAGTCACTTACAATGTGTTTCAATCCATGAAATACCCAAATGATAATAGTGACGCTTGAAATTGATGTAGTTGATGAGGCCATTCAAGAAGTTTTTTTTCAAGAAGGTTTAGATGAGTCTATGGAGGATGATCTTGTTCAATTGTTACAAGTGAAAGAAGAGGTTTCTGCAGAGGAGAATTCGATTCACGGAGTTGAGGAGTCAAGAAGAAAGATTATGATGCGCCACTGTTACTCCTAAGGTGGAACTAAAGGAGCTCCCTTCTAATCTAAAGTACGCTTTTCTAGGGAAGGATGACACTTATCCCATTATCATTAGTGATGAGTTGTCACCTACCGATGAAGAGAAGTTGCTGAAAGTTTTGACTACCCACAAGACTGCCATAGGGTGGTCTATATCTGATTTAAAGGGGATTAGTCCTTCATTTTGCACTCATAAAATTCTTATGGAGGACCATGTGAAACCAGTAAGGCAGCCCCAGAGGAGACTTAACCCGACTATGAAGGAAGTGGTGAGAAAGGAGGTGGTGAAACTGTTAGATGCAGGTATGATTTATCCTATCTTTGACTCAAAGTGAGTTAGTCCAGTATAGGTAGTACCGAAGAAGGGTGGAATCACTGTAGTGCAGAATGAGAATAATGATTTGATACCCTCTAGAACTGTTACGGGCTGGAGAATGTGTATGGATTATAGGAGGTTGAATGATGCCACTCGCAAGGACCACTTTCCTTTGCCATTCATGGATCAGATGCATGAGAGTGCTAGCCTCTACAAGGAAATAACCAAGAGATGGCATGACAGGAGGATTATTCCTAAAGAGTTTCATCCGGACAGCAAGTACTACTTTATAATTCTCGTTTGAAACTTTTTCAGGGAAATTGAAGTCTAGATGGTCAGGACCTTTTGTAGTCAAAGAAGTCACACCTTTTGGTGCAATTGCCATTGCACCAATAGGTTCAGATGAAGCTTTTAAGGTGAATGGGCAGAGATTAAAGCATTACCACGGAGGAGACATTGACAGAGGAAGAACCTCTGTGGCATTGGAAGTTGAGAATTAAGGTGACATCCGTCAAGCTCGAGACGATAAACAAGCGCTGATTGGGAGGCAACCCAATAAGTTCTTCTTGCAGTTATTATTATTATTATTTTTTTTTCATTTTTTCTAGGTTTAAAGATGATTACTCCTCTTGTTGTTTCCAAGTCTTGCGTGTGCACTCGCTCCTCTCTTCAAATTTGAAACATCATGGATGGAACTAAAAGAAGAACTCCACATCGAAGTTAGAGACCTAAACCAGGGGAGTACTAGTTTCTTTCCCTCTTTATATTTTTGCAACATTGAGGACAATGCTTGATTTAAGTGTGGGGGAGGGATATGATTTCCTTGGTTATGCTTGTCCTAATGCAATTGAAAACATTGAAAAAGATTTTTTGAGATTGACCTTAACTTTGAGTTTTCCCCATCTTAGAAAACATTATCAAGTCAAAAATTAAAATAAAATAAAAAAGAATGTTTCAATTAAGTCTCTAAGCCTTGAATTTTTGTAACAGTCTTGAGATGGACTATGAGAATAGGGAATAGTTTGTAATAGGATCAACAGATTATTAGTTTAGGAATATTTTGCTACATGATTTCTTTAGAAAATTAGATGATGACCTTGCTAGCTAAGTAAACCTTTTGTTCAGGGAAATGACTCCAAAAAAAAAAAAAAAGAGCATAACAACTCCGCTGACATCTCTAGACTTGACTTAGTAACCGGTGCTACATCACCCATGTGCAGGGTCGAGTCAAACGGTAAAGTCCAAGAGAGTTATGAGTTGGGCTAAAAGCCTCTTGAGGTGCCTGTTGGAGTAACTGAGTAACCGGTGCTGCATTACCCATGTGCAGGGTCGCGTCAAAAGGGGACCTACAACGGCTCAAGACAAAAAAAAACGGAGAAAAGAAAAAAAAAATTGAGTCATTGCCCACCTGAGGATCCTTATTAAATTAAATGAAAAACTTGGTTTAGTGGGGGCATTTGAATTTTTCTGGAAAAATTAAGTAGCGTAATATTCTTCTACTAATATTATTGTTGCTCTTATTATTCACTGATCCTTTGATTATGGGACGTTAAAAGATTGTTACAATTGTTTAAGGCTATTGACTTAGTGACTTATTCTTATAAGACGTTAACTTAAATAAGATTTGATGATATGATCTAAGTGTGGTGGTTTATTGCTCTCTGTTTAGGAATTCCATATGCAATGTTCCTTTCAGATAATTAATTCTCTTTCTTTTGCTTGAGGAAAAGCAAATATTTAAGTGTGGGGAAGTTTGATAAGTAGATATTTTATAATTAAATAAGGGTAGATTCTGGGATATATTGGATTGAATTTATTAATATTTTGTACTGATTTAATTATCTTTATGTACTTATCTATCTTTTAAATTAAATCTAGGATAAAAGAATATTATAACAGAAAATCTACTCATATCCTACCTTATTGTGCAGGAGATATTTTATGAAGAAAGAGATAAAAATAAATAAATAAATAAATATAATATAATTATATAATATATATATATATATATATATATATATATATAGATATATATATATATATACGCAAGAGACGTGGACGTCAGCATATGTGATATATAATCTATGAGATATCATATCCAAACAAAATTGAAGACGTGGGACCCGCAAAGAAAGGAACCAAAAGGATATTAATATATCCTTTATACAAGATAAAAGGAAAAGAGACGTACAACATAAGAGAAGAATAGAACGGAACAGACGCATATTCGACCAAGAACGCGGAAGGAATATATATTCACGAAGCAGAAGACGCAAGCGGAGAACGGAATTGAAGAATACGGACGACGCAGCATTAGACGGGCTAGTTGTGATGTTCATCTTTATTATTTTGTTAACTTAGCCATGCTTGGCTAGTTTCCTTTTGTAGTTAGGGCGAGGATGAACCCTATGCGAATTTAGAGTATTGATTTGAATTCTTTATTACTCGTTATTTTCTTGATTGAATGAATTATCTTTGCTTAAAGCTTTCTTAAAGATTGATCACCTTTTAGATTGTTCATAGGTTGGTGTATGACAATAGAGATGTTGGTGCATTTAACTAGAACCGTTAATTCATCGTAGAGTTGCATGACCTAGATATAGGCTTACGAATTTATGCGATCTCATAATTCTGGTAAACAAATTGATCTTTCCAAACAATACTAAGACATTAGATTGTTTTCAAAGATAACGGACTAAGGTAGCATCAAGACATTGGGACTTAGTCTAACTTTAGAGAATTGATCGTCAATCATGAGAATAATAATTTGTTAGGGATTCAATTCAAATACTTGGAGGAACATAGGGGGATTCTCAGCCCTAGCTGCGTTTTTCTTGATTAGAGTATCTTTTCCAAAACGTTGTTCTTGAAATTCTTGATTTTGAATTCTTACTCTTTATTTAATTCTTTAAATTCTGTTTGGTTACAACTCACCCCATATCACTCTATTTATCCAACTAAATCTAAAATAGCGAATTAGTGATTGGAGTACTATTCCTCGTGGGACGATCTTTTTCTCACTACTTTATTACTTGTAACGACCGGTGCACTTGCTGAAGTCGCTATCAATTAACAACAATTTGCTAACAACTAAATCAGTGTTTTTAACAACTATATCAGTACCCTGTTAACAACTATATCAGCCCCGTTAACAACTCATATTTTAATGAATTTATACCAGAAATTTTCAGAATCTTAGGGCATTTTTTGGGTTTTTTTTCCTATTAAAAGGGCCCTGATATAGATTTTTCCAAAAATCATTAGTATATATCATCAATTGAGAAACTTAAACAAAATTATAAATATGGGGATAAAGTGGATTAGAATTAGAGCTGTCAAAATGGGCTAGACCCTATGGGCCAGCCCATTAAGCCCCATCTTTGGCCCCCATATTTTTGGCCCCCATATGATGGGGCCATTTTTGGCCCTAACCCAAAATAAGCCCCACTCTTTGGGGTTATGTTGGGGCCAACCCGCGGGCATGGGCGGACCTAGGTTAGGGGTTGGGGGGGCAAGTGCCCCCCAATTATTTGAGTTTTTTTAAAAAATAATAATAATAATACATGTTTGAATGATTGTCCATCCTTAAATTAGGTGTTCACCTTTAATACATCAAGGCTACACTTCGTAATGAGATGAGGGGTGAATGGTTGGATGATTGTTTAGTGCCTTATATTAAAAAAAGATGTATTTGATATCATTGATAATAAGGAAATTATGATGGAATTCTAAAAAATAAGGCTTAGAAGGATGACATTATAATTATTTTTATTGTAATATACTTTTTTTATTAAAATATATATGTACTTGAACTTATTGAGTACCCACCCTTCATTGTTATTTATGTAAATTGCATTTATTTCTAACGATCTTAGCCACCTTTTCTAAATAACAGGTTTGTAAAATAATTGTCTATCTTATTACATCATCAGTATTCACTTGATTTCATAAATATTTTTTTGATATATATATATATTTTAATGTATTTAAAACTTTCCTTTAAAAAAAAAATTTCGGGGGCAGCGAACCCCCGAATCCCCTGACAATTGTGCCCCCCCTTTTATAATTTTCTGGGTCCGCCACTGCCCGCGGGCCACCAATCAAGCCCGTTTCCAACATTTAGAAATTGTACAAATCCATCTGAAACTACACCTCTTCGCCTTCTTCAATCAAGGAATTGGATTCAGTCCACTGCCACTAGCATTCACTTCAGAATACTGACTGGGGATACTGACTGATACTTAAAAAATACTTCAGGATACTGACTGGTACTGAAAATCTACTTAATGATTTTGAAAAATTATTTAGAGTCTTGGTCGGTACTTAAAAATACTTGAGGATCTTGTTGGTATTTAAAAATACTTGAGGATCTTATGGCCCAGTGCTGAAAATATACTTAATGATCTTGAAAAATTATTTGAAGATGTTGAAAAATATTTCAAGTGCTTGAATGGTACTTAAAAATACTTCAAGATCTTATTTGATGCGAAAATATACTTAATGATCTTGAAAAATTATTTTAGGATACTAACAGTACTTCATGATCTTGAAAAATTATTTTAGAATGTTAAAAAATATTTGAGTGCTTGAAGTCTTGGAAAAAATACTTGAGGATCTTTGTTGAGGATACTAGATGATCTTGAAAAAATACTTAATGATCTTGAAAAATTATTTCAAATCTAAAATAATTTTTCAAGATCATTAAGTATTTTCGATACCCAGTCGATATCCTTAGTCGATCGTGAAGTATTTTTTTCAAGCACAGTCAGTACTCTAAATATTTTTCAACATCCTAAAATAATTTTTCAAGATCATGATGTATTTTTCGATACAGCGTATCCTGAAGTTGATTATTCAAACCTAAGTTGATTATTCTAAAATGATTTTTGGCCCGCGGGCCGGCCCTAACCCTGAGGGCTATATATTTTTTTGGCCCGTGCGGGCTTCTTAATATGCGGGCTTTTTGGCCCTGTGGGCTTTTTGGCCCTAGCCCGCGCGGGCTAGAGCTTAACGGGCCGGGGTGGCTCGTTTTGGCAGCTCTAATTAGAATATTATATTTGAGGTAAAATTCAATATTTAACTAACTATTATGTTAAGAACTGAGAGTAGTATCATATTATCAAGTGTTTTTAAAAGAAAATTTATAGGTTACGCAAAAAAAAAAAAAAAATGAATTGATTGGTTTTGAATTTATCAGTCAATTATTGCTAGGTTACACAGAAAAAACTATAAGTATGGCTTTCAAGTTGAGCAATAAACTTCAAGGGGCATTGTGATCGTGACACACTTTTTTTTATTAAAAAATATTGAATTTTATAAGAATAATTAGAGAAATTCAAGGTTTTTATTTTAATTAATTTCATTATGAAGTCCTATTTGTAATTTCTCCTTTTACTTATTTCATTTACCATTGACCATTCAACATGAAAAAAATGCGATGGATTAAAACCAGACACAATCACATGCTTGAAAAGATTGCGGAGCCCTGTATGATGTGAACTCTAATGAAAAATCCAGGCAACCCTCTAATTTAAAGTAATACTAATTCTCAAAGAATGAATTATTAAGTGAAAAGTCAAGATAATTATTGCTCGTAAGGGGTGAACTCTAATGAAAAATCCAGGCAACACCCATAGGTCTCTATCATTAAGTTTTGTAGGGCTTATATAGGTCTCTATTTTGTGTTATTATAAATAGGGAAAAAGACAGAAAAATAAAAAATTGAAAAATCCTAAATTAGTTTGTTACTAAAAGGGTTGATAAGGAAATAACGAAATTTGATAAGCAATCCATAACTCATCTTTTAGAAAATAAATTATTTAAAATTTCAAAATTCTTTTTCTATCATTTGTCTTTATAAAAGCGAAACCAGTGAAATTGATTGAGAAATCATATATATCAAGCATTAGCCGTGTTGTAGGCATCAGTCATCACTTGACTTGCTTATTTGGCTTCACTTCACTGCCTCCATAACCAATTTCACGGCGACGTATATACCAACCAGCGCATACAAACGATTAACAATCAAAATGGCTATGATCATGGCCTTGTACTGAAAATTATCAACAGGGAAGACAAACCGGACATGGAATAAGAAATGAACTTATTACTAGGCACGAGATAGAGAAACCCATGCCTTGAGATACCATCCACGACACAAAACGAACCCTGAGAGGAACTCCCAATATAAGCAAGAGGGCAATCCACATAGATGCCAAAAAAGATATGAGATTTGAAATCATATGAAGAAGTTAAGGACTGGTGGATCAATATAACTAGACATGGCTTCCCCGGGACATGGTCCTTTAATGGTGTTGTTTTCTCCATCCTTATCGATGAACCACGGCATGCACCCGAAGGGTCCTTGAGCTAGCAGCAAGAAAACCTCAACGTTGAATAGAAATCTAGCTTACAAGAAACAATCAATTACAAATTATAAAATATAGGTTGCAACCTGCAAGTGTCGAAAGAAGACTTCAAAAGTGAAACTAAAGAATGCCAAGGAGCCTAAAATCTTCAGTCTGGGTAATCAGCTTTTTCTTAATTCTAATAAGGAAAACTGCTCCTTAAAGCAACTTGTATTTTTTTCATAGAGTTTGTTTGATAAAATCAGAAGCAACTTAGTTATGATTTTTAAATTAACATAATTTTACTCAAGCAGCAGGAAGGCATTTCAATTGTAATAATAATAATAATAATAATAATAATAATAATTATTATTATTATTATGACCATCATCATTATCATTGTATGTGCTTCCTTTCTCTAACAGGAGCTGTCTTCTATGATCAACCTAACACCAAATGACATTTGAATGACTAATTAGTTGCAATATTTGTAAAATTCAGGAAAAAGATTTGATGTAGAATACACAATCTCAGAATAATAAAAACATATTCCAACTTGAAGAAGAACGAACTTCTATGTTAGGCCATCAGAATCAATACTCTATCAGAAACCATCAAATAGTGGTAACTTAGCTTTACCTCTTGTCGCCTTATCAAGTATACAAATGCAATAGCCTACAATCAGAATGTTAGACCATCTTCCCAATCTAATGCCCTTCAATTCATGAATCTCAATAAGTGCGTAAAGTGTCCACGAGAACAAAGTTGAAAGTATTTACACATTTTGTAACTCCCCTAATGCCTACATCTATTATGATGTCCATTTATGTCCTAAATTTCTTATTAGACTAATTGGTGTGAAATAATCAGAGTGAAGGCGTTAACAGATCAGAGTGAAGGCGTTAACAGATCAGAGTGAGTCACAACGGAGAGCATGCTTAACGTTTGGACGAATGAGTGACTGATAACATATGCCTAGACATATGCTGGTTAATAAAAATTCCCGGAGGAATATAAGCGTGATACAACTTAAAATTCTTTGCGGTGTATCTGGTCGGCACGTTAGTAGTACAATTATCCAACTATTCAAAAACTGTACATAATACTATTCCAAAATAATACTCCGGCCGAGTCCTCACGCGTGTTGCTTACCCATTTCTCCGGCTCCCGATCCTCCAGATCCTGAAGCTAGGGTAAATTCTAAGATTCAATACCCATTGAATCTCAGGTAACAGTTAACCTCATGCTCAAGTATAACAGTATATATGACAGATATTCATTACATTTCAGCATCAACCATACATAGCACCCAACAGATGTAAGGTTATAACAATACATAGCACACAGCAGATGTAATGTTAACAACACAACAATACATAGCACACAGCACATGTAATGTTCACAACGTTTGCACTCACCAGCGCCACGCCTCTGCGTGTCCTCAGCGCTAGGAAAACATACATACGGCATTATCATGACTATAACCAGTGTAAAGCTGAATGTATATAAACAGGTGACCTAAGACCCAGTCTTAGCCACTGTGCATGACCCAAGACCCAGTCTTGTCCATGACTCTATGAATCATCCTATCACATATAAGCATACAAGACACATCAGAGTTAAAGTTACAGTACATGTCCGTACCTTAGTCCACGTCGCTAGCAGTACATTCACCTTTTGGTACTGATTCCTGACTTTCCCGGATATCCTATAATAGTATCACCGCATTATTTCCCTCATGAATAATATCCTAAGAGATGTCCTTGCCACTATTGACTTTTCTACCCCTGGTGGATTTGTTATTCCATTTATACCTTTTTTAATTATTATCAATTAATAATAACACTCTTTTATTTATTACTAATTAATAACTCACTTTATTATTTATTCCCTTTTTACTAATAATAATAATAATTTTTATTTTATTTTCACTATTATTATTATTCTACTATTTTATTGGTATTTCTCTATAATTATTTTAAACTCTCAGAGCTTATTTCAATATTTTAAATTAGGGGTTTAATAAATACCAATCATCATATAAAATATGATTTAATGCAAAAATTTAATGTTTTTCATGGTTTTCTAACCCTCAACATTTTCCTATTATTTTCCAAATGCACATGAATTAGTATACATGTATAAGCATATTTTCTTTCTGCAAAATAATTCATTGTACAGAGCAACTACCATGACCATATAGATATAAAAGACCATTTTCTTGCTATTCATTATACAAGCGACGTTCACACACATATATTTATTATATAGTTAGTTTTCTCTTTTCTTTCCTAAGGTTCAGGTGCAGTGACGTTTACATATATGTATATCAGCCTCCTTTTTGTTTTGTCTTTTCTAAGGTTCATGTGTGTGGGTGTGGGTGTATATATATATGCCTTCAACGGCCAAATCAAGTTTTCCCTTCTCTCTTCTATATGTGCATCGTGCTCATATATATATAATATGCATAATATAACAGTATGTTTTGGATTTTCCTTTCTATGTGCAGCAAAATGTATTTAAATCAGTGAGGTTTCCTAACATTTTCCAAGTGCAAATATGTATTTAACCCAGTGATAGGTGTAATACCCCAAAAATCTATATCATAATTTGGTAAAGTTAAACCTATAGAAAGTAGGTGAATATGGGATATCAAATATTAAGTTATAATTAGCTTATTTTCTAAAGAAAAATCTCTTGGAAATTAGAGAATCTAAGGGCCAAAGTGCCAAGTGACGAAAATGCCCCTAAGGGACATAAATAACTTAGGAAAATTGTGAAAAAAATCCTAAAAGGCAAGGAAATAATTATAAAATTAAGAGAGTATATTATCTCTAATTGCGGTAATTTCTTAAGTTACAAACTTGGAGAAATTGTAGAAGAATACTCAAAAAGTAAGGAAATGACCGTAATACCCCTGTAGGTGCTAAGATAATGCAAGAGACATGAAAGCAAAAATGTCAATACAAAAGTTATGAGGTAATGAAGCATCCTAAGTAAGAAAATTATCAACTATTGATAAGAAAGTAATTAGGAAATTATTGGCTAATTACTTAAGCTTAAGCAGAGGAAATTCGTGAATAATTATGTGAAGCTCAAAAATTAGTGGAAAGTGGTTGAAAATTAGTAAAAGTATATTTACTAATTAATTGGAAATTTTTGAGAAAAATAGCTGAGTTTAGGTATTTTTAAGCCTAAATGCAAGAATAGACCAATAGGAAAATTTTGTAAAAAATTATGTAAAAATAATTATTTAATTAATTAAATAATTAATTAAATAATTAATCAAATATATAAAAAAAACGAAAAATGGGCAGAAAAGAAAAAAAGAGAGAGAGAGAAAACTTAGTAAATAAGTTTTATTATTTTAATAATATAATTAATTAAAGTGAAAAAGGGTGAATAGTAATTTAACAATTAGGAAACGGATCCTATTTAGAGATCTAGGAATGGGATTTCCAAAGTCAGGGTAGAATATTGATCAGTGGAATTTTATCTTCCGTTAGATTCTTCCGGAAGTTAATTCTGAAGCCGATTGTGCATTTTCCTAATAAGACGAAATAGGGAAAAATGTAGATAGGCATATTTTTGGATATGAAGAAAATAAATTCTAACTCGACATCTAGGAATGAGTTTGAATTTATCTGGACATATTTGGAATCAGTGAATTTTTCTGAAGAAGTTGATGATTCCAGAAATGCGTTCTGAAACCGGACACGTTCGGACACGCTTTTCGAGAAAACTTCAACTGGACTGTTGGAGCCCTATATGGAATCAAAATTTAGGTTAACTTGGACATTTCTAGTAAGAGAGAACATGTCTTCAAAGTTGTAAATCCAGAATTTTGAAATTTCTCCCAAACCACGCGAATCGGAGTACCGATCGGAAATTCTATTAGACCGGGTTTAAAGCAACCCAAGTCACCATTTTTGGGCCAATCTTGGGCTGCCACATCACCCCTTATTTCGGCCAAGCATGCTTCCATGGACAAGAATTATACACCATTTTGTGTTGAATTTCCATGGTTAAGAACAAGTTGAAAAATTCCATTTGTATCCTTTGAAAAGTCTATAAATAAGAGGCCAATGCTCTTGAAATCTTCACACCATTTTGAAGAGCTCCTTTGGCCGAAATCCTAGAGGGAGAAAGAAGAGAGAGAAGCTCTGGAAAAATTGTGAAGAAAGTCTTCAACGGGTAAGTCTTTCGGTCTTTAGCTTTTTAGTTCGGTAGTTAGTGGAATTGTTAGATAGATTTAGTAAGTAGGGAGTGAGATTCCTACTATTGTTTTAGGCCTCATTGCATTGAAAGATGCCTGAAGAGGAAAAAACTTGGTAGGGATTGAGTCCCCGAAAATTGGAAGTTCGAGTAGAGTGCTTACGAAATTCCGCCAATTAGGGGTATAGGGGCAAAATGGTAATTTTTACCTAAAATGCCGATTATGATGTCAAATCACTAATGAAAGTGATATTACTCTTATAGGACATCGAAACTCGATTTCTGCCGTTCTGTTGTCCGACGTGTCCGCATTGTTGGACGTTTCGCCGTTTTCCGTAAACGTGCCATTTCCGTCAAAATGCAGAAGTACCATCAAACGAAGGTGCGTTCGCGACGCATTGTAATACGACTCGATGCTTATAGTCCGCTTATATATGGTACGTATAGTTTCATAAGCCATGGGTGGAACTCTGTTCTGGGCCATGCACAGTGACTAAGGTAATAAACTTAGATAATCACTATACAACTTTACGGGTTATAGTAAATATAATGCCGTTATGTTTTCCGAGCGCTATGGACACGACAGTACATCGTGGCACATAATTAAAGTGCAGGCAGATAACTTTGCTTGTAGGGTAGTTGTTATTTAATGATCAAGGGTCATTGTTGTAATTCATTTTAGAAATATCTGTTGATCTTATACTGTTATATAAGCATGAGGTTAACCGTTACCTGAGATCCGATGTTCATTGGATCTCAGCTCTTACTATAGCATCACATCAAGGTCTGGAGAGAGAGACCAAGGACGGAGGATAAGAGTAAGCAGAGCGGACAGAAGATTTAAAGTCGTAAACAGATAATGTATTAATCTTTATGAACAGGCGGATACGCCACTGTTATTGTTATAATCAGTTACTCAATGTTTTTATTCCAATGCTCTACTCTGATTTTTAAAAAAAAAAATTTGGCTCTGAAATTGGGATGTTACACTTATGGTATCAGAGCATATTTCCTGGCATGAATTTAACTATGTTACCACGAACAGTTTGGTGCCTAAGGCAAGGCTAGTCTGCGTGGGTAAGCCAATTAGTCGCCGTAAATTCGGTGAGGCCCCCATGGTAGACACTTACCTGGCCATTCTATTCGGATAACGGAGTTATGTCCAAAAAGCCTTTTAAACTTGGAGCATATTTGAAAATGAGTACTGATATAACTCTAGCGTTATGTTCTAGAGATGGACAGAAACGAGGTCCTTTACATAAAATATTTAGGGCGAAGAAAGCGTACCGTGCATATATCCGTAAGATAGGGTTCAGATTAAACCTAGAATCGGTACATCTACCGCCTGGACTTATGCCGATATCAGATATCTCTGATACCACTGATACCACCGAAAACCCAGATATCTCGGATACCCCTGA
The DNA here is from genome assembly GCA_025563575.1 of Acacia pycnantha. Lineage (NCBI taxonomy): Eukaryota > Viridiplantae > Streptophyta > Magnoliopsida > Fabales > Fabaceae > Acacia > Acacia pycnantha. The sequence continues at coordinate 3,144,301 of JAMWYP010000018.1, read as the reverse complement.
TACCGTAGATAACCCTGATGACCCTGATATCAGTCTACGATACCTCTGATAATCCCTATATCAGCATCCTGGACGATAGTTCTATCCTAGCACAAAGCTTGTAGGTGGAGCTAAGCCACGCCGGACGAAACTCTAAGACCGACGAATAGAAATACATGCGGTATTCGACCAATGTTAAAGACTTCTATCGGAAGAACCATTACAAAATTTCGTATCTTTCTGGAGTTTGGACTAGATCCACTTCTCATCATTTTTCCTTGAAACCGCTTATGTGTGGAAAGCACAAAAGAGCTCTTAGGAGAAGGACTAGCCAAAGTTTTCATCTGTTCATTCGTCATTTCAAGTGGCGGATAACCACAAGATATAAATAAACCGAAACGCAGATGACCTACAGAAGATAGATAAGGAATGGGGGAAACATAGTTGCGAGGTTAGATCCCTGAGAAGTTATATAATCACAGAAATAACCAAGTAGGGTCTGTATAGACTAAATTGACAAATAGGAGCAACAACCTCCGTTTGACACATAATTGGACTGGAAAGTCCAAAACTGTGAGGATAATATGTATGGACGGCACGATGAAACATCATGGGCAATAGTAGGAATGGGTAAAAAGCAGAAATCCATGGGAGCCCCAGTTGGAAAAGCCATGTCTTAGGCCTTGAGTAAACGAATTTCTTCGCTTTAGGGCTTTTCGATCCAGGAGCAAAGTTCTTCTTTTCTCGAAATCGTTTCTGAACAGAACAAACAGATAAACTCCTAGATGAGCAGCTTAAGATCAATGTCTACATCTTTCTAAAATCATCCTCAAAGGCTAGAATTAGATAACTAGCTGAATTTTATAACACATCCTACCATGAACCTTATGTACATTACCTGTTTATTTAGAAGATTAAATAATCCCTTAAAAGCTGTCGTTTCTTAATAGAAAGACAGGATGGAAAACTTGCAAGGAGTCGGAGTCCGTGGAAGCCAAGGTCGAGGTCTAGATGGGTATGGAGGAGGACTACCACAAGTGATACCAGTCCCAACACAACACCGAAGTGAGTTGCAAGAAATGAGGGAACAACTGAAGGAACAGATAACTCGGATGGAAAAACTGAACGAGCAAAAGACTCGGATAGAAAAGCTGAAGGAGCAAAAGACTCGGATGGGAAAGCAGAAGGAGCAAAAGACTCTGAAGGAAAAGCTAAAGGAGCAGCAAACTCTTATTGATACCCTCCTGGCTGAAAGACAAGAAAGACAAGAGGGACAAGTTAAGAGACAATTAGAACTCTGTCATCTGATAGAAAGTAACTTAGATGAACTACGTAGATCAATAAATTTCAACAGTAACAATGCAAGTCATGACGGACTCAGCCACAAAAACCCCACACGAAAAGGAAGTTACCCGAGGACAACTACCAAGGAAGAGACAAGCGAGATAGTGAAACCGAACAGCAGCAGAGCTATCCGAAGACGCCGAAACTCCGACAGCGTCAAGCCGCGAGGGTTCCATCCCGGTGTTAGCTGTATTGGGATAGGACGTTGCTACAAATGTCAGAAGCCGGGGCACATGATCAAGGATTGTCCCCAGAAAGCTGCAGAGTTAGGGCTACAGAACTCAGGCCAGATGATGGCACCGATTAAAAAGGAAGCCGGAGAATCTCCAGGAACGATCCACGATACTATCATTCAGTAGATATTATGAATCGATCCAAGTGCTAAACCGATCAATTCCTTTTGATGCTTGTACGGATCCTTTTGGGATGCATACATATATTTTCCTTACGATGTAATAGTAGCTACACCATTAGGTGTAAGCTTTTAGCTTGTAAAGCGTGTTTTGAACCTAGTTTCGGGTATAATATAAATCCTCATACTACTTCAAAGCATCAACGACATTCTCAATAAGTGTTAAACGAACGGTGACAAAAGGAGTATATGATTCTCATGAGCAGAGATAGAACTGATGCGGAAACCGAATCTTTATTCAAAAACAACTCAGACATGAATTAATTCCCTGATAAACTTACCTCCAGGAGGAGAAGTTTAGAAGTTTACTATTGACTAATGCCTAGCATAAGTTCAATATCAAAATCGCCGTACCAAATCTCATGAACAAAATATCAAGCTGAAATAGCAACTTGATTCCTAGTAAGGTTCTGAACGAAAACCAACGTACCATCTTGAAAAGTCCGAGAAACATTCATATAGAAGGAGGAAGACCGGAGTTTTTAATGCAGTATCAACTACTGTTAAATGAACGAGGCAACTGTTTGGAAATAAATACTCACTTTCCAGGATAAACGATCTAATCCATTATCTAAATTCCTACATCCTGTCAAAAATTGACTTATGCCCGGAATACTACCAGTTGTGAACCAAAAATATTTTGAAGATAGTCTTCAGGACTTGAATCGGGCGCTTGAAAATTTCTTGTGACACCTTGTATATTAACAAGTGCACCTATCATGCTCTTAGAGTGCTTAAATAGAGTTTTTCTCTCGAATACATAGGCAGGTTAATGGAGGCATTGATTGACGACATCCTCAACTATCCAGAATAAGAAGTGGAACGCCAAGAATAATGACGATCCGTAGTAAGTAAAGGATGTGACTCTTTACTAGATTAACAAAATGTGAGTGTTGGCTGTCAGAAATAAATTTTCTGGGCCATGTTACATGATGCAACGATGTTGTAAACTACTTTTAGGCAAAAAAAGGATCATTTCTGGAACAAGAATAACCAGAAAATAGTAAACGTAAATGTGTAGCGTTGGGTCTAGCGGGATAGTACCGCAGATTCAAGTGAATTCTCGCTAGATACAGTTACTATAAGGCTACGGTATAGAAAATAGGTAGCAATCGGATAGAGAAAACTACCAAGAAGATACTCTCTACAAAAGATTGTACCAATATTTCACATGACGAATCAAGGAAACGAAAGCTGCTTGAGTTTGAAAGCTTAATCTTGACAAAGGAAATTCCCCGCGAAACTGTAAATACGCCTGATGAAGACGAACTTCCAAGTTTCATTACAATCGAGATGACACAGATTGACGCCTTGTATGGGCAGAAGTGTAAATCACTTATATTGCTCGATAAAATTATCGGAGCAGAGATTTTCGTAGTTGGGATATGATTGATCACGTCTCTTGATAGTTTGTACAAGTCACAAAAGATCATGAGAATCTTTTGGTGATTGAGATGATCGTATATTCCCAGATGTTGGTGTCAAAAGAACACCTCAAAGACGAACATGTAGTTCGCATCACATGAGATCATTCGAAGTATATGTTGACAACAAACAAGTCGCCATTAGATAGCCTTATCCCCGAACCTGTTTAGACTTCCATACGATGTGACAAAATCGTTGCAGTCGGATTTGAGATAGAGTAGAGATCCGAAGTTAATAGTCCAAAGTTTAAGATAGAACGGAGTTTAGAGGATAGAGTACAAATTTCGAGGACGAAATTTTGTTTAAGGGGGGAAGAAATGTAATACCCCAAAAATCTATATCATAATTTGGTAAAGTTAAACCTATAGAAAGTAGGTGAATATGGGATATCAAATATTAAGTTATAATTAGCTTATTTACTAAAGAAAAATCTCTTGGAAATTAGAGAATCTAAGGGCCAAAGTGCCAAGTGACGAAAATGCCCCTAAGGGACATAAATAACTTAGGAAAATTGTGAAAAAAATCCTAAAAGGCAAGGAAATAATTATAAAATTAAGAGAGTATATTATCTCTAATTGCGGTAATTTCTTAAGTTACAAACTTGGAGAAATTGTAGAAGAATACTCAAAAGTAAGGAAATGACCGTAATACCCTTTGTAGGTGCTAAGATAATGCAAGAGACATGAAAGCAAAAATGTCAATACAAAAGTTATGAGGTAATGAAGCATCCTAAGTAAGAAAATTATCAACTATTGATAAGAAAGTAATTAGGAAATTATTGGCTAATTACTTAAGGTTAAGCAGAGGAAATTCGTGAATAATTATGTGAAGCTCAAAAATTAGTGGAAAGTGGTTGAAAATTAGTAAAAGTATATTTACTAATTAATTGGAAATTTTGAGAAAAATAGCTGAGTTTAGGTATTTTTAAGCCTAAATGCAAGAATAGACCAATAGGAAAATTTTGTAAAAATTATGTAAAAATAATTATTTAATTAATTAAATAATTAATTAAATAATTAATCAAATATATAAAAAAAAAAAAAAAAAATGGGCAGAAAAGGAAAAAAAGAGAAAAAAAGAGAGAGAGAGAAAACTTAGTAAATAAGTTTTATTATTTTAATAATATAATTAATTAAAGTGAAAAAGGGTGAATAGTAATTTAACAATTAGGAAACAGATCCTATTTAGAGATCTAGGAATGAGATTTCCAAAGTCAGGGTAGAATATTGATCAGTGGAATTTTATCTTCCGTTAGATTCTTCCGGAAGTTAATTCTGAAGCCGATTGTGCATTTTCCTAATAAGACGAAATAGGGAAAAATGTAGATAGGCATATTTTTGGATATGAAGAAAATAAATTCTAACTCGACATCTAGGAATGAGTTTGAATTTATCTGGACATATTTGGAATCAGTGAATTTTTCTTAGGTTAACTTGGACATTTCTAGTAAGAGAGAACATGTCTTCAAAGTTGTAAATCCAGAATTTTGAAATTTCTCCGAAACCACGCGAATCGGGTTTCGATCGGGGAAATTCTATTAGACCGGGTTTAAAGCAACCCAAGTCACCATTTTTGGGCCAATCTTGGGCTGCCACATCACCCCTTATTTCGGCCAAGCATGCTTCCATGGACAAGAATTATACACCATTTTGTGTTGAATTTCCATGGTTAAGAACAAGTTGAAAAATTCCATTTGTATCCTTTGAAAAGTCTATAAATAAGAGGCCAATGCTCTTGAAATCTTCACACCATTTTGAAGAGCTCCTTTGGCCGAAATCCTAGAGGGAGAAAGAAGAGAGAGAAGCTCTGGAAAAATTGTGAAGAAAGTCTTCAACGGGTAAGTCTTTCGGTCTTTAGCTTTTTAGTTCGGTAGTTAGTGGAATTGTTAGATAGATTTAGTAAGTAGGGAGTGAGATTCCTACTATTGTTTTAGGCCTCATTGCATTGAAAGATGCCTGAAGAGGTAAAAACTTGGTAGGGATTGAGTCCCCGAAAATTGGAAGTTCGAGTAGAGTGCCGGCGAAATTCCGCCAATTAGGGGTATAGGGGCAAAATGGTAATTTTTACCTAAAATGCCAGTTATGATGTCAAATCACTAATGAAAGTGATATTACTCTTATAGGACATCAGAAACTCTGATTTGCTGCCGTTACGCTGTCCGACGTGCCGCTGTTGGACGTTTCGCCGTTTTCCGTAAAACGTGTCATTTCGTCAAAGTACCGAAGTACCATCAAACGAAGGTACGTTCGCGACGCATCTTTAATACGACTCGATGCTTATAGTCTGCTTATATATGGTACGTATAGTTTCATAAGCCATGGGTGGAACTCTGTTCTGGGCCATGCACAGTGACTAAGGTAATAAACTTAGATAATCACTATACAACTTTACGGGTTATAGTAAATATAATGCCGTTATGTTTTCCGAGCGCTATGGACACGACAGTACATCGTGGCACATAATTAAAGTGCAGGCAGATAACTTTGCTTGTAGGGTAGTTGTTATTTAATGATCAAGGATCATTGCTGTAATTCATTTTAGAAATATCTGTTGATCATATACTGTTATATAAGCATGAGGTTAACCGTTACCTGAGATCCGATGTTCATTGGATCTCGGCTCTTACTATAGCATCACATCAAGGTCCTGAGAGAGAGACCAAGGATGGAGGATAAGAGTAAGCAGAGCGGACAAGTACACATGAAGATGAAGACCACGTGAAGACCGAGTAATGATCGGCCGAGAAGATTTAAAGTCGTAAACAGATAATGTATTAATCTTTATGAACAGGCGGATACGCCACTGTTATTGTTATAATCAGTTACTCAATGTTTTTATTCCAATGCTCTACTCTGATTTCTTTTTAAAAAAAATTTGGCTCTGAAATTGGGATGTTACAATAGGCATAACGACACACATATATATATTTATAACTATATATATTATGATAGCAAATTTTAGCTCTACTCCTTCTAGTCACCATGAAACCATAATATATATATATACCCACTATATACTTTATAACTCAATACCTATATATCAGTTAGGTTTCTTATTAACTCAATACCTATATACCCACTATTTTAAATTAGGGGTTTAATAAATACCAATCATCATATAAAATATGATTTAATGCACAAATTTAATGTTTTTCATGGTTTTCTAACCCTCAACATTTTCCTATTATTTTCCAAATGCACATGAATTAGTATACATGTATAAGCATATTTTCTTTCTGCAAAATAATTCATTGTACAGAGCAACTACCATGACCATATAGATATAAAAGACCATTTTCTTGCTATTCATTATACAAGCGACGTTCACACACATATATTTATTATATAGTTAGTTTTCTCTTTTCTTTCCTAAGGTTCAGGTGCAGTGACGTTTACATATATGTATATCAGCCTCCTTTTTGTTTTGTCTTTTCTAAGGTTCATGTGTGTGGGTGTGGGTGTATATATATATGCCTTCAACGGCCAAATCAAGTTTTCCTTCTCTCTTCTATATGTGCATCGTGCTCATATATATATAATATGCATAATATAACAGTATGTTTTGGATTTTCCTTTCTATGTGCAGCAAAATGTATTTAAATCAGTGAGGTTTCCTAACATTTTCCAAGTGCAAATATGTATTTAACCCAGTGATAGGCATAACGACACACATATATATTTATAACTATATATATTATGATAGCAAATTTTAGCTCTACTCCTTCTAGTCACCATGAAACCATAATATATATATACCCACTATATACTTTATAACTCAATACCTATATATCAGTTAGGTTTCTGCTTATTATTTATTATTATTATTATTATTTTCATATGCAACAATGATATATGTAGCAAACTCTCCAATCTCTCTTCTTTTATACTCTTCGGCCAAGCTTCCATTCATTTTCCCAAAGCCTAATACTTCTCATCTAGCGTTGGTTCATATACAGTGGGATTTTTGTTTATGTTTAAACTCTTAAAACCGAGACCTATAGGCAGTATTATATGTGTGTGTGTATGCGTATTAAGTTGAAGGTAATACTCACCTAGCTAATCTTTCCGATGGATCGAAACTCGCTGCTACTCCACGCCACACACCTCTGTTTCATTGTTTTAAAACAGAGAAAAGCAAATGGATTTTCTCTCTTTCTCTCCTCTCACGGTTTCCCACTCTCTCGGTCTCCACTCTTTCTAAGTCTTGGATTCACTTTGCTGGAGGCCGTTCAATTGAACAAATTAAAAAGTCTCGTATTAACTGGTAATCACTTAGATATATTACAACTAAGAGAATCAACTGTTCTTTTTTTTTTTTTCCTCTCTCTCTCTCTCTTAAGTCGGATCCCTAGTTTCACAGATGCATGTTGAATCCACGCTTGATAATAGAAAATGCGGCTAAACTGTAAAAGATGCTTCTTCTTCTTCTTCAAAAATGGATTTCCATTATTGGAGGTCAAAGTCGGACAGACGTAAAAAGCAGTGAGTTAAAACTAGTTGTAACTTATTCCAGTTAACCAGTGATCTCGTGTTCAAAGCTATAGGTATACCATATACAGCTTACGACGATGATTACTTAGAGGTAGTGAGATCCCTTCATTGTGAACCTACACTCCAACAAACTGAATTAGTCAGTTGTTATTAGAGCGCAGATACCAGTATACATTAATCCAAAAAACTGGCTATCACCCAGAAAAAACACCAGACATTGTCCCGTGATTGGTTCAGGGACAACGAGGTGGTGAATGAATGGGACAGATGATAGACTTCTCTTTCAATTAATTAATTGCGCAGAGGGAAGCTAATAAAGAAGCCATTATTGAGGAAGGATGTGTCATGGCCGTTGTTTGTTCCCTCTTCCTCGTATACTTCATTGATGCATATTAGGTTTGGTGGGCCCGATGAGGATGAGGATCAATCCCGAAAACAGCTACAGTAATCGGCTTATTTATGGCTACAAACACAGATCACTGTTCACTAGCCGATCTTCATATTTTTTTTTTGATAAAAAAATAGGGTAAAGGAGTAAAAATACACATGTGCTTTACCCCGGGAGCGCCCAGCACCATATCCTTTTTTTAAAAGCAAAAATATATATGTGGTTATATTTTTGGAGTAAAAATAACACCCATGGTTAATGACCAAACGTCCGTTACATATGAAATTGATAGTAATAAATCCTCACTCCAACGTTCATGCTTTCTGCTTTTCGTTCTTTGGTTCCGCTTCTCTATGCATTAATTGCATTCTTAATCACGCTTCTGGTTTGAATTTAATACACTTCGTTTGACTCCCCATTTCCACCAATTTCTTAAATCCTCGATTTGTACAAGGAGCAGCCACATGAGTTCAAGTAATAGAAAAGCCGCGGATCATAAGCCCTTTAGGATCTTTGTGGGTTATGATCCTCGCGAAGAAGATATGCCTACCAGGTCTGTCGCCACTCAATCCTCAAGAGGTCCTCCATTCCCGTGGAGATCGTACCAATCAGGCAATCTGATATGAGGATGACAGTGCTTCTAAACTATGCTCCCCTCCTCTCTCTTTTTTCATCCTAATTGCTCTTGCTCTTTATCTTACTTCTTATATGAAAAACGTAGACATAAATCAAAAACTGAATTTGTGGAAAAGATATAGAATACCCCTGTTCCCAACTCGCAGAACAGGGGCATTAGATAAATGTATAGTATTGAAATCCGACATTCATTATTAATTAAGTCTTCCGCTATGAGGATTTTATATGCTCATGTGTTTTTATTTAGAGCAAAATATAACATCTCCCGAACAGTGATATGGCTTTGATTAAACAGTAACTAGCTGAAAAATGAGGCTATGGTTGAACAGATAAGATCGCAGAAACCAGAAAAAACATGAACAAGTGAATAAAACAGAGTATGACAAGAAACTTACAATAATCTCGGAAATAACATGAGGCTGCCTCAAGCATAGGCGGACATAAGGGGGGGCTAGGGGTGGCCCCCCCTCAATTTTTTTATTTTTTATTTTTTGAAAATATAAACATGAGTCTCTCAAAATGTAAGGTGGGGACACTTTGTTTTCAACACATAAACCCATCAAGCTTGTCGCAAGGTTCATGATCTGAATATATATATATATATATATATATATATATATATATATATATATATATATAGATATAGAGATGGGCCCACCACCTTTAATATATCCCAACCCCACTTTTTTCCAGTTCCGAGATCGCCTTCTTCCTCTAGCTCGCGGCTCATCTGCTATTTTCTTTCAACAATTTATGATAAATTTTGAGAATCAATAAATTACTCAAAAACAATTTTTTTTATTAAATTTATTTCATAAAATTTATTATACATGATTTTATCTTTCTAATGATACTATTTTTATACTGATCAGAGAATATTTTAGGGTTGGGATTTTGGACAAGTTTTAAGTTTTGTTAAAAGATGACTATGAGAATATAGATGATGACTAATAGTTAATTCTTAATCAGTTTAATTTTGTTAATAATAATATTTTCAAAATCATATTAGTCATGAAATAATTCATACTTTTTGTAGGTAATTATTATGAGAAAAAGTGCTATCATTGATACTTATTTTAGTGAAAGAAAAAAGGACTAAAATTAGCCTACCAATAAGGTGAATCTTGATCCCAATGTTTTATTTTCACCCCCCGTGAGTAAAATTTCTGGTCCCCCTGCTGGAGGAAGTGAAACGTGGATGCTTATATAAATATATATAGACCCAAAGGTGCAATCTGAGAAGGAGCCAGCGGATAAAGGTGTTGGGATTAAGGGCCTGTTTGGATGGGTTTTTAAAAAAAAGTGTTTTTTTTGTAGTGCTTATTTTTTAAGCTCCAAATTGGAGCTTTTAAAAAAAGCAGCATTTTGGTTTTTTTTTTGTGACTTTTGCTTTTTTTAAAAAATATCATCTAAACACATAAATTAATTAAAAATAATTTCTTTTTGCATTAAAAAAGTGTTTTTTTTTTATTTATTAAAAAAGCCCATCCAAAAGGGCCCTAAGAGGTATGGGACGCCTGAACTTTCTGATGGAAGAAGCATGGAGGTTGCTGGTTGCGTGAACAGTTGGATGGCCGAAAGTGATACGTTGACACTGTGGCGTGATTCTGTTTAACGTGTTGCAGTTAAATATGGATTAGAGAAATAGGAATTATATATATCTTGCTGACTCTTTTATTTTTATCGTCTTGTGTGGGGCTTGGTTTTGTTAACATATGGCCGAATGAAATAATATAGGTTGAAAGAATCAATGAATTAAAGGAGTATTTGGGCCAGTATAATAATGGTTATTGGAGGAGTATGGACGTGGCTTGCTTCATTTCAAATGGTTCTGCACAACTAAATATATGGGCGAATGAATGATATAATGGGCTAAAGTATTTAATCCAAATTACTTATTTAATTGCAATATTGAATAATATTATATATGTGCTAGAAATAAATCCTTAATTTTATGTAAGGATTCCTCTTTCCCAAATAATTTTCCTAGCCATAAAATATTTATTCTAAAATTTTTAGGCCTAAATCATTCCTTGTTTAAATTTATTCTTTTTCCCAACATAAATTATTTAAGGGAAAAATTAGTCTAAATTTCCAATAATTATTCTCATAATTATTATAAGCAAAATAATTAATTTCCACATATTACTCAAACTTTAAAATCCCAAAATTTGGGATGTTACACACTTGATTTCCAATGAGTAACATATCAAAACAGCAAAGGTCTCTCGAACTAAAATCACATAATCTTCAATGTATTAAATAACAAGCTAAACATTCATCAAATGAATAGACAAAAAATGGAATAGATATAAAATTTATGCTGTATCCAAATTTAAATCCATTTTAATTGTTTGCTACAAGATGAGTCCATAAATTTCATTCTGTTTTTTTATTTTTTTTATTTTATTATAAAAATTAAGACACCTAAGCTAATACTTATAGCCTTATAGGAATATTACCCAGTTGCAATCCTGGCTAAGTAACATCACTAGATGGGGAGGCTGATAAATTTCATTCCAAGAGTTAGCCAATATATGGCTTAAAAATATGCATTTAATCAATGTATTGCAACAAACGAACTGTTACCAAGTGCAACATAGAAGTATACTCTAAAATTCTGCCTCAATAATCGCTCAAAATCGACAAGTAATTAAATTAAAACAAAATAAAGCCTCAATTAATAACCTCCTCAAATTGGAACCGTATCGTTTCAACGCCTGCTCGGCAGTTACGGCAACACCGACTAAAACTCCGCCCACGGCTCCGGCCACTGCAGCTGATCTCACCCCTCTCGCAGCACCATACAACATAAATGCAACAGTGCCGAGCCCCGCCACCACACTATTCCACACATCATCGGTGTGCCTCACGGCCCCTATTCTGCTTTCCATACCACTATACCAGCATTTAACAAGACCGACCAGAATGGCCAGAAGCGTTAAGGACTCTATTTATAGAATTACGTAAATTTCAATTTTATATATAATATCTTTCATTTCATTTAATATTGTTTTAACAAATGCATTTCTATAATATCCTTAACTAATTTTAATCTAAATTTTAAACCAATATCAATAATTCAGTGTGTGTGTCTATATATATATAAATTTAAATTCATACCATGTCATATTCTTCAAAGAGTCAAACGAACAGCATAACTCGTTGTTTATACTCTAACTCTCTATACATTTTATAAAAAATGTCTGGAGAAATATAAAAATTCTGAAATACTCCATCTCATCCTTTTTATAAAAGTCTAAAATTTAAATTGTCTTGATTCTTTTTATAAGACCTCCACAAGAATTGTCTAGACATTTAATGATTTTTTTCTCCATTTTTAACCCTCATTGATTATATTATATGCAGTGCATTAATTAAAAGGGTTCTTCTTGAGCACGGTTTGTGCAAGATCAATGGGTCGTGCTTGAGAAGTGTGTTCAAAGTTGGAACACAGCCCTTTTGTGATGCATCGTATAGATCTCCAATTCTCTCTTCTTCATTGTTATCAGCTATAGCTATCTCCATTTTTTGGTGCTGATGTGGACGTGTGCATTTTCCTTTTAACTATTTATAGAGCAACCACTTGGGAAAATTCGGATTTGGGTGTAACTGAAATACAGAATTATGTATTGGCTTGACTGGTTTTTGGAAGCCAATGATTTAAAACGGAAACTTCTAGTAATGCTTTAAAACATGAAGGACCAAAGTATACTTCAGCCGATTAAAAAAAACGGAAATGTTCTGCAAGTTTTTCTTAAGGGAAAAAAACTAAAAAATTGTGATATAATGAATATAAGTATACATAGGGTTTTTTTTTTCGGTGTTAAAAGAGTAATCCATTGATTTGACAGAAAACCTTAGTCGCCTCAGGTCAAATCACATATCACCACGAATTAAAAATGCAATATAGTGCAAACAACTCGGGATCGTTCTCTTATCAAGGAGCCTTTTATTTTGAATTCCCTAGATTAAACTAAGTGCTAAAAACATGGTTAGAAAATGGGGTTTTGGAATTGATTTTCTCTAAACTAAAATTCATAAAAATATAAAGAAATTAGTTCTATTCTTTTTGGTATTTTTGGATAAGAGTGAAAAATGCTTTGGATTAAAAAGGGATTAATGATGAATGCTCTTGGTAATGAAGAAAATAGCTATCATCGCTCAAAAATATAGGAGTCAACGCTTCATCAAGTCTTAATAAGAAAAACCTCAAGATACCACTTGAGTCCAATATTCCCAATTAATAGTAGCTCCTACTACCATAGCTAACTACCACCTCTTGAGATATTGTTAGAACCCACTTAATGTGCAATTGAAATTGGAATAATGCAATATGAGTCTTCTTAATTTGAGTGCTAACCAGCCCCTCAAGGATACAATTCAGCAACATTAAATAGACAATACCACGCTAATCAACATAGCTTAATTGCAACCACAAAGAAATTCATACATATATAATTTCCAAATCACAATATCCAATCTCAACTACAAATATCAAACTAACAAAGATAATTACCATTAATCTCAGTTCCAAAATCATATATAAAAATTTAACAAGTTCAAATACATGATTCTAGACAAATAGAATGATAGAGAAAACTCCCCTATGTAAGAACATGTGAGCTCAAGTATTAATCTTCACCACCAAGAACAAAGGAATCAGCCACACATAGTCATGGGACAAAATCTAATACAATCTGAAAGCAAACCGTCCATGAGAACAAGCTTCGCCGGAAAATTCAAACTCTCGCCGGAATCTGGAAATTTATCGCCGGAATCTGGAAATTTATCGCCGGAATAATTCTGTTTGATTCTGAAGTTGCTTCAACGCAAAAACAGTCCTCCCAAGCTCGATTTCTGACAAAACCGAAGTAAATCCAAGCTCCCAGCAACGCGTCTCAGTTTCCACGATCTGTAACTCCCAAATCGCTGTCTTCTTCCACGGTGGTGAGAATGGTGATCGCTGAAACGATTGGAACGGTGGGGTGAAGGTGGAAGAAAGATGATGGCCGAATCCAAGGTCAAAAATCGAAGGTCTCCTCTCTCAAATCATTCTCGCCGAAACGCAGAAGAGAATCGCCATAACCCCTGTGCGTCCGCCCCCTCCTTTCTCCGTATCCCGATTCCTTTTTTTTTTTCTTTCTCGTTTCGGCGCTCTTTCAGCAAGTCTCGGGTCCTCTTTTTTTGAATTTGACCTAGAGGACTAAAGTGAAAAGATATAAAAGTTCTGGGTCATTTTCTGTAATTGTTCTCTAGCCCTTTTCTTCTTTGATTTCAACTTTTCAGAAATTGCTGGGGCCTTTCTTGTAATTTTCCCCAGCCCTCAAAACATTAATTCTAGCCCTCAAAAATCTTCATTTTCTTCTTAAACACCTACAATGCAAGATTAAACACAATGTAGCATCAAAAGTCCAAGGAATCAATTGCATGAATAATTAACAAATTATGATCATTTTACCCCTAATTACATTTAATTCAATACAAATGTCCCTAACTCAAATTAGTGCTTAATCAAGCAATAATGTCCGAGAAAATGCATTAAAAATCCCAATTTAATTATGAAAAGTCATATAAAAATATGGTTCGATCAATTCCCCCACACTTAGACCTTTGTACTCCTGAACAAAGGCAATTGAGTACACAATTCAAGTCCAAACCACTAATGCATTTGAAATATGAGCAATTTCATAATTAGAAAGCAATGGATTAATTAATCAAATTCTTCAAGCCAACACTAGTCATAATCAAGCGATGCAAATAAATTAGCTGACTATACAATCCAAAATAGTAAAATGAAGCACAAGAGAACTCTCAAGGTATTATCAGTGTTTCACTCATCTCACCTCATTGATTGGGATAATTTCACTCTAGCTCACTTAATCAATACCTTACCATAGGCTTGTAACAACTCTAACATCTCCACTGTTGATAGCAATTAATGTAATGAATCAAGAGGACTTTAAAGGCTTGTAATGATGGATGAAGGCTAAATGAAATGAATTAATCAGAAAAAGAAAATAGTTTATATGCAAGTCACATTTAATAACCAAGTTCATAGCATCTAAATAACTTTACAAACTTTTGCCAATTCTTTTGCAAATTCATGAACAAATGCCTTCTTCATTTATTTATTTATTATTTTTTTCTCTTTTTTTTTTTCTTTTTTTAATACCTTTCTTTCTTTCTTTCTTTCTTTTTTTCTCTCTCTTTTTTTTTCAAACTGAACTAACTTTTTTTTTTTTTATATATATGGCATTTCAAATTTTTATTGGCAATTCTCTTTTGATTTTTAGAATACTATGAACACTATGAGTAATGACATGCATACAACATAGGAATGGCTCAAAATGGGAAGCAAATGGTAGATGAATGTAGGTTTGTGTTTGGGTGAAAATGTTTTAGAATTGAATGCCTCTTTCATTTTCATCACAATAACGCAAATACCGTTTTGAAAAAGATTGGAAACAAGTTCTAGAAGGTGAAAAATTAAGCGAACATACACACATGAAAAGAATTTAAAGCTCAAATATCCTTCCAACAAGGTTTTTCTCCAATGCTCACTCCAACACAATCAATTGCATAGTAAGCTAACCACAAAGCATCTACTTAACTATTCCAAGTGCTAGCCTTATAAATACAACCAATCAAAACATTGCAATCAGTTAAAATAATGCTCAACTCTTAAATGCACAAATGATATATTAACTCTCTTTTTCAAAATGAGGAGTAAGCAAAAATCCAATTGTGGGTTCATTTCTCTTCCCATTCATTTGAAAAACAAAATATGGTTTTAAAAAGTTGCCAAAACACTAGATCTCATGAAAGCTCAAAGAATTTTTTTTCTCCTAGTTTTAGGCATTTTCTCATTCAAAAACAACCATTTAATTGGGACTCAAAATGTATTTCCCTCCCCCACACTTAATCAACACATTGTCCTCAATGTTTATAAAGCAATTCTATTATTCTAACTTATTCCTCAATGAAGTGGAAAGTTGTGAAGTCCAATTGAAATTGGAGCACAACACGTCACCATCATTTAAAGAGAGAGAAACAAGAAACAAGCCATAATAACAGAGAGAATTAGAGTGAAGAGGCACAATGGCAATTAAGTAAGGTAGTGGCCAAAATGCAAAGCATACATTGGGAGTTCTTATTCTGATTACTAAACTATTCTACTTCTACTTTTCTACGGGGATGGTCCCTCCCCCACACTTATTCCAAGCATTCAGAGTCAAAATAGATTCAAACAATTCAAAATGGCAAATGTAAGTGAAGGGAAGAGACAACCTGGCCTTAAGGAGGCTTTGATGATGAATCATGGTAGAGTTTGAGGATATGTCCATTAACTTGAAATTCCTTTCCAGTAGTCTCGTCAAGCAGCTCTACCATGCCAAATGAATGCACTTTGGTGATAGTGAAAGGCCCATACCAGTTATCTTTAAGCTTCTCGCTCAACAACTTGAATCGGGCCTTATATAGCAAAACCTGATCACCAACTTTGAAATTCTTTCGTATAATCTTTTTATCATGAAGTAGCTTGGTCTTTTCTTTGTAAATGCGAGAGCTCTCATAAGCTTTTAATCTCATCTCCTCAAGTTCTTTCATTTGCAGCTTCCTTTCCAAGCCAGCTTCTTCCACATCCATATTGCACATTTTCACAGCCCAATAGGTTTTGTGCTCCAATTCTACCAGAATATGACATGCTTTACCAAAAATAAGCCGGTAAGGAGACATTCCTATTGGTGTCTTGATAGCGGTTCTATAGGCCCATAGTGCTTCCTCCAACCTTGAGCTCCAATCCTTTCTTGAAGGCTTGACTATCTTTTCCAATATGTGTTTTATCTCTCGGTTGGATACTTCTGCTTGCCCATTCGTCTGTGGATGATAAGAGGTGGACATTTTGTGGGTTACCCCAAGCTTAACAAGTAAGTTATCAATAACCTTATTGTTAAAATGGGAACCCCTATCACTCACTATAGCCCTTGGTACTCCAAATCTACAAAAGATGTTAGACTTGAGAAACTTGGAAACCATTTGGGCATCATCTTTCCTAGTAGGGATGGCTTCTACCCACCTAGAAAGGTAATCTACGGCTAAGAGAATGTAGGTAAAGCCCGATGATGGTGGAAAAGGACCCATGAAATCAATCCCCCAAACATCAAATACCTCACAAAAGAGCATGGGTTGTTGTGGCATCTCATGCTGTTTACCTAACCCCCCAAACCTTTGGCATTTATCACATGCCTTACAATATAAATAGGCATCCTTAAATAGGGTAGGCCAGTAAAAACCAGCATCTAACACTTTCCTAGAGGTCATTTGAGCACTAAAGTGTCCACCACAAACCATTGAATGACAAGCAGAAAGTATGTCCTTGGACTCGGTCTCTGAAATACACCTCCTGATAACTTGGTCATTGCATAGTCTCCACAAATAGGGCTCATCCCAAATGTAGTGTTCAACTTCTCGTTTAAGTTTTTGAGCACGAAAGGAAGACATATGCTCGGGAATGAGTCCGTCACAATATAATTCACTAGATCGACAAACCAAGGAACATAGAGAGATATAGACATAAGAGATGCATCAGGGAAATCATCACAAATAAGGTCAGAGTCAAGTACTCCCCTTGTACCATCCGGTAGTCTACTCAAGTGATCTGCTACAAGGTTTGCAGTTCCAGGCCTATCCTTAATGCTCATATCGAACTCTTGTAGCAATAACATCCATCTAATGAGCCTTGGTTTTGACTGAGGCTTGGTGAAAAGAAACTTCACAATTTGTATGATCTCGTATACACAACCACTTTAGAATTGATTAGATATTGTCCGAACTTATCTAATGCAAATATTACAACAAACAGTTCTTTTCGGTGGTAGTGTAATTCTTTGTGCACTATCCAAGGTTTTGATGCATAAGCAATCACATGGGGTAACTTGCTATGCTTTTGTCCTAACATGACCCCCACGAGAATTAGAGGCATCGCATGCTAGTTCAAAAGGCAAAGTCCAATCTGGTGCATTTAAAATAGGAGGAGATATCAAGTGTGCTTTTAACTCATCAAATGCTTGTTTGCAAGAAGTATCAAAGACAAAATCAACATCTTTTTGCAATAGTTTAGATAAAGGTAGAGCTATTTTGCTAAAATCTTTTATGAATCTCCAAATTTTGTAGCTTGTTGGATTTATATATATGTATTTCCTTATTGATTCAATGATATTGTGCTTTCTACGTGGTATTGTTAGATAGTATGATTGAATTGGATTAATCGAGTGGCGTGGTATCGCATTCATATCAAGAGGAAGCAAGTTGCATTAATTTAATCCTAATCGCACACTAAGTGGTTTTAAACAATATCTCAAGAGATAGTAGTTTGCTACGGTAGTAGGAGCTACTATTAATTGGGAATATTGGACTCAAGTGGTATCTTGGGGTTTTTCATCTAGACTTAGTGAAAATTTACTCCTATATTTAATTTAACTATGATAGTCACTATTCCATTTCCAAGATCAATCATACCCATTTACATACTCCATTCCATTTTATAAAGAAAATACCAAAAATAATAGTTTAGCATTTAATTTAATTGCAATCTTATTTTAGCTTATAATTGAAAAATCCAAAACCAATTTTCCCCTTGTTTTAATTGCACTTGCATGTCATTTAGATTACTTAGGATTCAATAAAAAGCTCCTCGAGAGAGAGAACGATCCTAGGTTTGCCTATACGCAATCCTTGGTTATTTTTTATTGTGGACCCCAAGGCTAAAGACAAAAAGGGCATCATCAAATGGCGCCGTTGCCGGGGAGCTAAGTAATTGGCTCCCTAGGTAATCTAATTGTCAAATTCACTTTTGACAAGGGGTTTCTCGTGTGAAGCTTGTTAGTTTTGCATTTTGATTTTTCATTGCATATAGTTTAGGATTTTTGCATTTAGATAGTTTGCATAGCATTCATTGCATTCTTGAATTGTCTTGACTTGGTAGCTTCTGTGTGGTGTGTTTGCATTAAATTTGATATGATGTTGAGCTTAATTGTTTGAATTCACCATGTCTCCAAGTTAATTCCTAGATACTTGCATCTTTTGTCATTTTTTTTTCTAGATTCCTTTTCTTAGTTAGATAGATACTTGTAATTCATTTGGGAATTAACTGAATTGAACTTTTATGGCTTGGTTTAATGGTAATCAAGATTCACCCATTCAATCCCACTCTTTTGTAGGAGATTCGATCCGAAGGGAAGAGTCTATCTCTCAAAGCATCGATTCCATGCTACAAACAATACGGGCTCTTCAAGCTAATTTGGGAATTCAAGATAAGAGTCCAATTGGTCAAGAATGTCATGGTCCATTCCACCACCCATATCATGAACCTTACCACCAACCTCCATTTCAACCAAATCACTCACCACACCTACCCTATAGATCATATCATGAGCCTTCTCCACCACCATACAACCGCATGCCATACCATGAACCTCCTCCTTCATTCCATCCCATTTCCCAACCATGTCATCCATATCATGAATCCCTATACTCATTTGAGCCACCCTATGGACCTCATTCTCAACCTTGTGTGCCAAACCAAGAACCTACCACTAGTGCAGTCTTTAGAAAATTGCAAAATCAAGTGACTCAAACGGTAAACGAGGAGCGGTCATACAAGGCTAACTTTGACCATCAAATGGACTCTATAATGAGACGAATGGAATATCAAGAGAAAGAGAATGAGAGAATGGAAAAGGAAATTGAGCATCTCACTCAGCAATCACAAGTGTTGAAGACTAATTTCCAAGAAAATCCTCTTCCAATGTTCACACATACACAAGAAGTGGAGCAACTAGAAGAAAGCAATGAGAAGTTGGAGAAAGCAATGGAGTGGCCTGCACAAGAGTCTTCTATGTGTCATACTCCACAAGAGATTTTCCCACCACATACACTTCCATATGAGCCACCCACTCCACCATGCCACGAACATCCATCCCAACCCTCTACTCTTCAACCTTCTGAACTTGATGCCTTCCTCGCCTTGCCATATATGGATGCTCAAACCCTTACCCTAAGAAGAATGTATGACCAACTAAAGGTTCGGCATCTACATTTATTCAACCTCAAAGAGGTACTTCCTCGTGAATTCTCTGAGGAAATAGAAGAGGAAATGGAGGACATTGAAAAATTCAACAAGGCATTTGTTCACCATGTGCTGTGGATTAAAACCGAAGGAGAAGAAGGAGCTCCATGGTCATGTACCTCCAATGATGATGGGAAAACTAAAGAGCAACACCTAAATGCCACTTCACAAGTGGAAGTTTCCAATCCTTCGGTATCCATTCTCACACAAGCACAAGAAGTGACGCAAGTACAAAAGAGCATTAAAGAGTCTTCACTACCATTTGGTAATGATCCTATCCTTATAGAAGTAGACTCTCCTACTACTTTAACTAGTGAAGCAATTAATGATTTGAGTGATGATGAGGTGGATGAGGAAATCATTGTTGAATCCCCTCAAATGTTTGAAAATGTAATTGCTCAACCCATTAGTTCTAGTAGTAGCGATTCAATTGTACTTGTTGATGAGTGTGCTCCTACTTCTTTATGTGATGCTTTAATTGTTGAAAATGCTTCTCTTCATGGTACTAGGGATGATTGTGATAAATTGAATGAAATATTTTCATGTACTTGTGTGGAAGATCAAATATGTGTAGACTGTTATCATGAAAAATGCCACTTACTGGTTGAGTTTCGAAAGAAAGCATTTAGTGAAGTGGTTGATTCTACCATTGATCATAATGCACCCTCTAGTACTATTGATGATAGTATGCATGACAGTTGTGAACATGTTGACTCTTGCATGGCTGATAATGTGGTTGATTTGAGTGAAAAAGATCATAGCCTAGAATGTCAAATGCATGAAATTCCCATTGGATTACTTCCTTATAGCCTTGTTGATGACAAAGTTTCTGCAATTTTGATTGCTAAAATTCCACATGTTGATGAATCTTTCCAACAAGTACTTTCTTGTGATTTGCCACCCGATTTAGAAAAGAAAAATGATTGCATTGAAATTTTGGAACCCTCGGGTGGTGCCAATTTGAAAAATTCTCTTTCTTCTTCCATTCTTTTGCCTTCCATCTCTTGTGATTGCAATACTGATGTGGTGTACTCCAACACTAAGTTGGATTCCGCACCTTCCACTTTGCAAACACAAGAGAATCTTCAAAATATAACTGTTTGTATGACTCCTACTGATGGGAGTACCGTTGATTTCCTTGGATATGATAGTTAGTTGGAGAGTTTGATTCCTAAAATATCTTTAAGTCACTTGAAATCTCTCCATGTTTCTATTTTTGGATGGGATACTGCTGGTTGCTTGTGTTCTTTGCAGGCACATTCCTGAAAAGGTCTTTAGTGGTATCAATCTCCACCGTATATTCTTGGACCTCTTCCAATTGATCCTGAACCACCTCCACCAAGGAATTTCAATGCGACAGAAGGAGCTTCAAAGGACAAATGCATGATTCTCATTGTAGATGAGAACTTCTCCTTCAAGCGACTCAAGATTCTCTAATAAAGGTTGTCTCTTTCCTCACTTATTTTCTTCCTAATTTCTATGAATACTTGGGCTTAATTGTTGTATGAGGAAGATAAGTGTGGGGAGGGACACAATCCAGTAGAAAAAGTTGAAATAATTTAGTTTAGTAAGCAGAATAAGAACCCCTATGTATGCTTTGCATTTTGTTGGCCACTACCCCACTTAATTACCATTGTGCCTTGAATTTAAACTTGTGTATCATTCTCTTTATGGTGATTTTTCTACATTGAGGACAATGTGTTGATTAAGTGTGGGGGAGGGAAATACATTTTGAGTCCCAATTTTTGAGTTCCAATTAAATGGTTGTTTTTAAATGAGAAAATGCCTAAAACTAGAAAAAAAATTCTTTGAGCTTTCATGAGATCTAGTGTTTTGGCAACTTTTTAAAACCATGTTTTGCTTTTCAAGTGAATGGGAAGAGAAATGAACCCTCAATTGGATTTTTGCTTACTCCTTATTTTGAAAATGAGAGTTTATAAATCATTAGTGCATTTAAGAGTTAAGCATGATTATAACTGATTGCAATGTTTTGATTGGTTGTTAAGTATATGCTTTGTGGTTAACTTACTATGCAATTGATTATGTTGGAGTGAGCATTGGAGAAAAACCTTGTTGGAAGGATATTTGAGCCTTAAAGTCTTTTCAAGTGTGCATGTTCACTTGGGTTTTCACCTTCTAGAACTTGTTTCAACTCTTTTTCAAAATGGTATTTGCGTTATTGTGATGAAAATGAAAGAGGCACTCAATTCTAAACCATTTTCACCCAAACATAAACCTACATTCATCTACCCTTTGTTTACCCATTTTGAGCCATTCCTATGTTGTATGCATGTCATTACTCATAGTGTTCATAGTATTCTAAAAATCAAAAGAGAATTGCCAATAAAAACTTGAAATGCCATGTATATATAAAAAAAGAAAAAGAAAAAGAGAAAAAAAAAGTGAGTATAGTTTTAAGAAAAAAAAGAGAAAAGAAAGAAATAAAGGTATTAAAAAAATAATAAAAAAATCAAGAAGGCATTTGTTCATGAATTTTCAAAAGAATTGGCAAAAGTTTGTAAAGTTATTTAAATGCTATGAACTTGGTTATTAATTTTGACTTGCATATAAACTATTTTCTTTTTCTCATTAATTCATTCCATTTAGCCTTCATCCATCATTACAAGCCTTTAAAGTCCTCTTGATTCATTACATTAATTGCTATTAGCAGTGGAGATTTTAGAGTTGTTACAAGCTTATGGTAAGGTGTGGATTAAGTGAGCTAGAGTGAAATTATTCCAATGAGATGGGATGAGTGAAACACTGATAATACCTAGAGACTTCTCTTGTGCTTCATTTTAATATTTTGGACTGTATGGTCAGCTAATTTATTTGCATCACTTGATTATGACTAGTATTGGCTTGATGAATTTGATTAATTAATCCATTGTTTTCTAGTAATGAATTGCTCATCTTTCAAATGCATTAGTGTTTTGAACTTGGAATTTTGTACTTAATTGCCTTTGTTCAGGAGTACAAAGGTCTAAGTGTGGGGGAATTGATGGAACCATATTTTTATATGACTTTTCATAATTAAATTGGGATTTTTAATGCATTTTCTCGGACATTATTGCATGATTAAGCACTAATTTGAGTTAGGGACATTTGTATTGAATTAAATGTAATTAGGGGTAAAATGGTCATAATTTTGTTAATTATTCATGCAATTGATTCCTTGGACTTTTGATGCTACATTGTGTTTAATCTTGCATTGTAGGTATTTAAGAAGAAAATGAAGATTTTTGAGGGCTAGAATTAATGTTTTGAGGACCTGGGAAAATTACAAGAAAGGGCCCAACAATTTCTGAAAATTGGAAATCAATGAAGAAAAGGGCCAGAGACAAATTACAGAAAAGGACCCATATGTTTCAGAAATTTCATTTATGCCCCAAAATGATTTTGCAACTTCTCACTTTAGTCCCTCTTGAAATACTTTCGAAAGTTGCACTTAGGTCCTTGCAACATAAACACAGCGTTTTGACTTTTGACCTAGGGCAGCTGATTTGAATTGGGGATGAATTGATTATTAGAAGGAGACCCGTGGAGGCGGAGAGAAGGCAAAGAGTGAGCAACGAAAAAAATGGAGAAACGGAGGGAACGACCGAGAACCAGACCTCCGACCCAGTGACCTTCACCCTTCATCCTCGCAGGCGCTTCCACCTCATCCACCACCGTCGCCGGCGAGCGATATCCTCACCACCGTTCACCACCGTGGAGGCCGCGAGACTTGCAGGGGCAAAAATGAAGAAGAGAAGACGGAGAAGAGAACGACCAGACCTTCTTCTTCGATTGGTAGACAAGGTCGTCTACCTTCTTCTTCTTCTTTCTTCCTGAGCACCTTCATCGGGTTTTTCTTGAATTTTCCGGCGACTCTTTCCCAGATTCCGGCGACTTTTCAGATTGCAATGAGGGGCTGATTCCTCTGCTTCTTGGAGATGAGGATGTGTTCTTGAGTTTCAAAGCTTCAAAGGGGAGTTAATTTGTTCATTCTATTAGTCCAGATTTATATATTTAGATTGCCTAGTTTTAGGGATTATTGTGTATAAATTCTGGAACTGAGATTAATGTTTATTGTCTTTGTTAGTTTGAAAATTGTGATTGGATTGAATTTTGTAGCTTGTTGGATTTATATATATGTATTTCCTTATTGATTCAATGATATTGTGCTTTCTACGTGGTATTGTTAGATAGTATGATTGAATTGGATTAATCAAGTGGCGTGGTATCGCATTCATATCAAGAGGAAGCAATTAAATTGCATTAATTTAATCCTAATCGCACACTAAGTGGTTTTAAACAATATCTCAAGAGATAGTAGTTTGCTACGGTAGTATGAGCTACTATTAATTGGGAATATTGGACTCAAGTGGTATCTTGGGGTTTTTCATCTAGACTTAGTGAAAATTTACTCCTATATTTAATTTAACTATGATAGTCACTATTCCATTTCCAAGAGCAATCATACCCATTTACATACTTCATTCCATTTTATAAAGAAAATACCAAAAATAATAGTTTAGCATTTAATTTAATTGCAATCTTATTTTAGCTTATAATTGAAAAATCCAAAACCAATTTTCCCCTTGTTTTAATTGCACTTGCATGTCATTTAGATTACTTAGGATTCAATAAAAAGCTCCTCGAGAGAGAGAACGATCCTAGGTTTGCCTATACGTAATCCTTGGTTATTTTTTATTGTGGACCCCAAGGCTAAAGACAAAAAGGGCATCATCAATTATATATCAGTTTATGAGTTAGACAAATTAGTTTGGTATAAAAAAGATAAATATAAATACTTTAAAAGTAATTTATTTAGCTTCCTTATTCTTTTAGAAAAAAGTTAACTGAGTCTGATATTAATGACCAGAGGTACTATATAATGAAGTAGAATGACCCTCAAATTGGAGTTTTGAAATTTTAAGTTAGTGAAATATGTATTTTCTCCAATAATTAACATATGATATATCTTGAGATTTTATCTTTGTCTTAAATATAAAACCTATTTTTAATATTTACCAATATTTTTATAATTTACCCCATTGATTCTCCCTCATATCAACCATAATCAAGGAGGAAAAAGAATGAGGGAATTAAATAGGTTGATTAAGATATTTTAGAAAATACATGATATATTAATTAATTTAACTAATCTAATCAAATTAGATAAATATGTTTATTATTAAGAACTTGTAGTTAATATTGAAGCAAACATCCCTGCATGTGATTGATAACATCAAATATGATTGCCTTGTGAAGTGTGAGCGGTCTGCAGAGAAATGCACAGAACAATTACACTAACTCTTAAAGCAGTGAAATGATTTTCAAAACTCAAACCAGTCAACATATATACACTTTATGCAGGGACGGATGGAGAGAAATTAGGGGGGCGAAAATTACATGATACTCCTTCTGGTCCTAATTATAAGAACTATTTAACTGATTTTGGGAGAATTAAGGAGAGGAATTAAATTAGTTAATTTTACTCATTTTCCTAAAATGTCCTTATATAAATTTAAAATGACACAAGTTGCCCTAATTATAAGTGTTTCTAATTTGCCTTACGTTAGACATCCATGACATATTAGTTTAGTATATATATATATTAGTTGTTTTTTATATAGCCATGTGTATACATATAGATCTAATTTCCTTTCCACATGTTTTCTAATTGAAATAATGGTCTTGCTATATAAACATATATGTGTGTATATATATGTGTATACATATAGATCTATCTACATACATAGAGACACACACACACCCATATATCTACACACACGCATGCATACATACATACACATACACATACACACATACATACATACATACATACATACATACATACATATATAGACACACACACACACACACACACACACACACACACACACATATATATATATATATTGACATACATAAACACAGATATACATATATATGTACACACATATATATAAATGTTCCTAATAATAAGTATAAATAGGGGTATTATAGGAAAAAATAGTCAAAAGTTAAAACTTGCTCTTATAATTAGGACCAAAACCAACTCCAAAATTTGCTCCTATAATTAGGACCGGAGGGAGTATAACATAGTGAAGTCAGGATTTGAAATTAAAGGGCGAAAATTATAGAATCTGACCCAAAAATTTAGGAAATTATATTTTAGCCTCATGAATATGCTTATCAGCTGGCTTCGCAACACCATGACTCAGGATGTCGCCACTCTACTTCTCCACTGTCGCACCGCTTTCGAGCTCTGGACCGAAGCTAGAACTCTTACTTCGGCGGTGTCCAACTCCCAAATCATGGTTTATCGGGCTGATCTGCACCACACTCGGAAGCATGGTCTCACTATGACTGAATATTTGACGCATATGAAGAGCGTCGTCGATGACCTTGCCCTGGCCGGCACACCAATCTCCATTGATGAGCTTATTTTACACACCCTCAATGGCTTAGATGGCGAATACAATGCTATAGTCGTTGAGCTCATCGATCAGGTAGGTCTTACCTGGGTTGAGGCTCAATCGGCTCTCCTTGCCTTTGAGAGTCGGCTTGACCAGCTGAAGAACTTTGTTTCTCTTTCTCTTCAACCCTCTGCAAATTTCGTCGATCACCACGCTGAGTCCGATTGTCCTTTTAGTCGCTCCTCTATTCATGGTCAGTGGCGCAGCAGACGTAGTAGCCGTTCTCAATGCTCCAAAGGTCACTCTTTGAGTGGGAACTCTGGTCGTCCTTTCTGTGACCTGTGCGAGCGCCCTAATATTTGACATATATAGAGAGTTTATCTTAGTTCTAAATATATGACATAATTTTCATAATTTAACTAAATTGATACTCCATCAACTATGATCAAGGAGGAGACGGAATGAGGAAATTAAAGAGGTTGATTAGGATGTATTAGAAAATATATATAATATTAACTAATTTAATTAAATTAAGTAAATATGTTTTTTATTTTTTATTTAAAAAAGTAATGAATATTGAAGCAAACATACCTGCATATCACCGATAAATGCAAAAAAGAAGAAACAAAGAGGTTTACCATAACCATTCAGTCATTCACCATCACTCTATGTGTGTGCGCGCCTCGACCAGAACAATAATGTCTTGATTGATAACATCAAATATGATTGCACTGTGAAGTGCGAGCGCTCTGCAGAGATAATGCACAGAACAATTACACTAACTCTTAAGCAGTGAACTGATTTTCAAACTCAAACCAGTCAATATATATACACTTTACGCTCTTCAACTCTAAAAAAAAAAAAATAAAAAAAAAAAAAAAAAAGATGTAGTATAAAGTTAAAGTATTGTTTTCCGACCAGAATCTCTTCATCCAGTGTAATATCACTAAGAAATGGATTGGCTATTTTCCCTCTCATAAAATGCTAGTTTAATAATGCATACTGGAGTTGCATGACAAGGTGGTTTTTAAAAAAGAAAAAGGAACGAAAGAGATCAACGAAATGGGGCCAACATAGCAAAGTATGCATTATTAAACTAGCACTTTCTGAGAGGGAAAATAGCCAATCCATATATAAGTCTTTCATATCACTTACTTAAAACAAACATTGCGAAAAATGAGATGATAAGACATCTATATCACTAAGAAAGGGGTTTAGAAAAATATCAGGGAAGAGGGGGGCAGCACAACAAGGGCTTCCTCATGGTTTATCAGAAGCCACTTAACAGAGCATAAAAGGAAATCCACTTTTAGGAACTATTCGCAAGCTGATATATCCATAAATTCGGACGTAGGAAGTAATAAACGTGTAGCATTTTCTTGTCTCTGTTCCTTTGGATGTTGGTGTTAAAAACTCAAATATTGTGTCATGGAACAAAAAGTATCATACTGTAGCACAGTGTTCCCTACAAGTAAAACTGTCAAACAAAGTAAGGGTTCTTGAGACAGAATCTCCCCTGTTAACTACCTTCCGTGGCAAATTTCTGCTGTAAAAAATATCCCTAATCAAAAGCTTGCCATGCAGGAAATAAAAATTCACAAGGTCATCTCAGTATTTCTGAACAGAAAAGCTCAACAGAGAGACGATTTATTAACTCTCAAAGAAATCAGGTTCCTGTTTATGTGCTTATTTTTTATTAACTCTCAAAGAAAACAGGTTCCTGCTTATGTGCTTATTTTCGCCCCTAGGAATGCAGCAGAGCAAACCTCAATAGAAATAATCAATTACAAATTATATAATCTAGGTTGCAACCTGCAAGTGTCGAAAGAAGACTTCAAAAGTGGAAACTAAAGAATGCAAAGGAGCCTAAAATCTTCAGTCTGGGTAATCAGCTTTTTCTTAATTCTAATAAGGAAAACTGCTCCTTAAAGCGACTTGTATTTTTTTTTGTAATACCCGGATAATTACTTATCTGAAATATTATATAGATAATATCTATTGGAAATAGGTGAATATGTGGTCTCAAACCTGGAGTTATAATTATCTTATTTTCTAAGGTAAATTCTATTAAAATTAGAAGAATATTATAAAATTCCTAAAATACCCTTGTGAGACATAAAATGCCTAGAGAATATTATAAAATATTGCAAGAGGTAATTAAATAATTGTTAAAAATTAGAGAGTATGTTGTCTCTAATTTAGATAATTTTTGGGACTATTTTCCTTGAAAAATAATAAGGCAAAATTAAATAGTATTTTGGGGGACGTAAGTTGTCCAATGATTTTTAATATTTTACATGGAGCATAAAATACCAATGTAAGTAAAATAGTTTTGAGATAATGATTAATACTAATTAAAAAAATTGTCAACAATTAGTAGGTAATTAAATAAATAATTATTGGCTAATTGTTTAAGCATGAATAAAGATGATATTCAAAGTTAATTAGGTACAAACCCTAATTAAAGATTAGTAACCAATGGAGGGTTAAGATTAGCAAGGGAATAATTGTTAATCAATTGGAGATGATTAAGAAATATATTAGATGAAATATATAAGAGTCCCTAAAGCATAATCCTTGTGAGATAAAGGAACCAATGGGAGAATTTCTTCCTAAACTAATGTTAAAGCATATTGGAAATGAATTAGCAAAATAAAAAGATGATAAAGGGGGAAGGGGGCAGCCGAAATAGGAGAGGAAAAGAAGAAGAAAATTGAGTGAATAAAGAAGAAGGGAAAATTAGTAAACTTAGTGAAGAAGTTTTTGAAAAGTCAAATAAAAAAAACAAGCAAATGGGAGCACTTTGAGCATGAGATGTTTGAGCAAGTGGGAGCAACATCTTTTGTAAAAAAGATGGCCTTAATTTCGAAAATAAGAAAGAAAAGGAAGAAAAAATGTTGTAGTGTGAATGCAAAAGATGTTTAAAGGAATCTAAGAATATTCTATGGGATATTTGTAGAAAAGGCCAACAAGATAAATGAGAACCAATAGAAATTAAATCCTATCTTGAAAACCTTGGATTAGGTGGAAAACAACGGGACATATTATAAATCAGTGAATTTTTGTCCCGAAGTTGATGTTACCGGAAGTCATTTCCGTAACCGACGGCGTTTGACCGAAAATGTTCAGCAGACAAGGAAATACCCTGAATGGGATCAAAAATTTAGTTAACCCAAATACTTTTAAAGAGGAAGCTTAGATCTTCAGGGTTATGCTAAGGAATTTCTAAGATTCTTCAAGATTATGCGATTAGAACACCGAACAGGGGACTTTATCGGTAGAAAACTTCTAGAGCAAGGTAGTGACATCATGGGGATGATGTCATTTTGTTGAAAAGAAGGGCATGGAGGTCGGCCAAGAGCTTTGTGTGGTGAGGATTTGAGCTTCAAAATACCATAGGATCCAATGGTGGAGATTAAAGAAGAGAAAGTGCAAATCTACCCCCGATTTTGCCTATAAATAGCCATGAGCTTCTTGCTTAATTCTCACACCAATTCCTCTTAAGGAATTCAAAATATTAGAGAGAAGTTAGAGAGAGAAGCTCAGGAGAAGTGAGAGCAAGAAGGAAGAGGAGGTTCTGCAAGGGTAAGTTATTCACTTCTAGTTTTTAGTTCGGTAGTTCTTGAAGTTCTAGGGTAGAGGTTGTTTTTGATCTTTAATCTTCCAGTATATTTTAGATATCATGTTTTAGGATTAAATATGATATTTGTTTTGGAAAATATGTTGGAGTAAGAGATATGTTGAAAATTTGGAAGATTAGAGTCAAAATAGCGAAGCTCTGGCGAAATTTCGCCGATTAGTGGGGTCAGGGGTAAAATGATCATTTTTGACTAAAATGACTGTTATAATGAAAGATTAGTAACAAATACGATATTGTCCTTATCGGATACCTGTGATCACGTTTCGATCGTCACACGTATCGTATATCGTCAACGAAGGTACGTTCGTGTACTGTAACACTAACTCTGATGTTTATTGTATGCGTGTATGTGCTAGGTGTATGGTATGCTTATATGAGGTAGTTGATAGCTCTGGGATATGTTCATGTACTGTTATTATGCCTGCTGGGTATTGGGATACGTTTGCTAGGTGTGAAACGATTGCTAGGTGTGAAACGGCTGCTAGGTGTGACACGATAGCTAGGTGTGACACATCTGCCAGGGGGTAATGTGCTGTTGGGATATGCTTGTTTGTTGTATCTGTAATGCATATGTTGTGTATGTAAAAATGAGGTTAACCGTTACCTGAGGTCCGGTGCGGATCTCAGCTCTTAACATACATTCAGGGTCGGGAGAACCAAGGACCGAGGATAGGGGCAGGCAGCACGCTTAGAAGCTCGGCTAAAGATTATCTTTTGTTTCCACTGCATGGGTATTGCCAGGGAGATACTTCTGTTGATATTTACTTTAAAAACTCTCGGTTATTGTACCGCTTCTGTAATTAGCCAGACTTACGGCATTTTGAATATATGTATCATTTACTCTTATGCTCCGATGCTCTACTCTGATGAAAAAAAAAATATTGCTTTTGAAAATGGATGTTACATTTTTCGTAGAGTTTGTTTGATAAAATCAGAAGCAACTTAGTTATGATTTTTAAATTAACATAACTTTACTCAAGCAAAGAAGAAGAAGAAGAAGAAGAAGAAGAAGAAGAAGAAGAAGAAGAAGAAGAAGAAGAAGAAGAAGAAGAAGAAGAAAAAGAAGAAGAAAAAGAAGAAGAAGAAGAAGAAGAAAAAAAAGAAGAAAAAGAAAAAGAAGAAAAAGAAGAAGAAGAAAAAGAAGAAGAAGAAAAAAAAGAAGAAAAAGAAGAAGAAGAAGAAGAAGAAGAAGAAGAAGAAGAAGAAGAAGAAGAAGAAGAAGAAGAAGAAGAAGAAGAAGAAGAAGAAGAAGAAGAAGAGAAGAAGAAGAAGAAGAAGAGAAGAAGAAGAAGAAGAAGAAGAAGAAGAAGAAGAAGAAGAAGAAGAAGAAGAAGAAGCAGAAGAAGAAGAAGAAGAAGAAGAAGAAGAAGAAGAAGAAGAAGAAGAAGAAGAAGAAGAAGAAGCAGAAGAAGAAGAAGAAGGAGAAGAAGAAGAAGAAGAAGAAGAAGAAGAAGAAGAAGAAGAAGAAGAAGAAGAAGAAGAAGAAGGAGAAGGAGAAGAAGAAGAAGAAGAAGAAGAAGAAGAAGAAGAAGAAAGAAGAAGAAGAAGAAGAAGCAGCAGCAAAGAAGAAGAAGAAGAAGAAGAAGAAGAAGAAGAAGAAGAAGAAGCAAGAAGAAGAAGAAGAAGAAGAAGAAGAAGAAGAAGAAGAAGAAGAAGAAGAAGAAGAAGAAGAAGAAGAAAGAAGAAGAAGAAGAAGAAGAAGAAGAAGAAGAAGAAGAAGAAGAAGAAGAAGAAGAAGAAGAAGAAGAAGAAGAAGAAGAAGAAGAAGAAGAAGAAGAAGAAGAAGAAGAAGAAGAAGAAGAAGAAGAAGAAGAAGAAGAAGAAGAAGCTAGCTAGAAGAAGCAAAAGAAGCAGCAGCAGCAGCAGCAGCAGCAGCAGTTATTATTATTATTATTATTATGATCATCATCATCATCATCATTGTATGTGCTTCCTTTCTCTAACAGGAGATGTCTTCTATGATCAACCTAACACCAAATGACATTTGAATGACTAATTAGTTGCAATATTTGTAAAATTCAGGAAAAAGATTTGATGTAGAATACAAATCTCAGAATAATAAAAACATATTCCAACTTGAAGAAGAACGAACTTCTATGTTAGGCCATCAGAATCAATACTCTATCGAAACCATCTAATAGTGGTAACTTAGCTTTGCCTCTTGTCGCCTTATCAAGTATACAAATGCAATAGCCTACAATCAGAATGTTAGACCATCTTCCCAATCTAATGCCCTTCAATTCATGAATCTCAATAAGTGCGTAAAGTGTCCACGAGAACAAAGTTGAAAGTATTTATACACTTTGTAACGCCCCTAATTCCTACATTTATTATGATGTCCATTTATGTCCTAAATTTCTTATTAGACTAATTGGCGTGAAATTATCAGAGTGAAGACGTTAACAGATCAAAGTGAGTCACAACGGAGAGCATACTTAACGTTTAATTTGGACGAATGAGTGACTGATAACATATGCCCAGACATATGCTGGTTAATAAAAATTCCCGGAGGAATATAAGCGTGATACAACTTAAAATTCTTTGCGGTGTATCTGGTCGGCACGTTAGTAGTACAATTATCCAACTATTCAAAAACTGTACATAATACTATTCCAAAATAATACTCCGGCCGAGTCCTCACGCGTGTTGCTTACCCATTTCTCCGGCTCCCGATCCTCCAGATCCTGAAGCTAGGGTAAATTCTGAGATTCAATACCCATTGAATCTCAGTAAATGCTTAACCTCATGCTCAAGTATAATAGTATATATGATGATATTCATTACATTTCAGCATCAACCATACATAGCACACAGCAGATGTAAGGTTATAACAATACATAGCACACAACAGATGTAATGTTAACAACACAACAATACATAGCACACAGCACATGTAATGTTCACAACGTTTGCACTCACCAGTGCCATGCCTCTGCGTGTCCTCAGCGCTAGGAAAACATACATACGGCATTATCATGACTATAACC
The DNA here is from genome assembly GCA_025563575.1 of Acacia pycnantha. NCBI lineage: Eukaryota > Viridiplantae > Streptophyta > Magnoliopsida > Fabales > Fabaceae > Acacia > Acacia pycnantha. The sequence goes on along the minus strand of JAMWYP010000018.1, from coordinate 3,111,465 downwards.
CGTGTAAAGCTGAATGTATATAAACAAGTGACCCAAGACCCAGTCTTGTCCATGACTCTATGAATCATCCTATCACATATAAGCATACAAGACACATCAGAGTTAAAGTTATAGTACGTGTCTGTACCTTAGTCCACGTCGCTAGCAGTACATTCACCTTTTGGTATTACTAATTATTATCAATTAATAATAACACTCTTTTATTTATTACTAATTAATAACTCCCTTTATTATTTATTCCCTTTTTACTAATAATAATAATAATTATTTTATTTTCACTATTATTATTATTCTACTATTTTATTGGTATTTCTCTATAATTATTTTAAACTCTCAGAACTTATTTCAATATTTTAAATTAGGGGTTTAATAAATACCAATCATCATATAAAATATGATTTAATGCACAAATTTAATGTTTTTCATGGTTTTCTAACCCTCAACATTTTCCTATTATTTTCCAAATGCACATGAATTAGTATACATGTATAAGCATATTTTCTTTCTGCAAAATAATTCATTGTACAGAGCAACTACCATGACCATATAGATATAAAAGACCATTTTCTTGCTATTCATTATACAAGCGACGTTCACACACATATATTTATTATATAGTTAGTTTTCTCTTTTCTTTCCTAAGGTTCAGGTGCAGTGACGTTTACATATATGTATATCAGCCTCCTTTTTGTTTTGTCTTTTCTAAGGTTCATGTGTGTGGGTGTGGGTGTATATATATATGCCTTCAACGGCCAAATCAAGTTTTCCTTCTCTCTTCTATATGTGCATCGTGCTCATATATATATAATATGCATAATATAACAGTATGTTTTGGATTTTCCTTTCTATGTGCAGCAAAATGTATTTAAATCAGTGAGGTTTCCTAACATTTTCCAAGTGCAAATATGTATTTAACCCAGTGATAGGCATAACGACACACATATATATTTATAACTATATATATTATGATAGCAAATTTTAGCTCTACTCCTTCTAGTCACCATGAAACCATAATATATATATACCCACTATATACTTTATAACTCAATACCTATATATCAGTTAGGTTTCTGCTTATTATTTATTATTATTATTATTATTTTCATATGCAACAATGATATATGTAGCAAACTCTCCAATCTCTCTTCTTTTATACTCTTCGGCCAAGCTTCCATTCATTTTCCCAAAGCCTAATACTTCTCATCTAGCGTTGGTTCATATACAGTGGGATTTTTGTTTATGTTTAAACTCTTAAAACCGAGACCTATAGGCAGTATTATATGTGTGTGTGTATGCGTATTAAGTTGAAGGTAATACTCACCTAGCTAATCTTTCCGATGGATCGAAACTCGCTGCTACTCCACGCCACACACCTCTGTTTCATTGTTTTAAAACAGAGAAAAGCAAATGGATTTTCTCTCTTTTCTCTCCTCTCACGGTTTCCCACTCTCTCGGTCTCCACTCTTTCTAAGTCTTGGATTCACTTTGCTGGAGGCCGTTCAATTGAACAAATTAAAAAGTCTCGTATTAACTGGTAATCACTTAGATATATTACAACTAAGAGAATCAACTGTTCTTTTTTTTTTTTCCTCTCTCTCTCTCTCTTTTAAGTCGGATCCCTAGTTTCACAGATGCATGTTGAATCCACGCTTGATAATAGAAAATGCGGCTAAACTGTAAAAGATGCTTCTTCTTCTTCTTCAAAAATGGATTTCCATTATTGGAGGTCAAAGTCGGACAGACGTAAAAAAGCAGTGAGTTAAAACTAGTTGTAACTTATTCCAGTTAACCAGTGATCTCGTGTTCAAAGCTATAGGTATACCATATACAGCTTACGACGATGATTACTTAGAGGTAGTGAGATCCCTTCATTGTGAACCTACACTCCAACAAACTGAATTAGTCAGTTGTTATTAGAGCGCAGATACCAGTATACATTAATCCAAAAAACTGGCTATCACCCAGAAAAACACCAGACATTGTCCCGTGATTGGTTCAGGGACAACGAGGTGGTGAATGAATGGGACAGATGATAGACTTCTCTTTCAATTAATTAATTGCGCAGAGGGAAGCTAATAAAGAAGCCATTATTGAGGAAGGATGTGTCATGGCCGTTGTTTGTTCCCTCTTCCTCGTATACTTCATTGATGCATATTAGGTTTGGTGGGCCCGATGAGGATGAGGATCAATCCCGAAAACAGCTACAGTAATCGGCTTATTTATGGCTACAAACACAGATCACTGTTCACTAGCCGATCTTCATATTTTTTTTTGATAAAAAAATAGGGTAAAGGAGTAAAAATACACATGTGCTTTACCCCTAGCGCCTGAAGACCATATCCTTTTTTAAAAGCAAAAATATATATGTGGTTATATTTTTGGAGTAAAAATAACACCCATGGTTAATGACCAAACGTCCGTTACATATGAAATTGATAGTAATAAATCCTCACTCCAACGTTCATGCTTTCTGCTTTTCGTTCTTTGGTTCCGCTTCTCTATGCATTAATTGCATTCTTAATCACGCTTCTGGTTTGAATTTAATACACTTCGTTTGACTCCCCATTTCCACCAATTTCTTAAATCCTCGATTTGTACAAGGAGCAGCCACATGAGTTCAAGTAATAGAAAAGCCGCGGATCATAAGCCCTTTAGGATCTTTGTGGGTTATGATCCTCGCGAAGAAGATATGCCTACCAGGTCTGTCGCCACTCAATCCTCAAGAGGTCCTCCATTCCCGTGGAGATCGTACCAATCAGGCAATCTGATATGAGGATGACAGTGCTTCTAAACTATGCTCCCCTCCTCTCTCTTTTTTCATCCTAATTGCTCTTGCTCTTTATCTTACTTCTTATATGAAAACGTAGACATAAATCAAAACTGAATTTGTGGAAAAGATATAGAATACCCCTGTTCCCAACTCGCAGAACAGGGGCATTAGATAAATGTATAGTATTGAAATCCGACATTCATTATTAATTAAGTCTTCCGCTATGAGGATTTTATATGCTCATGTGTTTTTATTTAGAGCAAAATATAACATCTCCCGAACAGTGATATGGCTTTGATTAAACAGTAACTAGCTGAAAAATGAGGCTATGGTTGAACAGATAAGATCGCAGAAACCAGAAAAAACATGAACAGGTGAATAAAACAGAGTATGACAAGAAACTTACAATAATCTCGGAAATAACATGAGGCTGCCTCAAGCATAGGCGGACATAAGGGGGCTAGGGTGGCCCCCTCAATTTTTTTATTTTTATTTTTGAAAATATAAACATGAGTCTCTCAAAATGTAAGGTGGGGACACTTTGTTTTCAACACATAAACCCATCAAGCTTGTCGCAAGGTTCATGATCTGAATATATATATATATATATATATATATATATATATATATATATATATATATATATATATATATATATATATATATATAGATATAGAGATGGGCCCACCACCTTTAATATATCCCAACCCCACTTTTTCCAGATTCCGAGATCGCCTTCTTCCTCTAGCTCGCGGCTCATCTGCTATTTTCTTTCAACAATTTATGATAAATTTTGAGAATCAATAAATTACTCAAAAACAATTTTTTTTATTAAATTTATTTCATAAAATTTATTATACATGATTTTATCTTTCTAATGATACTATTTTTATACTGATCAGAGAATATTTTAGGGTTGGGATTTTGGACAAGTTTTAAGTTTTGTTAAAAGATGACTATGAGAATATAGATGATGACTAATAGTTAATTCTTAATCAGTTTAATTTTGTTAATAATAATATTTTCAAAATCATATTAGTCATGAAATAATTCATACTTTTTGTAGGTAATTATTATGAGAAAAAGTGCTATCATTGATACTTATTTTAGTGAAAGAAAAAAGGACTAAAATTAGCCTACCAATAAGGTGAATCTTGATCCCAATGTTTTATTTTCGCCCCCCGTGAGTAAAATTTCTGGGTCCGCCCCTGCTGGAGGAAGTGAAACGTGGATGCTTATATAAATATATATAGACCCAAAGGTGCAATCTGAGAAGGAGCCAGCGGATAAAGGTGTTGGGATTAAGGGCCTGTTTGGATGGGTTTTTAAAAAAAAGTGTTTTTTTGTAGTGCTTATTTTTTAAGCTCCAAATTGGAGCTTTAAAAAAAGCAGCATTTTGGTTTTTTTTTTGTGACTTTTGATTTTTTTTTTAAAAATATCATCTAAACACATAAATTAATTAAAAATAATTTCTTTTTGCATTAAAAAAGTGTTTTTTTTTTATTTATTAAAAAAGCCCATCCAAAAGGGCCCTAAGAGGTATGGGACGCCTGAACTTTCTGATGGAAGAAGCATGGAGGTTGCTGGTTGCGTGAACAGTTGGATGGCCGAAAGTGATACGTTGACACTGTGGCGTGATTCTGTTTAACGTGTTGCAGTTAAATATGGATTAGAGAAATAGGAATTATATATATCTTGCTGACTCTTTTATTTTTATCGTCTTGTGTGGGGCTTGGTTTTGTTAACATATGGCCGAATGAAATAATATAGGTTGAAAGAATCAATGAATTAAAGGAGTATTTGGGCCAGTATAATAATGGTTATTGGAGGAGTATGGACGTGGCTTGCTTCATTTCAAATGGTTCTGCACAACTAAATATATGGGCGAATGAATGATATAATGGGCTAAAGTATTTAATCCAAATTACTTATTTAATTGCAATATTGAATAATATTATATATGTGCTAGAAATAAATCCTTAATTTTATGTAAGGATTCCTCTTTCCCAAATAATTTTCCTAGCCATAAAATATTTATTCTAAAATTTTTAGGCCTAAATCATTCCTTGTTTAAATTTATTCTTTTTCCCAACATAAATTATTTAAGGGAAAAATTAGTCTAAATTTCCAATAATTATTCTCATAATTATTATAAGCAAAATAATTAATTTCCACATATTACTCAAACTTTAAAATCCCAAAATTTGGGATGTTACACACTTGATTTCCAATGAGTAACATATCAAAACAGCAAAGGTCTCTCGAACTAAAATCACATAATCTTCAATGTATTAAATAACAAGCTAAACATTCATCAAATGAATAGACAAAAAATGGAATAGATATAAAATTTATGCTGTATCCAAATTTAAATCCATTTTAATTGTTTGCTACAAGATGAGTCCATAAATTTCATTCTGTTTTTTTATTTTTTTTATTTTATTATAAAAATTAAGACACCTAAGCTAATACTTATAGCCTTATAGGAATATTACCCAGTTGCAATCCTGGCTAAGTAACATCACTAGATGGGGAGGCTGATAAATTTCATTCCAAGAGTTAGCCAATATATGGCTTAAAAATATGCATTTAATCAATGTATTGCAACAAACGAACTGTTACCAAGTGCAACATAGAAGTATACTCTAAAATTCTGCCTCAATAATCGCTCAAAATCGACAAGTAATTAAATTAAAACAAAATAAAGCCTCAATTAATAACCTCCTCAAATTGGAACCGTATCGTTTCAACGCCTGCTCGGCAGTTACGGCAACACCGACTAAAACTCCGCCCACGGCTCCGGCCACTGCAGCTGATCTCACCCCTCTCGCAGCACCATACAACATAAATGCAACAGTGCCGAGCCCCGCCACCACACTATTCCACACATCATCGGTGTGCCTCACGGCCCCTATTCTGCTTTCCATACCACTATACCAGCATTTAACAAGACCGACCAGAATGGCCAGAAGCGTTAAGGACTCTATTTATAGAATTACGTAAATTTCAATTTTATATATAATATCTTTCATTTCATTTAATATTGTTTTAACAAATGCATTTCTATAATATCCTTAACTAATTTTAATCTAAATTTTAAACCAATATCAATAATTCAGTGTGTGTGTCTATATATATATAAATTTAAATTCATACCATGTCATATTCTTCAAAGAGTCAAACGAACAGCATAACTCGTTGTTTATACTCTAACTCTCTATACATTTTATAAAAAATGTCTGGAGAAATATAAAAATTCTGAAATACTCCATCTCATCCTTTTTATAAAAGTCTAAAATTTAAATTGTCTTGATTCTTTTTATAAGACCTCCACAAGAATTGTCTAGACATTTAATGATTTTTTCTCCATTTTTAACCCTCATTGATTATATTATATGCAGTGCATTAATTAAAAGGGTTCTTCTTGAGCACGGTTTGTGCAAGATCAATGGGTCGTGCTTGAGAAGTGTGTTCAAAGTTGGAACACAGCCCTTTTGTGATGCATCGTATAGATCTCCAATTCTCTCTTCTTCATTGTTATCAGCTATAGCTATCTCCATTTTTTGGTGCTGATGTGGACGTGTGCATTTTCCTTTTAACTATTTATAGAGCAACCACTTGGGAAAATTCGGATTTGGGTGTAACTGAAATACAGAATTATGTATTGGCTTGACTGGTTTTTGGAAGCCAATGATTTAAAACGGAAACTTCTAGTAATGCTTTAAAACATGAAGGACCAAAGTATACTTCAGCCGATTAAAAAAAACGGAAATGTTCTGCAAGTTTTTCTTAAGGGAAAAAAACTAAAAAATTGTGATATAAGGAATATAAGTATACATAGGCTTGTTTTTTCGGTGTTAAAAGAGTAATCCATCATGGGTAAGGTGAGTGCGTACAAGCGAATACAGTATTAGTTAATTCATTTTTTTTTTTTTTTTGTCACTACTCAATCAGTTCAATCCGATCCAAAGATATACCTGGGCTGGATTTCTTTTGGTCGATTCTGACAAATGCAATCGTTGTTTTTTTAAGAATCAAATTGATAGAAAAGGTGAAGCAGATAGAAAGTGGTCAAGTTTCACTTATATCATACACGTTTACGTACTATACAAAATTTCCCGAACTTCAAGGTTGATGAAAATTAAATACTAATTATAAAAATAAAATATGAACTCTATCCAATATCCATGTAAAAAATATGGATATTGGATAGAGTCCAGATTTTTTTAATGAAATTTAAGTAATTTGGTATTGTTTGATGGTTCAAAACCATATAATAGATCAATGGCTTTTTTCCCTTTATGGGCCGATTTCTCTGCATTTGACTAATTAATACAATGCAAAATATTAAACCTCTGCACTCGAAACGAACTTTGAAATATTAAATTACCTAAAATATCACTTACATCACACTAGTATTCATAAATTAAAGCATAAGCTAGCAATGTTATTTGACCTATTATTTTTTAAATTCTTAAAGCATAAGCTAGCAATGGTTTTTTTAGTGCAGTTTATGATTTTATAACAAATCCTTCACTTGTCAGCTTGGAATACACAGTAATAATCAACTTTGATTTATTATAAAATCTGATAGTTGGTTATTTAATGTCCGATAATGCTTCGAACAGGATTATCTTCAATAAGAGGATACCTATGCCTAATAAAAAAAAAAAAATCTGATAGTGGGTGAATTAGTTACAGCTGTCCACAACTTGTATAACAAATTACATCACTATATATCAGATCTTATATCTAATATTTTGTTTTCTTTTTTGGGAAGAGGAACAATATTTTATTACAAATTTAAATTTAAATTACACTGACAAAGTATCCCGGAGAAGTAACAAAGCATTCAAATTAATCCCATTGCATTCCACTACTTGAAGAACAAGACACAATAAAATAATTATACATCTTCGTGAACAATTCGATTCAAGTACATGGTAATATCTGACACTTGAATGTCTTCATCCAGTTCTTCCATAGCCAAAAAAGAAATCGAAAAGTGATGAACAGCGCAATCAACCCAAGAAATCCAATCCAAGTCCAAAGTGAAACCTTAGATATATCATAGGCAGAGTCAAAAAGCTCTCCATCTGGAGTGACCAGTTTGAGTCCACTAAAGTAGGTAAGTGTTAAAAACGTAAGAGTAATACACATGCCAATGGATAACATCCAAATAACAGCTTTATGCTTGAGAGGAACTCCACTGACAAGCAAGAGAGCAACAGCGAGAGATGAAACAAAAGCAACAGTATTGTACTTGAGATAATAATGAAAATAATAAGGGTAACTAATAGCTGATACTGCATCACCAGGACAAGCTGTACTATTGTCATTAAATGTTAGGCAGTCTAAGGGTTTATCCTCTGAAACTATACCTTGGATAATGAAACCTCCTGGAGGGTTGATTAAAGCTTGAAATGAGATGGTTGAGATAACTGTAGCTACTAGACTTAAATTCCCTCTCATCTCTTCCAGCCAATCACACTTCTTTGGAGGAGTAAATATGGCCGATGGTGATGGTCGGTGATTTTCTGTTGGGATCTTTTCATTACTTCTAGGTCTCTCTGTCAGACTCATCTCACTCTGATCCAATTTTGCAGCTTCTCTTATTTTTGGAATTAAAAGGAGGTACCTCACGGTCTAAATTAGCCAAGAAAAATAGAAAAGAAAAACAAGTCAGTGTATTGCTTAGCTAGGTAGGATTGATATGAGCAAGAATTGAGTTCACTGAGATATAAAAAATCTGAAATATAGTTTATATAATAACTAGTACTCCCATCTCTCCTTTTTATAAGAGCCTGATAACTCATTTACACAGTTTAAAAAAGTGGTTAAATTTAGTTTTAAGCAATAAATATGTTTGAAATAAATTTTTTTTTTCCAAGTGTGTCCTTATTTATTAGGGAGCAAATACAAGAGAGAAACAGAGGAAATATAATACAGGTATTACCAAGTTTTTAATTAATGAAATATATATAATTAATGATGAGTAAAATAGGGAAAAAAAACTCATAAAATGTTCCCACAGCACTTATCGGGCTCTTATGATAAGGACTAAGGTAATTCAAATTTTGAGATTTTATAAAAAGGACATAAGGGAGTAAGTAATGAACACTGAAAGGTAAAATTTACATATTCTAATCGACCACAGCGATTACAAAAATTATTAAGAAAATTAGGGAATAAAACAAATAGATCCATGCCAAGAAACCCCTGCCGTGGCCTGCCGGCGTTAGCTAGCTAGAAGTCACTGACCCGTGAAATAAGCATTAATAATATGTACCTCAGGTCGCTTTAACATGATAGCTAAGTGAAGAACAGTGTTGCCGGCGTTATCAAAGCTTGTGAAGTTGATAAGATCGCTGGTAACCGCGAGCTCCAATTCCACCAAAGCTTGGAGGGTCTCCAAATGGTTATACTTTACACACAAATGAAAAACAGTTTCTCCATGGACTCGATAACTCAGAGATTCTGGCTTCGCTTCCACCAACTCTCTCACAATCTCGATTCGTCCTCTCATGGCTGCATAGTGTAGAGGAATTCTTCCTTCTTCATCACGAACCAAGCATGCTTCGTCAAAGACTTGAAGCAACTCCTTAACAATGTGGGCGTGGCGCTCTGCAGAAGCCAAATGGAGGGCTGTGCTTCGACAAGAGTCCATCTCAGTGGCGAGTTTGAGGTTGTGCATGAGAAGGGCCTTTGAGAATTCAACATGACCTAGCTGTTAACTAAATAATGCTTAGCTGTATTGTATCAGTTAGATAGTGTGCCAGCTGTCAGTGGTGTCACGTGTCAGTAAAACTGAATGGCATGTGTTATGCTTGTCTGTTAGCAATCCGTTAGACTTTCCTCTTTCTTTTTACAGTATCATTCACACTACAAGAACTCTATAAAGTGTAACCCGATCACTTCAATTCAATCAGATTGATTCTTCCATTATGAATCATTTCTCTATTTCTTAGTATGGTATCAGAGCCAGCACACACCGGCGAAGCTCTGTTTTCCGGCTAATCTGCCGAAGACAGAAAAACAGACATTGGCGATGGTTCTTCAGTGTTTCTGATTATCTGCTCTTAAAGAGAGTCATTCATCTATTATTATTTCTTGTAAGAGTCTTAGAGTATTGGGACTTTGAGATTGAGTCATTTGATTGCAACTTGTAAGGGGGAGTGTAATTCAAGAGAGAAAGAATTGCTCCGAGTGTTACAGAGTGTGTAATCATTTGAACGTAAGTTAGTGAAATCCCGGAGTGTTTCTGGGGACTGGACGTAGGTCAAGGATTAGGACCGAACCAGTATAAATTCTCTTTGTCAATCTCCTCTTCCCTATCTTTACTTTGCCTTGATTTACATCTATTGTGTAGGTGACTGTGTTATTAAGCTAACAGCAAAAGAATTTTGTAATCACCTATTCACCCCCCTCTAGGTGATATTCCACCTTCACTCAACACATTACACACTCGGCAAACACTCTTAAATCAGGTGCACCTCCAAAAGGTAAGAGCACTGTTATTGTTGGTGGTGGTGCTGGTATTCCAGTGACCTATATTGGAAATACTTCTTTAACTGACTCAACGTCTGATTTATGCTTAAACAAAGTGTTGTGTGTGCCGACAATGCAAAAGAACCTGATATCTATTGCTCAATTAACTAAAGAGAATGGAGTCTCAATTGAATTTTTTCCTCACAATTGCACTATTAAGGATCTGCAGAACAATCAAATACTCATGACTGGAGTTGAGTCGAATGGCATGTATAGAGTAGACGCAGTTTCAGCTACTGAACTTCAAGCATCTGCAAATAGGAATGAAGACCTACATCAGTCCAACTATTGTCATTACACCACCACACCTGATGTTTTCAAGTTGTGGCATAGAAGACTTGGCCATCCACAAGAGGCAACAATTAAGAAGGTTCTTAATTCTCTTAGTATTGCTGTCAATAAAATTCACACAGCAGATCCATGTACTGCCTGTAAACTTGGGAAAAGCCATAGACTTCCCTTTGTACCTTCTCTGACTGTGTATAATAAACCTCTTGAGCTAGTGTGTATGGACCTATGGGGTCCAGCCCCTTTTTCATCAAATGGATGTGTCTATTATATTGCTTTTGTTGATGCCTACAGTAGGTTTTCATGGATATATCTGCTTCATAAAAAATCTGAGGCCTTAAACAAATTTAAAGAATTCAAGGTGTTTGCTGAAAAACGATTTGCCACACAAATCCAACAGGTGCAGAGTGACAATGGTGGAGAATTTTTAGCATTTTCACATTTCCTTGCACAAAGTGGCCTTAAGCATAGACTCACATGTCCATATACCTCTGAACAAAATGGGCTTGTTGAGAGGCGCCACAGATCTATTGTTGAAACCAGATTAACACTACTAGCAACTGCCTCTTTGATGAGGGACTTTTGTCTTTAGCCTTGGGGTCCACAATCAAAAATAAACCAATGATTGCGTATAGGCAAACCTAGGATCGTTCTCTCTCTCGAGGAGCCTTTTATTGAATCCTAAGTAATCTAAATGCCATGAAGATGCAATGAAAACAAGGGGAAAATTGGGTTTTGGATTTTCGAATGGATAAACTAAAATAAGAATGCAATTTAATTAAATCCTAACTATTATTTTTGGTATTTTATTTATAAAATGGAATGGAATATGAAAATGAGTATGAATGCTCTTGGAAATGGAATAGTGACTATCATAGTTCAACTAAATATAGGAGTAAATTATCACTAAGTCTGAATGAAAAACCCCAAGATACCACTTGAGTCCAATATTCCCAATTAATAGTAGCTCCTACTACCGTAGCTAACTACTATCTCTTGAGATATTGTTTAAAACCACTTAGTGTGTGATTAGGATTAAATTAATGCAACTTGGTTCCTCTTCATATGAATGCGATACCACGCCACTCAATTAATTCAATTCAATCATATTATCTAACAATACCACGTAGACAACGCAATATCATTGAATCAATAAGGAAATACATATATATAAATCCAACAAGCCACAAAATTCAATCCAATCACAATTGTCAAACTAACAAAGACAATAAACATTAATCTCGGCCAGAATTTATACACAATAATCCCTAAAACTAGGCAATCTAAATATATAAATCGGACTAATAGAATGAACAAAATACTCCCTAAATTAGCTCGAAACTCCAGTCAATATCCACCACCAAGAAGCAAAGAAATCAGCCACACATAGCAATTAAAGGACTCGCCAGAAACTGGGAAAAAATCGCCGGAATCTGGAAAAGTCGCCGGAAAATTCAAAACTCACCGGAAACTCGAGACCGCCTGGAAGATCACCGAGAAGAGGGAATGGTGGTGAATGGAGGATGATGAAGTCGAAGGTAAGAGGGAAAGAAGAAGGTCCGAATGTTTCTCCTCCGTTCCAGCCGCTCTCTCTGGTCTTTTCTTCTCTTTTCGTCCTCGTCTTTCTCCGTTTCAGGCTCGCCGGCGGACGTGGGTGAGGTGGAAGCCGCCGGCGATGGTGGGCCGAGAGTGGAGGAGGATGAAGGTCCGGTGTGTGTGAAGGTCGAAGCTTTTCTGGTTTTCCGTTTGTTCTCCCTTTGGTCCGTCGTTTTCTCTTGCGGCTCTCTGGTTCTGGTTGCTGGTGGAAAGCTCGCCGGCGACGGTGGTGGATGAGGGAGTCGCCGGCGAGGGGTGAAGGACGGGAAGGAGGGAGGAAGAAGAAGGTCGATGAAGGTCTCGTGCTCCTTTTTCTCTGTTCTGTTTCCGTTCATACGCGGCGCTCCCCCCTCAGAAAGTCTCGGGTCCTCTTTTTGAATTTGACCTAGAGGACTAAAGTGAAAAGAAATAAAAGTTCTGGGGAGGGACCTAAGTGAAAATTGTCAAAATATTTTTGAGGCCGAACTGAGATTTCCAAAACATCTGGGTCATTTTCTGTAATTGTTCTCTGGCCCTTTTCTTCTTTGATTTCAACTTTTCAGAAATTGCTGGGGCCTTTCTTGTAATTTTCCCCAGCCTTCAAAACATTAATTCTAGCCCTAAAAAAAATCTTCATTTTCTTCTTAAACACCTACAATGCAAGATTAAACACAATGTAGCATCAAAAGTCCAAGGAATCAATTGCATGAATAATTAATAAATTATGACCATTTTACCCCTAATTACATTTAATTCAATACAAATGTCCCTAACTCAAATTAGTGCTTAATCATGCAATAATGTCCGAGAAAATGCATTAAAAATCCCAATTTAATCATGAAAAATCCTATAAAAATATGGTACGATCAATTCCCCCACACTTAGACCTTTGTACTCCTGAACAAAGGCAATTGAATACTCAATTCCAAGTCCAAATTAAAAAATGCATTTGAAAGATGAACAATTTCATAATTAGGAAACAATGGATTAATCAATCAAATTCATCAAGCCAACACTAGTGATAATCAAGCGATGCAAAGAAATTAGCTGACTATACAATCCAAAATATTAAAATGAAGCACAAGAGAACTCTCAAGGTATTTAGTGTTTCACTCATCTCACCTCATTGATTGGGATAATTTCACTCTAGCTCACTTAATCAATACCTTACCATATATAGGCTTGTAACAACCCTAATATCTCCACTGCTAATAGCAATTAATGAAATGAATCAAGAGGACTTTAAAGGCTTGTAATGATGGATGAAGGCTAAATGTAATGAATTAATGAGAAAAAGAAAATAGTTTATATGCAAGTCAAAGTTAACGAGCAAGTTCATAGCATCTAAATAACTTTACAAACTTTTGCCAATTCTTTTGAAAATCATGAACAAATGCCTTCTTGACATTTCTTTTTGCTTTTATTTTTATCTACCAAATACTTTTTTTTTATTAACAATACTCACTTTTTTTTTATTTTCTTTTTTTCATTCTTTTCATATACATGGCATTTCAAATTTTTATTGGCAATTCTCTTTTTATTTTTAGAATACTATGAACACTATAAATAATGACATGCATACAACAAAAGAATGGCTCAAAGGGGGTAAGCAAAGGGTAGATGAATGTAGGTTTGTGTTTGGGTGAAAATAGTTTAGAATTGAATGCCTCTTTCATTTTCATCACAATAACGCAAATACTGTTTCGACAAAGAGTGGAAACAAGTTCTAGAAGGTGAAAATCCAAGTGAACATGTACACATGAAAAGACTTTAAGGCTCAAATATCCTTCCAACAAGGTTTTTCTCCAATGCTCACTCTAACAAAATCAATTGCATGATAAGCTAACCACAAAGCATCTACTTAACTATTCCAAGTGCTAACCTTACAAATTCAACCAATCAAAACATTGCAATCAGTCAAAATAATGCTCAACTCTTAAATGCACCAGTCATATATAAACTCTCTTTTTCAAAATGAGGAGTAAGCAAAAATCCAATTGTGGGTTCATTTCTCTTCCCATTCACTTGAAAAGCAAAACATGGTTTTAAAAAGTTGCCAAAACACTAGATCTCCTGAAAGCTCAAAGAATTTCCCACAAATTATACACTTCCGAAGTGGCAAATGCGACCCTTTACCACTTAGGACATGCATTAAAGCAGGTCATTCTACAAAAAAAATTTTGAAATTTTGAAATTTTTTCTAGTTTTAGGCATTTTCTCATTTGAAAACAACCAATTAATTGGGACTTAAAATGTATTTCTCTCCCCCACACTTAATCAACACATTGTCCTCAATGTGAAAAATCACTCTAAAGAGAATGATAAACAAGTTGAAATTCAAGGCACAATGGTAATTAAGTAGGGTAGTAGCCAAAGAGATGCAAAGCACACATAGGGGGTTCTTATTCTACTTACTCAACTACATTATTTCTACTTTTTCTACTGGATTGTGTCCCTCCCCCACACTTATCTTCCTCATACAACAATTAAGCCCAAGTAATCAAAGGAATTAGGAAGAAAATAAGTAAGGAAAGAGACAACCTTTGTTAGAGTATCTTGAATTGCTTGAAGGAGAAATTCTCATCCACAATGAGAATCATGTATTTGTCTTTGAAAACATTTTCTCCCGCATTGATTTTCCTTGGTGGAGGTGGTTCAGGATCAATTGGAAGAGGTCCAAGAATGTACGGTGGATGTTGGTTCCATCGAGGACCTTTCCAAGAATGTGCCTGTAAAGAAGACAAGCAACCAGCAGTGGAAGAGAATTTTTCAAATTGGCACCACCCGAGAGTTCCAAATTTTCAACACAATCATTTTTCTTTTCTAAATCGGGTGGCAAATCACAAGATAACACTTGTTGGAAAGATTCATCAACATGTGGAATTTTAGCAATCAAAATTTCAGAATCTTTGTCATCAACAAGGCTATAAGGAAGTAATCCAATGAGAATTTCATGCATTTGACATTCTAGGCTATGATCTTTTGCACTCAAATCAACCACATTATCATCCATGCAAGAGTCAACATGTTCACAATTGTCATGCATACTATCATCAATAGTACAAGAGGGTGCATTATGATCAATGGTAGAATCAACCACTTCACTAAATGCTTTCTTTCAAAACTCAACTAGTAAGTGACATTTTTCATGATAACAGTCTACACATATTTGATCTTCCGCACAAGTACATGAAAATATTTCATTCAATTTATCACAATCATCCCTAGTACTATGAAGAGAAGCATTTTCAACAGTAAAAGCATCACATAAAGAAGTAGGAGCACACTCATCAACAAGTACAATTGAATCGCTACCACTAGAACTAATGGGTTGAGCAATCACATTGTCAAGCATTTGAGGGGATTCAACAATGATTTCCTCATCCATCTCATTATCACTCAAATCATGAATTGCTTCATTAGTTAAAGTAGGAGGAGAGTCCGCTTCTATTAGGATAGGATCATTACCAAATGGTAGAGAAGACTCTTCAATGCCCTTTTGTACTTGTTGCACCTCTTGTGCTTGTGTGGGAATAGGCACCGAAGGATTGGGAACTTCCACTTGTGAAGTGGCATTTAGGTGCTGCTCTTCGGTTTTCCCATCATCATTGGAGGTACATGACCATGGAGCTCCTTCTTCTCCTTCGGTTTTAATCCATAGCATATGGTGAACAAATGCCTTGTTGAATTTTTCAATATCCTCCATTTCCTCTTATATTTCCTCAGAGAATTCACGAGGAAGTACCTCTTTGAGATTGAATAAATGTAGATGCCGAACCTTTAGTTGGTCATACATTCTTCTTAGGGTAAGGGTTTGAGCATCCATATATGGCAAGGTGAGGAAGGCATCATGTCCGGAAGGTTGAGGAGTAGAGGGTTGGGATGGATGTTCGGGGCATGGTGGAGTGGGTGGCTCATGTGGAAGTGTATGTGATGAGCAAGCCTCTTGTGGAGTATGACACATAGAAGGCTCTTGTGTAGGCCACTCCATTCCTTTCTCCAACTCCTCATTTTCTTTCTTCAATTGCTCTGCTTCTTGTTTATGTGTGAACATGGGAAGAGGGTTTTCTTGGAAATTAGTCTTCAACACTTGTGATTGCTGAGTGAGACGCTCAATTTCCTTTTCCATTATCTCATTCTCTTTCTCTTGATGTTCCATTCGTCTCATTATAGAGTCCATTTGATTGTCAAAGTTGGCCTTGTATGACCGCTCCTCGTCTACCGTTTGAGTCACTTGATTTTGCAATTTTCTAAAGACTTCACTAGTGGTAGGTACACAAGGTTGAGAATGGGGTCCATAAGGTGGCTCAAATGGATATGGGGATTCATGAGATGGATGACATGGTTGGGAAATGAGATGGAATGAAGGAGGAGGTTCATGGTATGACATGCGGTTGTATGGTGGTGGAGAAGGCTCATGGTATGAGTGATGGAATGGACCATGACATTCTTGACCAATTGGATTTTTATCTTGAATTTCCAAGTTAGCTTGAAGAGCCCGTATTGTTTGTAGCATGGAATCGATGCTTTGAGAGATAGACTCTTCCCTTCGGGTTGAATCTCCTACAAAAGAGTGGGATTGAAAGGGTGAATCTTGATTACCATTAAACCAAGCCATGAAAGTTCAATTCAATTAATTCCCAAATGAATTACAAATATCTATCTAACTAAGGAAAGAAAAAAAAAATCAAAATGAAAAGATGCAAGTATCTATGAATTAACTTGGAGACATGGTGAATTCAAACAATTAAGCTCAACATCATATCAAATTTAATGCAAACACACCACACAGAAGCTACCAAGTCAAGACAATGCAATAATGCAATGAATGCGATGCAAACTATCTAAATGCAAAAATCCTAAACTATATGCAATGAAAAATAAAAAAATGCAAAACTAACAAGCTCCACATGAGAAACCCCTTGTCAAAAGTGAATTTGACAATTAGATTACCTAGGGAGCCAATTACTTAGCTCCCCGGCAACGGCGCCATTTGATGAGGGCCTTTTGTCTTTAGCCTTGGGTTCACAATAAAAAATAAACCAAGGATTGCGTATAGGCAAACCTAGGATCGTTCTCTCTCTCGAGGAGCCTTTTATTGAATCCTAAGTAATCTAAATGCCATGAAGATGCAATGAAAACAAGGGGGAAATTGGGTTTTGGATTTTCGAATGGATAAACTAAAATAAGAATGCAATTTAATTAAATCCTAACTATTATTTTTGGTATTTTATTTATAAAATTGAATGGAATATGAAAATGAGTATGAATGCTCTTGGAAATGGAATAGTGACTATCATAGTTCAACTAAATATAGAAGTAAATTTTCAATAAGTCTGAATGAAAAACCCCAAGATACCACTTGAGTCCAATATTCCCAATTAATAGTAGCTCCTACTACCGTAGCTAACTACTATCTCTTGAGATATTGTTTAAAACCACTTAGTGTGTGATTAGGATTAAATTAATGCAACTTGGTTCCTCTTCATATGAATGCGATACCACGCCACTCAATTAATTCAATTCAATCATATTATCTAACAATACCACGTAGGCAACGCAATATCATTGAATCAATAAGGAAATATATATATATATATAAATCCAACAAGCCACAAAATTCAATCCAATCACAATTGTCAAACTAACAAAGACAATAAACATTAATCTCAGTTCCAGAATTTATACACAATAATCCCTAAAACTAGGCAATCTAAATATATAAATCGACTAATAGAATGAACAAAATACTCCCCTAAATTAGCTCAAAACTCCACCAATATCCACCACCAAGAAGCAAAGAAATTAGCCACACATAGCAATTATAGGACTCGCCGGAAACTGGGAAAAAATCGCCGGAATATGGAAAAGTCGCCGGAAAATTCAAAACTCGCCGGAAAACTCAGAATCCGCCTCGGAAGATCACCGAGAAGAGGAATGGTGGTGAATGGAGGATGATGAAGTCGAAGGTAAGAGGGAAAGAAGAAGGTCCGAATGTTTCTCCTCCGTTCCAGCCGCTCTCTCTGGTCTTTTCTTCTCTCTTCATCCTCGTCTTGCTCCGTTTCAGGCTCACCGGCTGACGTGGGTGAGGTGGAAGCCGCCGGCGATGGTGGCCGAGAGTGGAGGAGGATGAAGGTCTGGTGTGTGTGAAGGTCAAAGCTTTTCTGGTTTTCCGTTCATTCTTCCTCTGGTCCATCGTTTTCTCTTGCGGCTCTCTGGTTCTGGTTGCTGGTGGAAAGCTCGCCGGCGACGGTGGTAGATGAGGGAGTCGCCGGCGAGGGTTGAAGGACGGGAAGGAGGGAGGAAGAAGAAGGTCGATGAAGGTCTCGTGCTCCTTTTTCTCTGTTCTGTTTCCGTTCATACGCGGCGCTCCCCCCTCAGAAAGTCTCGGGTCCTCTTTTTGAATTTGACCTAGAGGACTAAAGTGAAAAGAAATAAAAGTTCTGGAGAGGGACCTAAGTGAAAATTGTCAAAATATTTTTGAGGCCGAACTAAGATTTCCAAAACATTTGGGTCATTTTCTGTAATTGTTCTCTGGCCCTTTTCTTCTTTGATTTCAACTTTTCAGAAATTGCTGGGGCCTTTCTTGTAATTTTCCCCAGCCTTCAAAACATTAATTCTAGCCCTAAAAATCTCCATTTTCTTCTTAAACACCTACAATGCAAGATTAAACACAATGTAGCATCAAAAGTCCAAGGAATCAATTGCATGAATAATTAATAAATTATGACCATTTTACCCCTAATTACATTTAATTCAATACAAATGTCCCTAACTCAAATTAGTGCTTAATCATGCAATAATGTCCGAGAAAATGCATTAAAAATCCCAATTTAATCATGAAAAATCCTATAAAAATATGGTACAATCACTCTTTACCACTCTTTTATTGGGGAGATGCACTCCTAGCTGCCACTTTTCTACTCAATCGCCTCCCTACAGTGGTGTTGAATGGCCTCACTCCTTATGAAAAGCTATTTGGCACTTCACCAGATTATTCTCTGCTCAAGGTGTTTGGATGCGAGTGCTTCCCTTATCTACGTCCATACAATCATCACAAGATTGAGTTTCGGTCAACCTCTTGTCTTTTTCTTGGGTACAGCTCAAACCACAAAGGCTACAAGTGTCTAGACCGAACCACAGGGAGAGTATATATCACCAGACACGTTCAGTTTCATGAAAATATATTCCCTGCTCAATCACAGTTCAACATCCGCCATGTTTCTGGAAAAAATTCTTCTTCTTCCATTCCCAGCTTTAACCCACCAATAATAACCTACCCTTCCACATGTTCTACTCCTGCTCAAATCATTCCACCTATGACAGCACCTCGCTCTCCCACAGCTGCCTCATCTCCTCTCTTGCCCTCTGATGTCTCTCATACTCCCCACCAGTCACCTTCTCCTATCTCTACACTTCCCACCTTCAACTCCAATCACCATTCCATGACTACTAGAAGCAAATATGGTGTGTTTAAACCTAAAGTTTTTACTGTGGCAGAGGATGTGCATATACCAGCAAACATTGATGAGGCTCTAGCTGACCCCAATTGGAAGCAGGCGGTTCAGGAAGAATATGATGCACTCCAACGTTTTCAAACATGGGTTCTGGTCCCTACTCCCACTGATAGAAAAATCATTGGATGTCAGTGGCTTTGTCGTCTCAAAACTCATGCTGATGGATCTATTGCTACATATAAAGGAAGACTAGTTGCCAAGGGCTATTCCCAAGAGGCTGGTGCAAACTATCGAGACACCTTTAGTCCGGTTGTTAAAGCAACCACCATTAGAACATTGTTGACACTTGCTGTCAAAGAAAATTGGAAGCTTCACCAAGTGGACTTCAACAATGCCTTCTTAAATGGAGACTTGGCTGAGGATGTCTACATGGAACAGCCACCGGGCTTCATTCAAAAGTCCTCAGATGGACAACCACTAGTGTGCAAGCTCAAGAAGGCCTTATATGGTTTAAAACAAGCCCCTAGAGCATGGTTTGTTAAATTGAGCTCATACCTGACCACCTTGGGATTTACATCTACCAAGGCCAATTCCTGCTTATTCATTAATCAAACTGACAGCAATATCACATACTTACTTGTCTATGTTGATGACTTAGTAATAACAGGATCAGATGAGTCTACAGTTTAGAATCTTATTACCAAGATGAGTGAAGTCTTCTCTTTAAAGAATTTGGGAGAGCTGTCATATTTCCTTGGAATTGAGTTTCACAGATCAGCCAGAGGAATTCATCTCACTCAGCGCAAATACATTCATAACTTGCTGTAAAAAAAAAATATGCTTGAGGCTCATGCATATGCTTCACCTATGGCTGCAAACATGCAGTTGTTTGCAAATGATAGTCTTCCCTTCCCTGAAGCTCGAATATACAGAAGTGTGGTTGGATCTCTCCAATACCTCTGCTATACTCGATCGGACATAGCCTTCACAGTTAACAAACTCAGCCAATTTCTTCAGACTCAAACTATCAAGCAGTGGGAATGTACAAAGAGGCTTCTCAGATACTTAAATGGCACTAGCTCACATGGGTTATTGCTTAAACCAGTTCAAGAATATTGCATCCAAGCTTATGCTGACTCTGACTGGGCAGGCATTTCAACCAAGAAAAAGAATAAAACTGAAGAAGTTAAAGTACTTCCCGAGAACAAAAGATCAACAAGTGGATATTGCATCTTCCTTGGAGCAAATCCAATCTTGTGGACATCAAGGAAACAACAAGTGGTCTCAAGATCGGCCACTGAAGCAGAATACCGCAGTGTAGCTGACTCCATTCAAGACTTAATGTGGTTCCTATCTCTATTGAAGGAAATGTATATTAAAGTAGTTAAAACACCATGTGTTTGGTGTGACAACACAGGAACAGTGGCCTTAGCCTCCAACCCAGTATTGCATGCAAAAACAAAACATGTTGAGCTTGATGTACATTTCATTCGAGAAAAGGTAGCTGCTGGTATTGTGACAGTAGGTCATGTTCCTTCTGATTATCAGGTTGCATACATATTTACCAAGCCACAAGTTTATAGTATATATGTTCTCCTACTGCAGAAGCAAGTTGAATGTCTTGGCTCAAGATGAAGTGCACAATGGTGAAATTCGTTGATAAAGATGAGCTGCCTCTCAGTAGGGAGAATGTTAACTAAATAATGCTTAGCTGTATTGTATCAGTTAGATAGTGTGCCAGCTGTCAGTGGTGTCACGTGTCAGTAAAACTGAATGGCATGTGTTATGCTTGTCTGTTAGCAATCCGTTAGACTTTCCTCTTTCTGTTTACAGTTTCATTCACACTACAAGAACTCTATAAAGTGTAACCCGATCACTTCAATTCAATCAGATTGATTCTTCCATTATGAATCATTTCTCTATTTCTTAGTACTAGCAACGCTGATATGTGTAATGGAGTTTCAGTGAAGTCACTTCTTGATATCTTGAAAAGAATTAACGGGTTTTTCTGCACTAATGAGTTCAAAATGGATACGTCCCCTCTGAGCGATGCCTCGTAAAGATCTCTCATTTTGTTACTATCACTTGAAGTTATCATTTCGAGGAGTTTCATTTCTCTTAAGTAAATGCCGTAATGATTCGTTTATATGCTACTTATATAGATAGGCTTACAAAAGCTTTAGACAATGGGACAAATGAACGTCATTAAAGGTCATGTATTTTGCCAGAAAGTCAGTCGGCCGATTTCCTCGATGCATTTCCATCTGTACATATAATGTTATATATAGGTGGAGAATTAATTAATTAGTGGCTTGTGAAGTTTGTCCCTTGTGGCAACTTCTCCAATTCATCCAAGTAAACCCTGCTATATATAAATGGCTAGCGCCTGCAACCCCAGTTATAATTATGCAAAACTTAAATTAACAATTACTTAGGTACTTGAGTGAATTTTAAATAATTAAAACAAAAATTATAAAATTCTGATTGTTACATTTCAAGATAAAATACATATTGCTATGGCAAGAATTAATAGTCATCCTTGTGTATTTGTTTCTCACGATCGTGGTATGAGTGAATAAGATGAGGAAGACGGTAGTGAAAACATGTAAAACACAAGTTTTTCATTAAATATATATGTAATAGCCCTAAAAAATAAAATTGGATATTATTTTTGTGATGGACCTAAAATTAGAATGAAATAAATATTTTACTCTTCATTAATTTTTTTAATTAATTGTTGTAAATGTTTGACTGGTTTAGTGGAACCTTGCTTGTTGCTTGTGATTGGGTCATTAGTTCGAATCCATTGTGTTGTAAATGAGTAATTTATTTTGTTTCACCATTATAAAATTACCAAAATACCCTACTTACAAATAATTATATATATTTACACACAAACACCAAAATACCCTCCTTGCTTATCAGATTTTTCCCTTTCTTCCTGGTGGATTTTGTTAAAAAAGAACGGGGGCAGAAACCTCGATAGAATTGGGGGTGAATCAGAGTCCATGCTTGTGCCGACATTCTCCTTCATTCTTTTTATTCGCCATCGTGGACATGGTGGTGGGAATTTGGTTTGCTGTGGGTTTAATCAGCCGCTGATTATTTTATTTTTTTCTTTCTTCCATCGCTGAACTCAACGCCCTTCGTCTCGCAATTGCTGAGGGAGTATTGACATTGAATCTTCACCTTTCATTCTTGTTGTTGGCATGGTTCGAATCTTCTCAGATTATCATTACTATCTTCTTTCTTTTTTCTAGTGTGTGTGATGGTGGGCTTCTCTTGAACTACTTCTTCTCCTCTATTTGATTATATATTGCGGTGGATGTGTAAATAATAGAAAATTAAACACTCAATATTTCTCCTAAACTTGCATGTGTAGATTGAAGGTGCCCTATTTTCTCCTTGTGGCGCTGAGCGCTTGATATTTGTGCGATTCGTTCTCACGCTTGTTTATTGGCCTCAAGCTGTGCTTGGTTACTTACCTTTATGGGTTGTGTGTCCATACTTGTTCTTGTGTCTTTATACTGCGCTTGGTTATTTACCCTCATGGATTGTGTGTCCCCCACTTGTTTCATGGCCTTTGTGCTACGCTTGTTATTTGTAGCTTCATGTTGCGCTTGTTTCGTAGCTTCCATGCTGCGTTTGTTATTCGTAGCTTCATGCGTACTCCGGGGAATAGATCCAGTGGAGACGGGGTGGGGCCTGTAGCTCAGAGGATTAGAGCACGTGGCTACGAACCACGGTGTCGGGGGTTCGAATCCCTCCTCGCCCACAACCGGCTGTTAAAGTCTACCTTGCAAAATGATAAACACCATAAGCTCATGCACTTATGATGTGAACAGTCATATTTCTCTAAAACACTCTAATTATCTTCCTTAATTCCTTCAATCTCTCTCTTACTTAATTATTGTTGAGCAAGTATCAATAAGGGTAAATTAGGAAAAGTTTAACTAGTGGTAAGTATATATTTTATAATTAAATAAGTATAGATTCAAAGATATATTGGATTGAATTTATTAATATTTTTTACTTATTTAATTATCTTTTATATATTTTTCTATCCTTTAATTAGTTATCTGATAAAAGGAGATTTTGATATAAAATCTACTCATATCCTATTATATATATGGGCTAATGATATATCCAGTGACAGGATATAAGGTTTTTTTCCAGTAGACAAGACAGCAAATTACGTTGTTTGTTCCAGTTTGGTGTAATGAACAATATAATACCAAAAAAAAAAAAAAAAAATCAATATGAATCAATTTGTTCGGTCGAGCAAACAGGCGGAGTAGTGTGCGCACTAAAATCTTTTCTCCATTGGATAGCGCATTGTCACGGTCTCACCGTAACGAGTCCCACATCGGGCAGGATGAGGAAGGTTTCTGGGGCATATATAAAATGTGGTGCACCTCTACTATCAGCTCGAGCTTTTTGCATGATGGTTAGCGCCTCTCAAAGTTAAGCGTGCTCAGCCCAGGAAAATCTCAGGATGGGTGACCCTTTGGGAAGTTCCTGTGCTGGGTTGCTTCCAGGTGTTACAAGTGGTATTAGAACCAACCTCGCCTTGTCCCGCTGTGGTGGCCCCTCCGTGGATGGAATGGAGGTGGACCTTCACTCGGTGATGGACAGTGGTGGTGGGCCCCCCTGTGTGGAAGGGGGTGGGCCGCCTCCCCCGTGGATGGAATGGGGGACCCCTACTGGGTGATAGGGGCATTACCAGGATGGGTGGGGGAGCTTGTCACGGTCTCACCATGACGAGTCCTACATCGGGCAGGATGAGGAAGGTTTTTGGGGCTTATATAAAATGTGGGCAGGATGAGGAAGGTTTCTAGGGTTTATATAAAATGTGACGTGCCTCTGCTATCAGCTCGAGCTTTTGGCATGATGGTTAGTGCCTCTCAAAATTAAATGTACTCAGCCCAAGAAAATCTCAGGATGGGTGACCCCTAGGAAGTTCCTGTGCTGGGTTGCTTCTGGGCATTACAGCGCGCACTAAAAACTTTTCTCCATTGTAAAACAATATGCTTTTAAAACATAACACGAGACGGTACGCGTTGAAAAACAAAGAAACCTTCAACGGTTAAAGAATGAAATTTGAAAGCAGAAGAGTGAGAAAGCTAAATTGCAAACCTTGCTTGGACTTTTTGGAACCACCAGTAACATTGGGCCCAGCTTCAACCCTTCCTCTTGTAATATCTCGAATTTTTGGACAAAGAATTTAGGAATAAGATTGAGATGAATAGGTTGCTAAGCCAGTAGGAGTCAATAGTCTTAAGCTTATTTTGAGGAAAAGGTTAAATAAAAAAAACTTTAGACATTGAAAATTTAGGGAAAAAATATGAAACATTATTTTGAGGATGTAAAACTATTATTGGGGGTTTAATTACAAATGATTGGCTTAAATAGTCTAAAAGCCATTATTTGGAATTTAGGGCCTACTTTAAAAATTCGAGGAAAAATAGTCAGAGGATAAATTGTGGCCTAAAAATTTTAGAGTTGATATTTTATGGTTAAAGAAGCTAATTGAGGAACAAAAATCTTTATATGGAATTAAGGATTTAATTCTAGCACTTATCCAATATTTGCAACTAAATGAGTAAAATGATCAAGTTGTAAATAAGAGTTTGGAAGAGGATCAAATGGGATTATTTTGAAGTAGTCCCATAACACCCACTCTCACTCTTTCATATTGAGACACCTCACCTTTCCCTATCCTCAAAATCGGACACATGTTCACATGCATAATTCCCTTATTTCTCCATTAAACCATTCGGCTAACACAACAATTTATCACTCCCTTATATCTCCATTTAACCATTTCCGCAGCGCACTACTCCTTATTTTCTAATTAATTCATTTCGGCCTCAATACAAGAAAATGAGAGGGTGAGTGCGTGAGAGAGGGAGCCGAGAGTGAGCGAGTCCAAGAGCAAGAGAGAGTCGCCGGAGGAAGAGGAGAGGCCGATCATCACATGCAACCATAGATTTTGATCAAGGTGAGTCTCTTAAACATTTTTCCCACTTTCAATTTCTTTAAGGGCTGTCGTTGGGGGATGACTGGGTCAAAGGAACATTGATTTATTAATTGAGTGGAGAATTATTGATTTGGTGAGAATAAGATGGTTTGGCATAAGATTAGAGTTTGTATAAGAGAGTTAGAAAGCTGTAAGAGATTATATACTTCTCCATGTTGATTTTTTTTTAGTGGGAATATGATGTCCAGATCTGGTATTAGCTCAGAGGAGTTTTGTCTAATTTTGCTCTCGATAATATCACAAAATTGCTTACGTGATAAAATAGATGAAGTACAGGGGAGTAAATGTAAGGTTAGGACATATGTATGTACGTTTGATGCAATTAGTAGCATGATAAATTGGAATTGTTGAGGCTGTGAAATTATTCAACTGTGCTGTCTAATACTTTCCCGTGTTAAATAACAGTCATTGCTGTCTAAGCCATGTTTAGAGGTGTTAACACGATGGTGTTGATGGTCAATATGGAAGCTGAAAAAATTTCAGGGTACCCATTTGGTATTGGCCGAATGGTCAAAGAGTTAAAAGGGTTATAGATGTTAATGATTATATAGTAAAAGACTTTAAAAATAAATAAATAAATACAAGATAGGTGATTAAATTGGCAAATGTTTGGGTGTCAAAGAGTTCCTAAATGAGGATTGAATCAGTGTTTTGAAGTCGACTTTAGAAGAATTAAGATTTAGGAACATAGATAATTGAGTGATAGGTGTGGTTGAAGGGTGTTTTGGTACTTAAGGATATTTAAAATCAGTAGGTAAATTCTACTAGAGGTTGATATATAAATTTCAAAATTTATAGGAATTGGAAATTTTCAGAGCTCAAGAGAAAAGCCAACAAAAAGGGATTTTGGTAAAGGTATAGTTTTGGAAGGAGCAACAGGTGAGTGAATAACGTCCCTAATCTTTTATAAATGATATTTTTATTCTTGAACTTTTATGTTTATTTCCATACTTAAAAGTATGATTTTGTGAAGGAATATTTGTTGCTAATATATGAGTAAAGAATGATGATTTCCTTTGTTGTTATGGATTTTCTTCCAATTGTCTCAAAGAATAATTCATGCTTATGTAGTTAAATGAAAATGAGACTTTTGAGATATTTTTCATAAATTTTATATTGAAATGATCTTGGATTTTGGAAAGTTTATAAGCCTAGAATTTATTATTTGAAATGAAATGTTTTTACGCGAGTTCTTGATATTTTAAAAGGATTTTATCGACAGATGGAATTTGAAGGAAAATTTTGAAATATTGTTTGTGAAAGTTCATGTTGGGGGATTTGATTATGAAGTATGAGATAAAGTTGTTATTATCTTGAAAAAAGAATTTTTTATTACTTTGTTAAATTGACCTCAAGCATGCTTGAAAATGTTTTGGAGAGGACTGAATACAGAATGCTAGTTACTAACAGCAGTACTGTTAGTTCTTGGCGCACCATGATTAACCTCGAGCTCGCTTGATCTTCATGAGATTTGCTCTCATGCTTGTTTCATGGACTGTGTGTCCATACTTGTTTCATGGCCTTGAGTCATGCTTGATTAGTTACCCTCATGGACTATGTATTCATGCTTGTTCTTATGGCTTCGAGCCATGCTTGGTTAGTTACCCTCGTGGACTATGTGACCATGTTTGTCATTCGTTCTGTAAGGAAGTTCTATGGAAATATGAGGTTCGAGAATTATGTTTTAAATTGATTATATTAAATCAAAGGTTTTATTTTATACATGAAATTATTTGATTAACGGTATTTTTATATAAAGTTCTATCTTAATTATGATTTACTATTTTAAAAAGGTTTTGTGAAACAAAACGATTTATTATGTATTTCGAGGTAGTTGATTGATGATCTTATATAGAGATTTTTTATTATTCATGATCATATGATATAGAGATTGAAGTTATTGCCATATTGTTATTATTAGAAGATAAAAATGTTTAAATTATTTACTTTTGTATTTTATTAAATTATAAGAATGCGACATTATTTACCGGAAAAATTTGTTTTGGTTTAGACGATATTGCCGACCATATGTATCACCTACTAAGCAGTGAAGAGCCTCTTTAATGATGTAGAGATCGTTGATCCATCATGAGGTGCTAGTAGTCGATGTAATCACAGCCCTAGACTTTTGTATTATTATTTAAAGTTAGATGCTCTATGCACTACAAAAAAAAAAAAAATTCAGTGGCGACATTTGGCGGCGACATTGAAAGTCACCACTGAAAGTGAGACTTTCAGTGACGACAAATCTTGTCGCCACCAAAAGTGGTACATTCAGTCGCCGTTGAAGGTAGAACTTTCAGTGGCGACACACATATGTTGCCACTGAAAGTTGGTTTCAACGGCGACTTAGTGTCGCCATCGAAAGTTTTGTTTTGTTTTTTTACTTTTTTAAAATTTTAGTTTTGACTTTCCACGGCGACATATCTTGTCGCCACCAAAAGTGGTACATTTGGCGGCAACACTTAGACTTTCAGCGGTGACTTTTGTCGCCGCCAAAAGTCTTCTTTTCTGTAGTGATGTAATTTATAGGTAGGATCCATGTATTTTGGAACATGTTTTTAATATTAAAGTTTAAGGAATGTGAGTCTACTCATATTTCGTGCCGGTCATCCCTTTAGGTTTCGGGGCGTGACACCTCTCTTGCGGGCATCCATTTACGCAATAAGTAGATCAAGGTCGGAATGCGAGAACAACCTCTAAAAGAAAGAGAACTGAAGAGGCAACCCGGAAAAGAAAAAGCTTTAACTACAGGGAGATCTGGTGATTAGTGAACACCAGAAGAGCAGAGTTATAGGAAGGTGGAAAACACTAGAAGAGGGTTCAAAGGACGAGGAGCTGGGGTGGAGAGGTTTCTGAGATGGGGTTGCCAAGGTTAAGAAAGGATATATCTAGTAACAACAAGACAGTGGTGTTTATAACAGACGCAATGAATAAAAGTGGGGGATTTTACTTCTTTTTCTTCTTTAAAGTTGGGGTTTCAAAGAAATTTTATTGTTTTAAGGAAAGAAAGAACACAATTTGTCTTTGATCTCTCTCTCATGTGCTCCGACTGCGGTATAAATTGATTCCTATACAGTGGCGGAACCAGAAATTTTTTTTAGTCCGGGCCAAAAAATAAACATATTGAACTACTCCCTTTAGTTCTTATTATAAAGCACTAACTAACAAGTATATTTAGTCATTTTTATAAGACACTTGCTTGTTTCTAAATAGCATTAAATATTTTTTTCCATGTATACCCATAATTATAAAGGTAGTGAGTGAGAGTAATAATTAATAAAAATTAATTATCACTCTTTTTTTTCGAGCAAAAAATAGAGTAATAATTAATATGATATTAGAGTCTAGTATAATTAATAGGGATAATATTGAAAATTATTTAAATTTTAGCACAAATTTAATGACTTTAACTATTTTTATTGGCCTGTGAGAATTGTTAGTTGGTTCCTTAAATAAGGAATAAATGGAGTATTTACTAAATAGTACTATCAAATAACCTTGAAAATACAAATAAATAATAACCGATAATTATAAATTAAAACAATATATAAGATGATACTAACATTTTCGGTATCTCAAACAATAATTTTACTTTTCTTTTACAGCCCAATGAGTAATGAAACAAACATTATCCTTACAGAGAAGATAAAAAATTAGCTAGGGCCAAATTTGTGGCTAAATAAAATATCATATAATAAATACATGTATATAATAACAAATTTTATAAGATCAGTCGGGGCCAGCTGGGCCCAAGGCCCCAGCTGGCCATAACCACCTTCCGCCACTGTTCCTATATATTGTTTTTTTTTTTTTTTTGTATTGTTCACTAGACCAAATGACGTAGTTTGCTTTGCTGTTCACTGGAAAAACCTTATATCCAGTCACTGGATATATCATTAACCCTATATATATTGACATGATATATCATTAACCCTATATATATATATATATAAGACGTGGGCCCGTGGGAACCTGAAGTTTAGGCGTTCACGTAGAGATCAGATTTGGAAGCATGAACGCGTATCTTTAACACCGAAGAACATCAGATCGTGTGATTATCTTTGGACTTGTTAGATGATCAGAAGGAGAGAGACGCAAGCCCAAGACACCAGCCCAAGCAATATATATTAGGAGACCTGGACAGCAGCGTTGAGAAACAGATTGGTGACAGCAGAGAACAAGAAATCGAGAGCAAGAACGTGCAAAGAAGGAGAGCGAGCAAAAGGAGTTCGAGTTCCATTCTTTTTTCTTCACGGGAGG
This sequence comes from Acacia pycnantha, assembly GCA_025563575.1. Lineage (NCBI taxonomy): Eukaryota > Viridiplantae > Streptophyta > Magnoliopsida > Fabales > Fabaceae > Acacia > Acacia pycnantha. The sequence continues at coordinate 3,081,524 of JAMWYP010000018.1, read as the reverse complement.
ACGAGAGGAGTGTTGAGAAGAGAAGAGATCAGAGTCATCGCTTGGACAGAAGATGAGGCTTTGAATTAATACTGTGTTCCTTTTCCTCTTCTCTCTTTTTCTTGAGATTTTGAATTATGAACTTGCTGTTGTCTTTTCCTTAATTATGTTTAATTAGTTTGTTGTGCAACCTAGAAAAGTTATGAACTTATAGGTGGATTAGACTTTGTTTTCATTGTTTTGTTAAATTTAATATTAATTTTGGTTATGTTTAAATTTATCTAATTAGTTATTGACCATAATTGAATATGAATTTGAGCATTAGGATTTACCTTGACGAAGGGAAATTTAAGTAGGCTTTGAGATTAAGTAATATGGGATTATATTACGATTTAATTTGCGATTAGGATAGACATATATACCTAATGGCCCCATATAATTGTTGAAGAGTGTGTTCGAGTTTTATTGTGTCTTGAGTAATTATGGTAGACATAACAAAGTATACTTAAAAGAGGGTTATAAATGGACCGACATACACTTATAGCTATTATTTATACTTGAGATTAACAAAATTAATATTAAGGCTAATTAAATTAGTGAAAACAAGGTTTATGAAGTTAATAAGGGATTAGTGACTATGCGTTGTTTCTTTGATTATTGTGGTAGTTTGTTTATTTTTATTTTTATTTTAATTTCTTTTCTCTTAATTAAATTCAATTTGGTTTGCTCAACTTAAACGATAGTGTAAAATTGATGCTTAACTGAAGTTGTGGGTATCAAGTCCTCGTGGGAACGATATCTTACTTACTTTTTAGTACTTGATACAGCCCATGCACTTGCGGAGTTATAGACTATAAAGTTTTGCCCTATCAATTAGTATGAGAAATAAATCTTACATTTAGAATCAAAATTAACTACTCTACCTATATGGAGCAGACAAGTAAAACACAAGTGATTCATTAAATATTTAAATGCATGCATTGACAAAAAAATGCAATAATAAACGCCTAAAAGGATGTTTAAAACACTGAAGACGCATCAATTGAATGAGATCATATGAAGCATTATTAGCTGTGTCGGTCCCTGTTCCTTGGTCACGTGAATCGTGATGCTTTAGCAAATGTTTAGTTCAATTTTTCCCTTACCCCAGCGATAAGACACCGCTCCGACGAATTAACATGGCAACCAGTACATTCAAGTGGCTATGACCACCACTTGATTGATAAACCGAGTGTGTGGGGCGATAAGGACGAGGCCGGAAAAATAGGCATTTAGAAGGGCACGTGACAGCCACTATCATGCATATAGATAGCACCCGGATCACAACATTATGTGCGAGAGGAATTCCACTTACAAGCAAGAGGACAACCATCATAGATGCAACAAAAGAGATGTTATTGCACATTATCAAGTTTTCAAACTTATGTGGGGTTCGCGATAAGAAAGCATGGCTTAACCTGGACATGATCTCAAATTGGATCCAATATCCCCATTATCATCTTTGTAGTTCAAGCTGCCATCTTTGTAGTTCAAGCTGCCAAGGTGTCCTTGAGAGAGAGAAGTGTCGTTACTGGTGTTGAGGTTAAAATTGGGATCACTTGGTGTTATTCCTTGTTGGATGACACTTCCTGGAGGATTAGTTGCAGCTTGAAAGCTTATGGTTGCAAGGACAGTAGCTACCAGACTTAGATTCCCCCTCATTTCTTCTACCCAATTGCTTTTATAAACAAGCCATTTGTCTATACTTTTCGAAACATGGCTCCACGACCACTTCGTTGGCCCATCGCTACCATCTTCATCCAATATCTTTCGTATTACAAAGCTCTTGGAGTCCCTGGGAATTCGCTTAACAATATCAGCGGCATTATAACCCATCTTTGAAGTTCGATGCTTCTGATCTTATCTTTATTGGAATCGAAACTAGGTACGTAACTCACAGTCTAAACAACAACCAACCAACAAGTAAATTTAATTTTTCATGGTTGTGACTTGTATATAACAGAACAAGGAAGAGAGCACAACACAGACGTCTATGAAAGAGTAATAATATGAAAATTTCAATTCGAATCTTGCCTCCTTGCTACCATTTTTTTTTTATTTTTCTTTTTCCTAAATTAAAATCTACATATGACAAATGTATTCCTTGCAACATGCGGTTTTATTTCAATTATAACATTTGATTTTTAAAAATGAAAAAAATACTGATGGTGGCAAGGAGGTAAGATGTTCCCCTGCAGGAAAGGTTATCCTAACCCTAGTTTAGCTGGTTCTCAAAACTGAAGCTAATCATAATATTATGTGAAAAAGAGTACCTCAACTTGGTTCAACATAATAGCCAAATGGAGAATGGTGTTCTTGCCGTCCGAGTCTCCCACAATGAGCAGGTTATTGGTGTCTAAATGAGTATCCAAAGCCACCAATCTTTAAGGATCTCCAAGTGGTTGTCCATCACACACAAGTGATGGAAAATATTTTTCCCTTTCTCAACACGGAACGTCAAGGACTCTGGCTTTGCTCGGATCAGCTCCAACACAACGTCTCTTCTGCCTCTTATAACTGCATAGTGCAGAGGGATTCAGTGTTCTTGGTCACGAACAAAGCATGCTTCTCCACAAGCTTTCAACAGTTCGTTCACAATGTCGATGTGGCCTTGTGCAGAAGCCAAGTGAAGAGGTGTGCTTTGGAATGAGTCCAACTCAAGGGCAAGTTTGGGACAGCGAGCAAGAAGGGTTTTGGTGAATTCGTAGCGGCCAAGTAAAGCTTATTTGTCCTGCTGGTAGGCCATGTGGTTTTTGTGTGTGTGTAGGCGGTCTAAAATTTCAGTCAATGTGCAAGCAATTTTATTTCAGTCAAAGTAAAAAAAAAAATTCTGACATTTTACTGCATCCTTTGGATCAAAATAAAATTAAGCTTTGTGGGTAAAAAGACAATGATACTCTTACTTTATATTTGAATGCTCTCATTTGTTTTTTAAATTCCCTTATTTATCTCTTAAATGACCAAAATATTTTTGTTAACTCGCTGAGTTTTTATGAATTCTTTTATTTGTCTTGTAAATACATTTATTTATCTTGTTTAAAAAATTCATGATTAACAATAAAAATAAAATATTTGAATAATCCATACTCCTCCTCCTATATATATATATATAGTACTTTTGGGAAAGAGATTATTCTTTTTATAAGTTATAATTTTGTGCTTGGCTGAAAATTTAATTCAAATTTTCATTTTTATCCTCAATTGATTACATATTTTTCTCAATGGACCATTTACATCAAATTCTTTATATCTATTGCACCAAATTCTCCAATATATATTATCACATGTCTTTTTCTCATATGTATTTATAATTTGTAATGAAATGAATCAGAAAATTGTATTATTCATGATAATCATATGGGTATTTATACAAGAGAGAGGAGCCTATACATAATGGCTCATAATGATGATTATATGTGTAGTCCCTAATTATGTAGGATCTGATTGCAATCCCATGATTTCAAATATATATATTAATACTAATATATTATTTCCTAACACTCCCCCTCAAGTTGGAGCATAGATGTTAATCATCTTCAACTTGTTACAAGAAAACATAAAATAAATAAACCCAAACAAAATAATTTTCTTCATCATGAGATCTTGAATCCACCAACAAGTTCGACCACATCTAAGAATGGTTCAACCAAATGTCACACCAGGGACATTCAAAAGAAATGATCCAACAACTTCACCAAGAGTTTGAATAATAAAGAGTACCAAACCAAAGTAGAAGCTGCAACAAACAATCTCATAAGAGACCAAATAATACTTCAAACGTCTCACCAGAGACCTAACACCTCACCGGAGGCAAAACAACGAACGAGTCACACAACGAGTCACACAAGAACCACCAAACTGTCTCACCTGAGACAAACACCTCACCGGAGGCAAAGCAACGAATGGGCCAATGAAATTACCCAACCACAAATATAGCATTCTGATGAGGCCCTTTTTCGTCTTTAGCCTTGGGGTCCACAATCAAAAATAACCAAGGATTGCGTATAGGCAAACCTAGGATCGTTCTCTCTCTCGAGGAGCCTTTTATTGAATCCTAAGTAATCTAAATGACATGCAAATGCAATTAAAACAAGGGGAAAATTGGTTTTGGGTTTTTCAATTGATAAACTAAAATTAGAATGCGATTAAATTAAATGCTAAACTATTATTTTTGGTATTTTCTTTATAAAATGGTATGGAGTATGGAAATGAGTATGAATGCTCTTGGAAATGGAATATGACTATCATAGTTCAATTAAATATAGGAGTAAATTTGCACTAAGTCTAGATGTAAAACCCCAAGATACCACTTGAGTCCAATATTCCCAATTAATAGTAGCTCCTACTACCATAGCTAACTACTATCTCTTGAGATATTGTTAAAAACCACTTAGTGTGTGATTAGGATTAAATCAATGCAACTCGGTTCCTCTTCATATGAATGCGATACCACGCCACTCAATTAATCCAATTCAATCATTTTATCTAACAATACCACGTAGACAACATAATATCAATGAATCAATCAGGAAATACATATATATAAATCCAACAAGCTACAAAAATCCAATCCAATCACAATTTTCAAACTAACAAAGACAATAAATATTAATCTCAGTTCCAGAATTTATACACAATAATTCCTAAAACTAGGCAATCTATATATATAAATCTGGACAAATAGATTGAACAAAATACTCCCCTAAATTAGCTCTGAAACTCCAGTCAAAATCCATCACCAAGAAAGGGAAATCAGCAACACATTATTGTAAATAAAGGCCACACACAAACTGCAATCCAGAACCAGCCAATGAACCAGAAAATTCAGAAACAGAACATGCCGAGAGAGTGAGTGAGTGATAGTCGCTGGTGGTGCTGGTGAAAACGGTGAAGGTGGATTGAGGGAGATCATCGGTTCGGTGGAAACGAAGGTGGAGGCCGATGGTGGTTGACGGTGGAGAAAATCACCGGCGAGGGAGGAGAAGGAAGGAAGGTGGATCGTGGGTCTAATGTCCAGCGATGAAGGACTGCCTTCTCAATGATCTCCGTCTCCCAAAATCGCAGCCCTCTCTCGTTTTTAATCTCCAGGTTCCTCCAAGTCACAGATCCAAAGCTCCCTTTCTCCGTCGCCGGAAATGATGGAGTTAAGAGCAAGGATCGCCGGCGACGGAGGGGGACTCCGGTGGAGGGAGAGAGAAGAAGAAGTAGAAGGTCGATGCTCCCCTGGGTCTCTCGTGGTTCCTCCGGCCTCTCCTCTCGTTCTCCCCCTTTCTTTCTCAAACCCTCAGCTCCTCCTCTGTTCGAATCCTCTCCAAGTCTCTGCCCCCCAGCTCGTTTTGGAACCTAATTAATCAATGGGTTCCTGGTCAAAACGCAGAGTTTTGACCAGGGACCAATTTGCAAAGTTTAAAAATTCTTAGTGAGGGACTAAATTGAAACTTTTGCAATTTGAGTTTAAACTTTCATTTTCAAATTTGATCCAATTTCTTCAGGTATCTACAATCCAAAATAATTAATCTAACATCAAATATTCTCAGAAAAATCAATGATTTAGAGTAATTACAATTTCTTTGACAATTTTACCCTTTTTAGTCCTAATTTAATGTACTTACTCTTAATCTCAATTAATCACAAGAAATACATTTAAAGCTCAATAACTATGACAAAATGCATTAAGAATCCCGATTTAATTGCCAAAAATCATATAAAAATATGGTTCGATCACATTCAAGACAAAAGAACACTTCACAAACGTGCTGGAAAACGGAACAAACGAAGAACCCAGCCACTAGAGACAAGTGAACGTGCATGAAACAAAATGCCAACCATGCTGAAGTAGTAGAAACCCAATCTCACAACGCAACCTTCGAAGCAAAGAACCAGCCTACATATACCGGAAATGAAGGTTCGACGTTGTAGAACAAAAATTGACCATAAAATGGTTATAGCAACCAAACAAGTATCAATAACCTCTACAACAAAAACCTCTTTAGTCACAACAGAACAATCTCACCTAAGATTATAAGACCAAACATAGGCTTCACGATTCGCAACAACAAATGCCACATTAGTGACCAAATAGAAGCAACAGTCACCCCAGTGACCAAATAACACTTTCACAACCTAAAAGCAAATAACCACCGAACCATAAGTAAATTTATGAAACTAAGACTGAACGAAGACAAACAAGCTGATGGATGAATAGTTCCGCAGACAGAACCTTCACTCTCAATCTCTCTCTCCACCTCTATCCATAAAATCGACGAAAATTGAAGAGGAGCAAAACAACAAAATCTAATTGCCAAATGCAATCCTCTAAATACGAAACTGAAAAAGAAACAGAGATGGCACTCGTACAGACACGCTAGCTGGCCACTGTTACTGTTAACGCTACAGTAACAGTGGCCACCGAAAAACTCAAATTTGCCAAGAACTATACCTTAGCTCTGATACCATGTAATGAAATGAATCAAAAAATTGTATTATTCATGATAATCATATGGGTATTTATACAAGAGAGAGGAGCCTATACATAATGGCTCATAATGATGATTATATGTGTAGTCCCTAATTATATGGGATCTGATTGCAATCCCATGATTTCAAATATATATATTAATACTAATATATTATTTCCTAACATAATTAAATGATTTTAATTCAAAAATAGGGCACATGATCACATAGGATTGGAAAACTTGACGAGATGAATAGAAAGAACTTCTAAGTGTTTTCCTTTTTGTTGTCACTTGTCCTCTCTCATCTCTTTCCCCACACATTTTCTCTCTCACTCACCCTCTACAAAAATAAGGGTATATTTAAAAATAAAATACATTTATCACATATTTACTATCTTTAAACATTTTTTTTTATTTACATATATAATTTATTTATTTATAACTCATATATAGAATTAAAGAGAGCATTAATTCCACACAGTTCAAATATCACTTGGTAAATATAGGCAATAAAGCGTACCCAGGTCTTTCTGTAGCACAAGTTGTTCCTTAAAAACATTACCTTTTTACCAAAGGCCTTGTAGCCTAGTGGTATGGGGTACTCCTCAAGTAGTGGGAGGTCATGGGTTCGATCCCGCTCCTTGTAATTCAGGCCATTAGTGCCTGCCGCCTTGTAATTCAAAAAAAAACATTACCTTTTTTTCCATTACATAACTTCGACATAATTTACCAAAGGAAAGAAATATAGTCATAGGGAGACGCATCACGTGCTTCACGAAGATGATTTAATTTTCATGATAACATGCTTTCAAAAGATATATTCATAACAAACATGTTTTCATTCAAGAGGTACTTGATAAGTACGGTGGTGTACTGTAGAGTCGTCGAGAGCATCGATCGAGATTAGGTTACTCTTCATGTTTGTCTTCATATTTCATCATCTTCATCATAAACAATAAAAAAATAACTTTTTTTCATGTTAAATAAACGGGACCTAAATTGTCTATATTGTTAACTTGTAATTTTTCCAAAGGAGGACTCTTTCTTTCTTTCTAGTAAATGCAAACGAAAATTTTATAGAACTACTTATGCCTTAATTATCATTTAGGGTTAGTTTAGGTGAAAATGAAGAGGCGAAGTGTGGAATGAGGACTTAAACTTAACCCTCCTGATGTAAAATACCCCGCGCGCGCTTACAGCTTTCTTAATATGCACTTAATCAGCGATCCGACTTGATGCAATTGACTGCTGTCATTAATTATTCTTTAATCTGTTCGTAACGTATTTTATCTGTGAACTATTTCGGAAAAACTAGAGAGAAATATATGTGAATACAGTAATAAATGAATGTATCTGTGATCTGATCATCAAAACTTTCAGAAGTTCATATAATTAAAATGTTAAACATGCGATGCCTTCGCTGACAAGGTATGTTTATTTATTATATTTTCATCTCAATCACATGCAAAAAAGATGCCTTGTGATAATTTAATTTTGGGTTAAAATAATATTTGATTGCAGCCTTTTCTGTTTATGTTGCTTCGAGAAAAACGTGTAGTCATATATAAGCGGAGGATCTACTTTTTAAATTATAATCTTTACTTGAAGTAGAATATTAGCCTTAAAAAATCTCCAACTATTCTTCAGGACATAATTAAATTTCGTAAAGGCAATTATCAGTATATATTTACTTCAATAGGCAGTCTGCATTCTGAATATGAATCCTAACTTCAAAGTGGCTTGCTATGTGGTTATTAGGTTAAGTCTTTGTAAAAGTAGCATCTAGACAGGCAACGTTATGTTGAAGAGTTATTATATTCCCCAAAAGCATTTCATGTTTCCTCTTTCCAAAGAGCAGGGTTTCATATTTTTCTTCTTTTTCGAAGTAGAGAGCTCTTGAAGAGAATTTTCATGCGGCCGTTTCTATAATTACAACTAAATGACATAAAGGAGATTTCATATATACTACCTCCTTGCCTCCCAACTCTCTTCCTCTTCTCCGTCACTCTTCATTGCTGTGCTTTGAAAGATGATTATATGACTTACAAATGGGAGGAAGAATGAGAAAAGTGAAGACATAAAGAAAAAGAGAGAAGAGAGAAGGAAAGCCGTGTTACGTGATAGAGGGGTACAGTAAGTGACTGAAACAGAGTGAAGGGAGATAAAAGAAGGAAAAATGACTCATAAAGAACCTAGAAATTGCTAAATTTCATAAAGGGAACTTGAATTCCTATAACTATTGAACATCCCAACATGGGATTTTGAAATTCAAGAAAGAAAAATAGGCAAAAATGCCTCTTATATTAAAAAGAATAAAATTAACTTTTATTTAGCAAGTAATAACAAGACAACTCCTCCAAGTCATTCAAAACTTTTGTATTACTATTCACTACATTTCATTAGTTATTAAAAGCTTTTGTTTGCCATGTAATTAATTGAACCTTATTTTTATAGAGTTAAATAGCAAGTTTGTCCTGAAAATACACGTTCATGAACAATTTTGCCTTGAAAGTTTTTTCATGCTCAATGTTGCCTCGGAAGTTTAAAACGTAGCAATTTTGCTATTTTTCCATTAAAAGGTTAACGGTCAACATTATTTTTTTAACGGAAAATGGCAAGATTGCTACGTTTTTAAACTTTCGAGGTAACATTGAGCCAAGAAAAACTTTTAGGGTAAAATTGCTCCTCAGCGTGTACTTCCGGGGCAAATTTGCTCTTAACCCATTTTTATATGACTTTTCATAATCAAATTAGAATTTTTAATGCATTTTCTGAGACATTATTGTATGATTAAGCACTGCTTTGAGTTAGGGACAATTGTATTGAATTAAGCGTAATTAGGGTGAAATTGTGATAATTTGTTAATTTATTCATGCAATTGATTCTTTGGACTTTTGATGCCACTTTATACTTAATTTTGCACTGTAGGAATTTTGGACGAAATTTTGAAAACTGCCAACTAAGGACTAGAATTAATGTCAAAGAAGGACCTCAAATTGAGAAATGTCCAACTAGGACCAATTGGCAAAACTCAGCGTTTTGACAGAAAAAGGAGGTTTGGGCTTTTGGTTCTGATCGCAGAGGCTGAGGGCGCCATAAAAGGATCCTCTCATGATCCTATTTTCTCCTCATCCCTCCTAAACCAATCTACACCATTAATTTCACCTCACTTTGGCCGTCCATTTTATATTCTTAAAACTCACTGACTGTTAATATTTTAGGATACTGCCTGATATACTATAGAATACTGACTGGTACTGAAAAAATACTTCATGATCTTGAAAAACTATTTCATGGCATTGACTGATATACTTTAGGATACAGACTAATACTGAAAAAATATTTCATGGTCTTAAAGATTATTTTAGGATCTTGAGAAAATATTTCAGGATACTGAATGGTACTAAAAGTATACTTCAGGATTCTGACTGATACTAAAAAAATACTTCATGATCTTGAAAAAAATATTTTAGGATACTGCTTGGTATTCTTTAGGATACTGACTGGTACTGAAAAAATACTTCATAATCTTGAAAAATTATTTTAGGTCTTAAAAAAATATTTTTGGGTACTGAATAATACTAAAATGATACTTTAGAATACTGACTGGTACTTAAAAAAAACTTCATGATCTTAAAAAATTATTTTAGGATCTTGAAATATATATTTCAGGTACTGACGGGTACTAAAAATAGGGGTGGGCATGGGCTGGGCTGGGCAGGGCGAGACCCCTGCCCGATGCCCAGCCCGAAGAATGAATGGGCTGTATTTTGCAGCCCGATGCCCCGCCCTGCCCAATAAAAGCCCTAATCATTTTTGGGCTGGGCAAAGGCGGGCTGGGCAGGGCGGGCTTCCCATGCCCAAATAGTGATGCATTGCCCTTCTCCATAAAGATTCTAGTTCACACTTCATAGAATTTCAAAGCTTTGGAGATACATGAAGTATAATATAATATATTTAGACATAATAATATAATATTTCAAAATAAAATAATATATATATAATAATATTTATTTAAATATATTTAATTTTCCGGGCAGGGCCAAATGGGCAGGGCAAGACCCCCTGCCCAATGCCCACTCGCCAGCTTATTGGCCCAGCCCAAAACTGCACAAATTTTTTTCGGGCCACTTTTTTAGGGCTGGGCTGGGCAATTTTTTGCCGGGCTTGGGCGGGCATACCGGGCATCTGGGCACCATGCTCACCCCTAACTAAAAATATACTTCATGATATTTTTTAAGATCATAAAATAATTTTTCAAAATTATGAAGTATTTTTGACTACCGGTCAGTATCCTGGAATATCCCTTTAGTACCCATAAGTACCAAAAAATATTTATAAAAAAAAAAGTCTCAGCATTTGAGAGGTTGGAAATAAGTTTTAAGAATATAAAATGGATGGTCAAGATGAAGTGAAATCAATGGTGTAGATTGGCTTAGGAGGGATGAGGAAAAAGTAGGATCATTGTAATACCCTAAAAGCCTGTATCATAATTTGGTAAAGATTATACCTATAGAAAGTAGGTGAATATGAGGTGTCAAATATTAAGTAATAATTAGCTTATTTTCCAAGGGAAAATCTCTTAGGGAAAATTAGGAAAAAGAACTATGGGGTCAAAATGACCGAAATGTATAAAGAACTTAGGAAAATTGTGAAAAATCCTAAAAGGCAGTAAAATGGTTAATTGAATTAAGAGAGTATATTATCTCTAATTTTGGTAATTTAATAAATTATGAACTTGGAGAAATTGAATAAGAATGCTGAAAAAGTATTGAAATGACTAAAATACCCTTGTAAATTCTAAAATAATGCAGAAGACATGGAAACAGAAATGTCAGTATAAAAGCTATGAGGTAATGAGGCATTCTAATTAAGAAAATTATCAACTAGTGATAATAAAGTAATTAAGTAATTATTGGCTAATTACTTATGCATAAGCAAGGGAAATTCATGGATAATTATGTAAAACCCAAAAATTAGTGGTTGTTGGCTTAAAATTAGTAAAAACATATTTGTTAATTATTTGGAAATTTTTGAGAAAAATGGATGATTTTAGGTATTTTTAAGCCTAAATACAAGAATGGACCAATTAGGTAATTTTGTGAAATTTTTGGGAAAATTAAAATAAATAAATCATTAAATAGTTAATTAAATAAAAAATAAATATTTATTAAAATAAAATAGGGACCAGCCGAATTATTGGGAAGAAATAGGGATGAGAATGAGTTAAAATATCAAGGATACTTAGTTTGCAAGTTTTATTATTATATTATATAATTAATTATAGTGAATAGTAACACAATAAACAGGAAACAGATCCTATCTAGAGAACCAGGAATAGGATTTCCAAAGTCAAGGTAAAATATTGATCAATGGATTTTTATCTTCCGTTAGACTTTTCCGGAAGCTAATTCCGAAGCCGGTAGAGCATTTTCCTAATAAGACGAAATAGGGAAAAATGCAGATAGTCACATTTTGGATCTAAAGAAAATAAATTCTAACTCAACATCTGGAGATGAGTTTAGAATTATCTGGACATATTTGGAATCAGTGAATTTTTGTCTAGAGGTTGATGATTCCGGAAATTCGTTTCGCAACCGACACGTTTTTCCGAAAAACTTCCGTCAGGCCGGAGAAGACCTAGACAGTGTTAAAAAGTTAGTTAAATTAGACATTTCTAATGAGTAATGAAATGTCTAGGAAGTGTCTAATCCAGAATTTTGAGATTTTTCCGAAATTACACGAATCGGACACCGATCGCAGAATTCGACCGGAAGGCTTCTGGAAGGTGGACACTTGGCACCATTTGATTTGCTCTTCCCTTGACTTTTGGGGAATGGATTTTCAGCCAAAGAGAGAAGGAAGAGGAGAAAACTTGTTTCCAAAGTCATGAACGGACGGTCCAGATCGATTCTCACAAAGTTGATCCGACGGACGAAACCCTATCCTTTTACCTATAAATACCCCCTCCTCCCTTTGGTTTTTCACACCATTTCCCTTGTGGATTTCGAAATCTAGAGAGAGGTTTTAGAGAGAGAAGCTCTGGGGAAGAAAGCAGCGAAGCTCTGGGTAAGTTTTTCGGTACCGAGCTTTAAGCTTTCGTAGTTCTTTCAATAGTTAGGGTAGTAATGCTAGGTTAAGATTTAATCTTTCAAGTATGATTAGATATCATATGATAGGGTTATTTTAGTCTAGAATTTCGAAAATTATGATTGGGTCAAAGTTCTGGCAAAATTTTGGAAAATCGGAGCCAAAGTAACGAAGTGCTGGCGAAATTCCGCCAATTAGGGGTATAGGGGCAAAATGGTAATTTTTACCTAAAATGCCGGTCGTAATGTCAAATCACTAATGAAAGTGATATTACCCTTATAGGATATCAGAAACTCTGATCTGCTGCCGTTACGCTGCCCGACGTGCCACTGTTGGATGTTTCACAGTTTTCCGTAAAAAAGTACGATTTCCGACGGAAGTACCGTCTACCGTCAACGAAGGTACGTTCGCGTACTATAACACTAACTCTGATGTTTATGGTATGCATATATGTGGTATGTATGTTGTTATACTGTTTGAGTGCATATAGATGTTAGAGGATATGTCTGTATGCTGGGAGCAATATGTCTGTATGCTGGGAGCAATATGTCTGCATGCTGGGAGCAATACATATGCATTGGTTGTGATAGATTGGTTGTTTGTGCTGTTGATATTGTGAGTACCTGTTATCCGTATATGTGTATGTAAACATGAGGTTAAACGTTACCTGGGGTTCGATGCATGGACTCCAGCCCTTAACTTAGCTTCAGGGTCGGAAGGACCGAGGACCGAGGAGAGAGGGAAGCAAAGACGCCTAGAAACCCGGCAGAAGATTTCTTTTGTTGTTCCATCTGAAGCCTTCCTTTTGATGTTGTTATCTACTTTTGAACCACACGGTTACTATACCGCTGTTGTATCCAGCCAGACTTACGGCATTCTAAATACAAGTATCAGTTACTCAATTGCTCCGTTGCTCTACTCTGATGATTTTGAAATGATGTTTGATGAAAAAAAAAATTTATACTGCTTTCAAAAAGTGGGATGTTACAATCATGAGAATATCAAATACAGAACAAAGAGACAGAGTGGGCAGACGGGGACCTTCGATCCATCTCCATTCACCTTCCTTCACTCTCACCCTGATCGACACCCACCGTCTCAAACACCTCCTTCGTGCTCCGCCACAAGATATCACTACTGAATCAGAGAAAAGAAAAAAGAGAGCGTCGTAGAGCTTGGTTGGGGTAGAGAGAGGGATCCGTGAAGCTCAGCTTCACTCACCACCGTCCGCTGTTGATTTGACGAAAACCTTAGTCGCCTTAGGGTCAAATCACAATTTACCACGAATTAAAATGCAATATAGTGCAAACAATTCTAGATCGTTCTCTTATCAAGGAGCCAATTTATTTTGAATTCCTATGTTAAATTAAGTGCTGAAAACATGGTTAGAAAATGGGTTTTGTAATTGGTTTTCTCTAAAATAAAATTCATGAAAATATAAAGAAACTATTTCTATTCTTTTTGGTATTTTTGGAAAATAGTGAAGAATGCTTTCGATTAAAAGGAATTAATAATGAATGCTCTTGGTAATGAAAAATGTAACTATCCTTGCTAATAAATATTTGGGAGTTCAAATTTCATTAAGTGAAAAACAACCCCAAGATAACACTTAAATCTAATATTCTCAATTAATAGTAGCTCCTACAAATATAACTTACTACTACCTCTTGAGATATTGTTAAAATTCACTTATGTAATTAAAATTGGGATGATGCAAATTGTTCTTCTCAATTAGAATGTTCTAACAAACCATTCAAGAACTAAAATCAACTATAATCATCAATCATAAACATGATTGCAAGCATGATTTCATCAAACATCTAAAGAAATATAGAAATATGAACATCAAAATTCATCATCCAATTAAAACTACAATAATCAATCCACATGAACACATATCAGCAATCCAAGTCTCGCAAATGATAAACCTAAACAAGGAAATCAAATATATAGTCTAAGCAAAAGCAAAAGATTGAATTAAAGAACTTCCCTACTGAAGCACAAAAAAGCTCAAGCCACAAGTCTCCATCACCAAGAAGCAAAGGTTTTAGCTACACATAGCCATCAAACAGTCCTGAACAATCTGTAAGAATGAACCAACCATAGGAACAAGCTTTCCGGAAAATACAGAGCCTTCGCCGGAATCTGGAATTATATCGCCAGAAAATTTAAGAACTCGCTGGAATCTTCAATGCTCACCGGAAATGAGGAAGACGATGAAGGGTGACGGTGGTGTTGAGGAGAATGATGGAGGTCGGTGTTTTCGCGCAAAGGAGAATGATCATCCAGGTCCTGTTTGCAGCCTTCCTTTCTCTCTCCACGTCGCCAAAATTAATGGAGTTAAAAGCTCAAATCGCCGGCGACGGAGGTGAGTAACGATGATGATAGAGGGATGGAGGTCGGTGATGATGAAGGATTCGAAAGTCTCGTCTCTCCCCCTGGTTCGCGGCGTCTCTCTTTTTCTCTAATCTCCAGCCGCCCCTCCTCACGTCTGTCTCATCTTTTTTAGGTCTGATAGCTCCCTGGTCAAAACGCCAGGGACTAAACTGCAAAGAACAAAATGTTGCTTCAGGGACCTAATTGAAACTTTTATAATTTGAGTGTAGACTTTTATTTTCAAATTTGATCTAATATTTTCAAGTATCTACAATAAAAAATAATTAATATAACATCAAATATTCTCATAAAAATCAATGATTAGGAGTAATTACAATTTCTTTGACAATTTTGCCCTTTTTAGTCCTAATTTAATGTATTTACTCTTAATCTTAATTTATCACAAGAAAGGCATTTTAAGCTCAAAAACTATGATAAAATGCATTAAGAATCCCAGTTTAATCATGAAAAATCATTAAAAAAAAAAAAAAAATATTGGTTCAATCAGTTGTCTTCCTCGCCAGAACTTTCTTCCTTTCCACCGTCAGCCACCACCTCCGTCAGAGTTTGCGACTGGGTTCTGAGTTGCAGAGGAGGCCCCAACTGTCTCTCCACTGTTGGTCCTTTCTTTCGCCTTCCACAATCTCAGGCCGTGGCTCCTCTACTTCTGGATTCTTCCCAGCCACGACTATCTACAGTTTTGCTTCTGGATGCATAGTCAGCCGTGTGTTTCTTTGATTTCTGGGTTTACTTTCAGCCACCAAGCTTCCTTGATTTAGAGCTAATTTGTCATTTTAATCAATGATTTCATGGCTGGAAGTTTGAATCAAAAAGTGATTATGTTTCTTGAAGCTATTTTCATGAGTGGCTATGCAATTTTGTGCTCTTGGTGATGAATTAGAGATGGCTTGAGCTCACATGTGCTTCAATGGGGGAGTTCTTTGATTCAATATTATGCTTATGCTTAGACTATATGTAACATCCCGTTTTCTAAAGCGAATTTTTTTTTTTTCAATCAGAGTAGAGCAATGGATCGAAAGAGTAACTGATTTACATTCAAACAGTAACCATAGTGTAACATAGTATTGATAATACAGTTATCCTACTGTTTCAAAAGAAAGTACAAAAGAAACAGGAAATAGATTCTTCAGCTCGTGGGTCTACTCTTGCTGCTTGCCTCGATCTCCGATTCGTGGTCCTCCGGACCCTGAAGCTATAGCTGAGATTCAATTCACCGCATTGAATCTCAGATAACGGTTAACCTCATACCCAAACAATACAGTATACAGACAAACGATATTCTAGACAATACAAAGAAGATATCACTACATAAGCATATACAGCAGATGCATGATCATTATGCCGACAAAACATAAGCATACAGCAATATGTAAAGCCCCATAAAGTAACAACGACAATAACGGCCTGCACTATTCACCAGTGCCACGATACCACTCGTGTCCTCAGCGCTAGGAAAACATAACGGCATTATTATGACATAATCCGTATAAAACTGTATGTATAACGGTCTACGAATGTATCTTTGACATATATGCATTTAAGCAGCACAAGATTAGTGTTACAGTACGCGTCCGTACCTTCGTTGACGGCGTTAGGTACTTCTGGCGGAAAACGTACTTTTTACGGAAAAACGTGAAATGTCCAACAGCGACTCGTCGGGCAGCGTAATGGCAGCAGATCAGAATTTCTGATATCCTATAAGAGTAATATCACTTTCATTAGTGATTTGGCAGTATAACTGATATTTTAGGTAAAAATTACCATTTTGCCCCTATACCCCTAATTGGCGGAATTTCGCCAGCACTTCGTTACTTTGACTCCGATTTTCCAAAATTTTGCCAGAACTTCGACCCAATGATAATTTTCAAAATTCTAGACTAATATAATCCTATCATATGATACCCAATCATGATTGAAAAATTAAAGGCTATACTAGTATTACTACTCTAACTATTGAAAGAACTACGAAAGCTTAAAGCTCGGTACCGAAAAACTTACCCAGAGCTTCGCTACAGATTTTCCCAGAGCTCCTCTCTCTTCTTTCTCTCTCTAGATTCGTCCTTGATCTCCAAAATGTGAGAAAAACCAAAGGGAGGGGGTATTTATAGATTTAAAGGTAGGATTTCGGCCGTCGGATCAACTTTGTGAGAATCGATCTGGACCGTCCAAGACAACTTTTTGCAAAAGTCACTTTTTCCTTCTCTTCTCTTCTTGGCCGACCTCCTTGGCACAAAAATCAAGGGAAATGGCCAATGGGAGGAGGCCAAGTGTCTCCTTCCAGAAGCTTTCCAGATGAATTTTCCCGATCGGTACCCGATTCGCGTAATTTCGGAAAAATCCCAAAATTCTGGATTATACAATTCCAAGACAATTCCTTCCTCATTATAAATGTCTATTTTAACTAACCTTTTAATACTGTCTAGGCCTTCTCCGGCCTGACGGAAGTTTTACGGAAAAACGTGTCGGTTACGAAACGAAATTCTGGAAGCTACCGCCTATGGACAAGAATGCACTGATTCCAAATATGTCCAGGAAAACTCTCAATTCTTCCCCAGATGTCGCATCATGACTTTTAGATCCTTAACTTTCAACTTGGCTATCCGGCTTTACTAGAATTTCCCTATTTCGTCTTATTAGGAAAATGCTCTACCGGCCTCGGAATTGACTTCCGGAAAAGTCTAACGGAAGGTAAAAATCTACTGATCAATATTTTACCTTGACTTTGGAAATTGCATTCCTGGTTCTCTAGATAGGATCCCTTTCCTATTTATCCCATTACTATTCACTATATTTAATTATATTATATAATAATACAACTTTTATACAAATATCCATTTGATCTTATCTTCATTTTTTTTTATTTTTCTTGGGAAAGTTCGGCTGGGCCTAATTATTATTTAATAAATATTTATTTTTTATTTAATTAATTATTTAATTAATTACTTATTTAAATTTTCTCAAAAATCCCTAATTGGCTCATTCTTGTATTTAGGCTTAAAAAGACCAAAACTCATCTATTTTTCTCAAAAATTTCCAATTAATTATCCTCCAGTGTCTGAATTGTCCTCTCAGATTGACCGTTGGTTTGAGGGTGATAAGCCGAACTGAACCTCAGCTTAGTACCCATACCTTCATGTAATGCTTGCCAGAAACGGGATTTGAATCGCGTATCCCGATCAGAGACAATGCTCTTAGGGACACCATGTAACCTCACTATCTCTTTGATATAGATCTCCGCCAATCGTTCCGGAGAATAGTGGATACTGATGGGAATAAAGTGTGCTGACTTGGTTAATCTGTCAACAACTACCCAAATTGTATCATGATTTCTGATTTTGGGCAAACCTACCACAAAATCCATGGTTATGTTCTCCCATTTCCATTGCGGCAGCTCGAGTCCTTGAAGAAGACTAGGGGGTCGACGGTGTTCAATCTTCACTTTCTGACAGGTCAAGCATTTGGCCACGTAGTCGGCTACATCTTTCTTCAACCCGGGCCACCAAAGTTCAGACTTCATACTCTGGTACATCTTGACCATGCCTGGATGCAGAGTGTATTTACTCTTGTGAGCCTCATCCAGTATTTTCCGCCTCAATTCATCAATTGGCGGTACGTAGATCTGCTTCTTGTACCTGACCAAACCACTAGGTGATAGGTCATGGTCTTGGGTCTCACCTCGAGAGATCTTCTCATGAATCTCGATAGCCCAATCATCTTGCTTCTGAGCTTCGTCAACTTTGTCTCTCAGATCATACTCCCCTTGACTAACAAGAAGAGTTGCAAGATAGGCATCACCGGTGCGTGAAGACCCATGCAGATTTGATTGGATAGATTCAGATCTCTCGAAATCTTCCAGAATTTCGCTCTTGTATCATCATGTATGCCACCCGCACCGTCTTTCTACTAAGAGCATCGCAACGACGTTTGCTATACCCGGATGATACTTGATCTCCGTGTCGTAGTCTTTAATCGGCTCCATCCAAATGACGCTGCCTCATATTGAGTTCTCGTTGATCGAACAGTATTTCAAACTTTTGTGGTCACAAGACAACTCTACGGTTACACCGTACAGGTAATGCCTCCATATCTTCAAAGCGAACACGATAGCCGCCAGCTCTAGATCGTGTGTAGGATAGTTTAACTCGTGAGGCTTCAGCTGACGAGAGGCATAAGCCACCACTCTGCCCTGCTGCATTACGACACATCCTAATCCCTGCCCACTGGCATCACTGTAGACAACATAAGTCTCATCAGGATCGGGGATAATTAAAACTGGTGCTGTAGTCAACCTCTCCCGTTTAGCATAGAGTTGCTTCTCCCTGAGTATGCCTAACACCTTTCGCAGATGTTCTTCGTGCTCTTCTTTGCTCTTAGAATAAATAAGAATGTCATCGATGAACACCACCACAAATTGGTCTAGGTGTTGTCGGAAAATACGGTTCATGTAATCCATGAATACCGCAGTGCATTTGTCAATCCGAAGGGCATCATAAGGAATTCATAATGCCCATATCTGGTTCTGAAAGTTGTCTTGGGAATATCGCCATCTTTAACTCGCAACTGATGGTATCCCGAACGCAAATCAATCTTAGAGAAAACAGTGGAACCAGATAACTGATCCAAAAGATCATCAATCCGGGGAGTGGGTACTTGTTTTTGACAGTCACTTTGTTGAGTTCGCGGTAATCGATGCAGAGTCGGAAGCTTCCATCTTTCTTCTTTACAAAAAGTACTGGGGCTCCCCACGGTGATACGCTAGGTCGAATGAACCCCTTCTTCAAAAGCTCTTCCACTCCTGCATCTCGTTAGGAGCCATACGATACGACGCCTTTGATATTGACCCTGTGCCAGGCATCAAATCAATATTGAACTCCACTTCTCGGATAGGAGGTAGCTCAGTGAGATCCTCCGGAAATACATCAGGAAAATCGTTCACCACAGGGATATCCTGGAGTGAAAGGTCAGCTTCTGCTTTGACGGAAAAGAATACCATGTAGGCATGGCATCCTTGCTTCACGCACCGATCAGCTTCTGTAGCGGAGAGAAAGTTCAGGATCACTTCAACCTTATCTCCGGAAAATGATATCTCCTTCTTGCCACAATCGATCATCGCACCATTGGCCGTTAGCTAGTTTAGACCGAGTATGACGTCGATTTCGTGAAGAGGTAGACGGATAAGATCCACTTTAGAAACTCGTCCATCCACGTTAGCAGTACAATTCATACATGCGTCAGAAGCTAAAGACTTTACACCCAAAGGTGTAGTACTACAAGATCAAATGGTAATCTACAGGCATGCAATCCTAAACGACTTGCACAATCATATGAAATAAACGAATGACTAGCACCCGAATCATACAATGCTTGCAATAGATTCCCATTGAGATAGATGGTACCTTGGACCATCTCTGGAGATTTTCTGGCCTCCGCGTTTGTCAATGCAAAGATCCGGCCAGCGCTCTGAGGTCTCGCCTCTGCAGCCTTCTCGGGGCAATCCCGGCTAATGTGTCCCAGCTTCTGGCACCTGAAACAGACTTGTTTCCCATCACAGTTGGCTCTTGGATGGTACTTCTTGCATTTCGGACACGTTTAGGATCCCGGCTGTCTGAGACTGTACTGTTGGTAGGGTCTCTTGTTCCCGCCTCGGTTGTTGCTCCAAGGCGCCTTCCTCTTCTGTGAGGAACCTCCGCGGTTAGCCCCGCTACGGTTTGCATTGTTACCTTCCTGGCCTCGTGATTTGCACAGTTCCTTCAAGTTGCGCTCCGTCAGTCTGCAGGATTCCACAGCTTGGGCCATCTTAGGGAATTGCTGAGATACTAGCCTTGCCCTTATGTCGTACTTTAGCCCGGTCACTAGTCGGTTTGCCTTCCAGCTTTCATCCACATGACTTTTCAAATATGATGAATAGCGAGACAGGTTGGTGAAACGAGCGAAGTAGTCGTCGAATGATTCATCATTTCCTTGCTGGATCTGCAGAAATTCCTCTTCCTTAATCACCTGTATCGAGGGAGGGAAGTATTGCTCGTTGAACTGCTCTAAAAACATCTCCCAAGTAACAGGGTTTGGCAGGGTTGTGGAAACACTCTTCCACCATCTATGGGCATCGCCTTCAAGCTTGTATATCGCCAGCTGTGCCTTCCGATTTCCCGGGCACTCAATGACTTCAAAGATCTTTTCCAGACTTAGAAGCCAATCCTCAGCTAATTCACTCTTTCCTCGGAAACCGAGTGGCTTTAACTTGCAGAACTGGTTGACCCAGTTTTCCGTGGTTCTTTCCGTTCGTTCGCGCCTAGGTGGTGATTGGGATCTCTCAGACTCTTCACGTTCTTCATTGTCAGCATACTCTTCATCATCATTGTTGTCATCTTCTTCATTATTTCGTTCCTCCTCATGTTGCAATCGTCTTTGAGCTTCTTGGTCTTGTTGGTTTTGTCTTGCCAAGAGAGCATCAATCAGAGCTCTTTGCTCCTGTAGGGTTCTACGCATTTCCTCTATCTCGTCATGCCCTGGTTGATTCGGTACTTGGTTTTGTTCGTCCTGAGGCTGTCTGCCTCTACCTCGACCTCGGCCTTTGCCTCGGCCTCTTCCCCTTGGTG
This sequence comes from Acacia pycnantha, assembly GCA_025563575.1. Lineage (NCBI taxonomy): Eukaryota > Viridiplantae > Streptophyta > Magnoliopsida > Fabales > Fabaceae > Acacia > Acacia pycnantha. Next base: position 3,059,965 of record JAMWYP010000018.1, on the reverse strand, counting down.
CACCGGCACCTCTTATGTTGACCATGTTTTATTCTTTTTCCTTTAAATAATTATGACAGATATATAAATATTAGAAGTGACACAACAATTTTCACACTCAAACATATATTCACATATATTCATTTCATAAGATTTGTACATATCAGTCGGTCTAATCCTAATACAAGTCATACTGTACAATCTCTTTATTCAAACGTATTTTACAACCCTCTCAAAGGTGTCTAGAGATATTCCTTACACACTAAGTTATCTAACTTCTATGTTCCACAGCTTCCTTCAACTGGCGCTCTCCTTCTACATGTATAAGCGAACCATGCTCTTCAAGTAGCGAAGGTAGATATGAACGTTTATAACCGGTCCTTCATCCAACAGCTCGTTGATGAATCTTGCCCAGAATTGTGTTTGAGGGAAAAAGTACAGGGTAGTCCTAATCCAATCCCCAGGTGGGTGTTGGTTGCAAATAGCAAGATAGGTTTTTATCAGGCTTAGAAACACGAGATATCTGCCTTGAGTAGTTTCAGTGTAGGTTCCGGCGTGAATGAAATACGTCTCTAATCGTATGAATAGCGACATATTATCATCTAAGACATAATGGTAGTCATCTGGGTCAGCTATCTCATTATCAAGGGTCTGGACAACAGGATATTCGAAATTGTCTCCTACAGAGGAGTGGGTTGACCCGGTAGGGCTTCCCGGTTCAGCTTGGTTCTCGATCTCTAGGTCGTTCAGGTCAAGACTAAGAGACTCAGGGTCAGAGTTTCCTGAAGCTGGGTGATAAGATGGTTCGGGTACACTGTGATAATGACTGGGAGTTGTGGGATCAGTGTATTCATGATCTGGATCCCAAGGGAATTGTTCAGAGGGACTCACAGGTTCTGGTTCGTCTAGTTGCTCCACGGAGAAATTTGGATCTACAAGGAGATGATGGTAGTACTCTAGAACAGGGTTTTCTTGAATTGTCGGAGGTTTGGGTTCCGGTGGAGGATAGACAGGGTCAGGGTTGAGCCTTCTTCCAACCATCCCGGGTACGACGGATTTCCTAGCGGTACGCCACCGCATGCCGTGGTAGAGAACGTAAGGGTTTTCGTCTCTGTTCATCGCTACACATTACACCAATGGTCGTATCAGTACTCATTTTCAAAAATGCTCAAAGTCAAAAGGCTTAAGAACCTAACTCCGTTATCCGAACAGAATGGCCAGGTAAGTGTCTACCATGGGGGCCTCACCGACTTATACGGCGACTGATTGGCACACCCACGTAGACTAGCCTTGCCTTCGGCACCAAACTGTTCGTGGTAACATAGTTAAATACTTGCCAGAAAGATTTGCTCTGATACCAAAAATGTGACATCCCGTTTTGTAAAGCAATTTTTTTTTTTCAATCAGAGTAGAGCAATGGAGCGAAAGAGTAAACGATTTACATTCAAACATTAACCATAGTGTAACATAGTATTGATAATACAGTTATCCTACTGTTTCAAAAGAAAGTACAAAAGAAACAGGAAATAGATTCTTCGGCTCGTGGGTCTACTCTTGCTGCTTACCTCGATCTCCGATTCGTGGTCCTCCGACTGAGCTATAGCTGAGATTCAATTCACCGCATTGAATCTCAGGTAACGGTTAACCTCATACCCAAACAATACAATATACAGACAACAAATATTCTAGACAATACAGCAGTATATCACTACATAAGCATACAGCAGATGCATGATCATTATGCCGAAAAAAACATAAGCATAAAGCAATATGTAAAGCCCCATAAAGTAACAACGACAATAACGGCCTGCACTATTCACCAGTGCCATGATACCACTCGTGTCCTCAGCGCTAGGAAAACATAACGGCATTATTATGACATAATCCGTATAAAATTGTTTGTATAACGGTCTACAAACGTATCTTTGACATATATGCATTTAAGCAGCACAAGATTAGTGTTACAGTACGCGTCCGTACCTTCGTTGACGGCGTTAGGTACTTCTTGCGGAAAACGTACTTTTTACGGAAAAACGTGAAATGTCCAACAGTGACTCGTCAGGCAGCATAACGGCAGCAGATCAGAATTTCTGATATCCTATAAGAGTAATATCACTTTCATTAGTGATTTGGCATTATAACTGGCATTTTAGGTAAAAATTTCCATTTTGCCCCTATACCCCCAATTGGCGGAATTTCGCCAGCACTTCGTTACTTTGGCTCCGATTTTCCAAAGTTTTGCCAGAACTTCGACCCAATGATAATTTTCAAAATTCTAGACTAATATAGTCCTATCATATGATACCCAATCATGCTTGAAAAATTAAAGGCTATACTAGCATTACTACTCTAACTATTGAAAGAACTACGAAAGCTTAAAGCTCGGTACCGAAAAACTTACCCAGAGCTTCGCTACAGATTTTCCCAGAGCTCCTCTCTCTTCTTTCTCTCTCTAGATTCGGCCTTGCTCTCCAAAATGTGAGAAAAACCAAAGGGGGGGTATTTATAGATTTGGAGGTAGGATTTCGGCCGTCAGATCAACTTTGTGAGAATCGATCTGGACCGTCCAAGACAACTTTTTGCAAAAGTCACTTTTTCCTTCTCTTCTCTTCTTGGCCGACCTCCTTGGCAAAAAAATCAAGGGAAATGGCCAATGGGAGGAGGCCAAGTGTCTCCTTCCAGAAGCTTTCCAGATGAATTTTCCCGATCGGTACCCGTTTCGCGTAATTTCGGAAAAATCCCAAAATTCTGGATTATACAATTCCAAGACAATTCCTTCCTCATTAGAAATGTCTATTTTAACTAACCTTTTAATACTGTCTAGGTCTTCTCCGGCCTGACGGAAGTTTTACGGAAAAACGTGTCGGTTAAGAAACGAAATTCTGGAAGCTACCGCCTTTGGACAAGAATGCACTGATTCCAAGTATGTCCAGGAAAACTCTCAATTCTTCCCCAGATGTCGCATCATGACTTTTAGATCCTTAACTTTCAACTTGGCTATCCGGCTTTACTCAGAATTTCCCTATTTCGTCTTATTAGGAAAATGCTCTACCGGCCTCGGAATTGACTTCCAGAAAAGTCTAACGGAAGGTAAAAATCCAATGATCAATATTTTACCTTGAATTTGGAAATTCCATTCCTGGTTCTCTAGATAGGATCCGTTTCCTATTTATCCCATTACTATTCACTATATTTAATTATATTATATAATAATACAACTTTTATACAAATATCCATTTGATCTTATCTTCATTTTTTTTTTCTTTTTCTTGGGAAATTTCGGCTGGCCCTAATTATTATTTAATAAATATTTATTTTTTATTTAATTAATTATTTAATTATTTACTTATTTAAATTTTCTCAAAAATCCCTAATTGGCTCATTCTTGTATTTAGGCTTAAAAATACCTAAACTCATCTATTTTTCTCAAAAATTTCCAATTAATTATAAAATATATTTTTACTAATTTTAAGCCAAAAACCACTAATTTTAGGGTTTTATATAATTATTCATGAATTTCCTTTGCTTATCTTAAGTAATTAGCCAATAAATACCTAATTACTTCCTTATCAATAGTTGATAATTTTCTTAATTAGAATTCCTCATTACCTCATAACTTTTACACTGACATTTCTGTTTCCATGTCCTCTGAATTATTTTAGGATTTACAAGGGTATTTTAGTCATTTCAATACTTTTTGAGCATTCTTATTCAATTTCTCCAAGTTCGTAATTTATTAAATTACCATAATTAGAGATAATATACTCTCATAATTCACTTGGTCATTTTACTGCCTTTTAGGACTTTTCATAATTTTTCTAAGTTATTTATGTCCCTTAGGGGCAATTTCGTCATTTTGGCACTTTGGCCCTTAAATTCCCTAATTTCCTACAGAATTCAATTTAGAATACTAGACTATATTTACACAAGTCTTAAGGTCAAAACTTCACTTATCAGAAATGTCCAATTTATTTATAATATTCCAGATAATAAAAATCCGGGGTATTACACTATATATTTGATTTCCTTGTTTAGGTTTATTATGTAGTTGTGAGACTTGGATTGCTGTTATGTTGTTCAAGTGGATTGATCATTGAAGTTCTAATTGGATGATGTATCTTGACGATGTTCACATTTATATATATGTCTTTTGATGTGCTTGATGAAATTATGCTTGCAATCATGTTTATGATTAGTACTCATAGTTGATTTTAGCTATTGAATAGTTTGTTAGAACATTCTAATTAAGAAGAACAATTTGTATCATTCCAATTTTGATTACACATTAAGTAGTTTTAAACAATATCTCAAGAGGTAGTAGTTAACTATATTTGTAGGAGCTACTATTAATTGAGAATATTAGACTCAAGTATTATCTTGAGGTTGTTTTCGAGACTTAATGAAATTTTAACTTTCATATACTTTTTAGCAAGGATAGTCATCTTCTTTATTACCAAGAGCATCCATCATTCATATCTTCACTTTCAATTTAAACATTTCGTCATCATTTCCAAAAATAGTAGAAATAGTTTCTTTATATTTTCATGAATTTTAGTTTAGAGAAAACTAATTTTAAAACCCTCTTTCTAACCATGTTTGCTCAAAACCCCCTTTCTAATCATACTTTTAGCACTTAGTTCAGCCTAGGGAATTCAAAATAAAGGCTCCTTGATATGAGAACGAGATCAAATTATTTGCACTATATTTCATTTTAATTCATGGTAAAATTTCAGTAATTAAAAAGCCCACTTTTTTAGGTCATACACAACTTTTGTATACCTATTCACTACATTCATTATCCATTAACAACTTTTGTTTGGAAAATAACAAGGCTACTCTTTCAATTCACCTATTTACTACTCCTTCCGGTTCTAATTATAAGACTAAGTTTGTAGTGCAAACTACAGTATAAATTTGGTCCTATAATTAGGACTGGAGATAGTATATTTTATTAACTATTAACAACTTTGGTACATCTACCCATGACTCATCATTACATTTCATTGAATCAGAAGCTAAGTGGATTTGTATTTGTTGGTACGGGTAACAAAGGAAGTTTATTGGCTACCATGTCAGAGTTGGAAAACATTATAATGAATCAAATATATATAGTGTTGCTCGCTATTGAGAAAATTAATGTACTGTGATGGTATGCACTAATGCAAGAAACTAAAATAAAATTAGTCTTCACATTTGGAAATGATTGCATTGAGGGGTAATTGTTAAATCAATACAAATCTTTTTATGAATATTGATGTTTTTACACTGCTCAATAATGTGCTGCTAAGGAAACTATTTATAGGCAAATAATCCTAATTGTCCTCACAACTAACTAATGGAAAGCAATTACAATCAGAATATATACAATCAAATACTACAAACATTTACAAAAATCTATTTATTTACAAAAATCTATTTATATTCTAACACTCCCCCTCAAGTTGGAGGCGAAAATATATCAAGAGACCCCAACTTGCTCAATAACTTGCGTTGCACATCTCCGGACACTGATTTTGTTAACAAATCAGCCTCTTGCTCATGAGAAGGTCTACCACTTTTTCTCGCCATTTATCACAAATAAAGTAGCAATCCACTTCAATGTGCTTCGTTCGCTGATGGAAAACTGGATTGGCAGCGATGTGTATAGCTGCAATACTGTCACAATGGATCGGCACGGGCTTTGTTTGTGGAATCCACAAGTCACGAAGCAGTTCAAGCGCCCAAACTATCTCAGATGTGGCAATACTGAGCGCCCTATATTCTGCCTTTGCAGATGACTTTGACACTATGGTCTGCTTCTTTGTCTTCCACATCACAAGAGAACCTCCAAATTTCAGCAAGTATCCAGACACCAAGCGTTGTGTAATCTCACAAGAAGCCCAATCTGAATCACAAAAACATTCCAAGTCAGAATTCCCATCTAAACTCAGTTTTATACCAAGTCCAACGGTACCCTTTAGGTATCTAAGAACGCTTATAGCTGCTGCCATGTGTGACTTAGTTGGCTGTTGCATAAATTGGTTTAATGTCGCAAATGTCAGGCCTTGTCATGGTTAAGTAAATCAATTTTCCAATCAACCGACAGTACTGTTCCACATTCTTACATAGATCCTGAATATTGTCTTTACCTTCCTGAAAAGGCATTAATTTCAAGTCCTGTGCCATTGGAATACTCAATGGTTTACACCCACTCATACCTGTGTCAAATAACAAATCCAATACAAACTTTCGCTGAGATAAAACACCACCTTTTTCAGACTTAGCTATCTCTATGCCTAGAAAATATTTCACATGTCTTAGGTCTTTTATCCTAAAATTATCATGCAGCAGTCCCTTGGCATAACTAATACCTTCTTCAGAACTACCAGTAATCAACAAGTCATCTACATATACTAAGACAAATACCACACGGTCATTCTAGTCCATAGTAAACAGAGAATAGTCACTTTTACTTTGTACAAAACCACCCTTAATAAGGGCTTGAGATAATTTTAGGTTCCATTGGCGAGAAGCCTGTTCAAGTCCATAAAGGGACTTTTTAAGCTTACACACAACATTCTCCCCCTTACCTTCGAAACCTTGAGGTAATATCATATACACCTCTTCTTGGAGATCACCCTGCAAAAAAGCATTATAGACATCCATTTGATAAAGATTCCATGAATACATGGCTGTCAATTTCAACACCAACCTCACTGTAAACATTTTGGCAACAGGTGAAAAAGTTTCATGGTAATCAATCCCTTCTCTTTGACTATATCATTTTGCTACCAACCTAGCTTTATATTTATTTATGTTGCCATCAGAATTATACTTGACTTTATATACCCACTTACAACCAATGGCCAGCTTGTCTTTGGGTAGCTGTACCAGCTCCTACGTTTGATTCTGTTCCAAAGCCTCCATTTCAACTTTCATGGCTTTTACCCATTCAGGGTTGCCAATTGTCTTCTTGTATGTAGAGGGCTCAGGAACTGTATCAATACACGATAGAAAAGCCAAATGATCAGCAGAAATACCATCGTAAGAAACAAACTGATTCATGGGATATGAACATTTGGTTGCATGTGTCGTAGTTGTGTCAGAAATTAACAGCGAACACACATAGTCAGTAGACCAAATCAGTGGTTGCCTATCCCTTACAGGACGTGATTGATCTAAATTACTTGGAATGTCAACAACCTGATCAGGAATTTCCTGATAAGATTGTTCTGTATCATGTATTTGTGGAAGATCATACTTATCCTGTGGCAAATCATATTGTGTATAAGGTGTATCGGATTCAAACCGGAACATTTCCTTGATGGTGGGATGTATTGCCTGCTGCTGTTGTGAGTGTGTATGCCGGAAAGGAAACATTTGTTCTGTAAAACTGACCTGTCGACTTACAAATAACATGTTAGATTTGAGATTTAATAACAAATAACCTTTCTGATTATCTGGATAGCCTAGAAATACACAAGGAAGAGCACGATATTGTAGTTTATCATGAATCTTAAGATCCGTGGCATAGGCAAGACAACCAAAAACTTTCATGTCTTTGAGGTCAGCCTTATGTTCATAAACCCTTTCAAATGGGGACTGAAAATCAAGAACTTTAGAGGGCAACCTATTAATCAAATATGATGCAGCCTTTACACATTCCCCCTAATACTGAACTGGAAGGTTTGACTACAACATCAAACTCCTAGTAACTTGCATAATCGTCCTATGCTTACGTTCCACAACTGCATTTTGTTGTGGTGTATAAGGACAAGTAGTCTCATGCACAATACCTTTTTCTTGAATAAGCATTTTGAAAGAATTACTTAGAAACTCACTCCCATTATCACTCTTAATCTTCTTGACCTTCACATTGAATTGAGTCATCGCATAAACAATAAAATGACGAATATAAGTAATCGAATCAGATTTATGTTTGATAAGTGCATATTTTATAATTAAATGAGTATCAATTCTGAGATATATTGGATTAAATTTATTACTATTGTATATATCTTGCAGGAGTTATTAGCTGATTGAGAAAGGAGCAGAAAAAGGAAATCAATTTGAATTAATTGTGTGGTATGATAGAGTGAATTACTAAATATTTGGAGGTGATTGGAGATCTCAAAAGGATATTGCATATCCTTTATTTAAGAAAGAAGCAGATCACAACCCAAGTCAGCCTAAGGGAATTATTATATAAAGGAAGGGGCAGCACACAAAAAAAGAAGCACGGAAGAAAGAAAGAAACATCCTTATGCTCTCTAAATTTCGGTATTTACCAAAGGTTTAGAGAGAAAGGACGAAGGAAGAGAGAACGAGACGGCTGAAGAAAGAAAGAAGACGCAAGAACAATTCTGATTTTCATCTCTTTTCTTTTATTTTGTTAACCTAGCCATGCTTGGCTAGTCTTCTTTAGTAGTTAGGGTGAGGATGAACCCTATGCAAATTTGAGTATTTGTTTGAATTCTTGATTGAACGTTATTTACCATGATTGAATGAATTATCTTTGCTTAAAGCTTTCTTAAAGATTGATCACCTTTTAGATTGTTCATAGGTTGGTGTATGACAATAGAGATGTTGGTGCATTTAACTAGAACCGTTAATTCATCATAGAGTTGCATGACCTAGACATAGGCTTACGAGTTTATGCGATCTCATAATTCTGGTTTATATAATCTTTCCAAACAATACTAAGACATTAGGTTGTTTTCAAAGATAACGGACTAAGGTAGCATCAAGACATTGGGACTTAGTCTAATTTTAGAGAATTGATCGTCAATCATGGGAATAATAATCAATTAGGGATTTAATTCAAATACTTAGAGGAACATAGGGGAATTCTATTCCCTAACTGAGTTTTTCTTGATTACTTCTCTTTTCTAAAAAAGTTGTTTTTGAAATTCTTGATTCTTAATTATTTTTCTTTATTTAATTCCTTAAAATTCTGTTTGGTTACAACTCACCCCCTATTACTCATTGATCCAACTAAAGCTGAAATAACGAATTAGTGGTTGGAGTACTATTCCTCGTGGGACGATCTTTTTCTCACTACTTTATTACTTATAACGACAGGTGCACTTGCCGAAGTCGCTATCAATGTTTCATCAGAAATAACCATGTATCCCTAAAATAGTCGTCTACTACTGTGAGGAAATATGTAAATCCCTGATGAGTGGGTGTCCTATATGGACCCCATATATCTATGTGTATGAGCTCAAAATAGTGAGTAGTTTTAATACAAGAAGAGGAAATTGGAAACTTGGTTTGCTTAGATTGAACACATATATCACATTGGTGATTTATCAATTCAAGGTCATTAATTGCAAAATTCAAACGCTTCATTACAGAAAAAGGGGCATGGCCTAATCTCCTATGCCACAAACATACATCAGCAAATTTCAGACTATTACTGTGTTTCTGCGTAGTGTGATTTTGTGCAACATTCATTACATGAGAAATATTAGGAACTCTAATGATGTATAGTTCATCTATCATTCTACTAGTCATCTTCGTCCTTCCATGTAGAAGGTCCTGTAAAACACAACGGTCAGGGAAGAAGCAAGCTATACATTCAAGCGCTCTAGTGACTTTGGAGACTGATATAAGATTGAATTTAAATTTTGAATAATATAGTACACTAGTTAATGTAATGTTAGGGGCTATAGTAATTGAACCTATATGCGTAACAAGGATTCTCTGTCCATCTGGGATTTTAATTGATTTAATAGGCCCATTATATGCAGTACACTTATCTAATAAAGAGATGTCACTAATTAAATGTCTAGTTGCTCCTGAGTCTAGAATCCAATATGAATTAACAGAATTTAAAGATGGAGATGTATTCAAACCTGTACCAGTCAACGCATGCACAGTTGATTCCTCATCCTTGTGTAACATAACAAGCAGTCACTCATATTGTTCTTTAGACAGGGAAGTGGTCACCATACTTGGGGTGTTGACATGTAGGTTGAGTCATCAGCAAAGTCAATCCCCAATTGACTAGATTCCTTTTGCTTGGGTTTGTTCCCTTTGAAGCTATGTGGATAGCCAACTAACTGAAAACATTGTTCACGCAAGTAGCCCTTCTTGTGGCAGTAAGTGCATTCAATGGATAAATCCCTTGGACCTCAGCCTCTCCCACGTCCCTTGCCTTTAATAATCATAGCAATGCCTTCTGGTAGCTGGCCACGGTCAGCAGTGGATCGCTGTGTCTCATCTTGAATGACCATGGAGTAGGCAGCATTCACAGAGGGAAGCGGAGTCATAAGGAAATCTGACTGCGAGCTTGAGTGTAGGATTCGTTAAGTCCCATTAAAAATTGTAGAATTTTCTACTCTTGTACCAAGTCAGAATAAGCCTTTGAGGTATTACAGGTACAAGTCGGTAGTGTAGTTAAGGCAGATTGCTCCTCCCACAATTCCTTCAATTTAGAGAAGTAAGTGGAAACGCAAGAGGTACCTTGAGAATGCAGAGAAATTGCACGATGGAGACCGAAAATCTGAGCCCCATTCCTTTTATCAAACCGTTCCTGAAGCTCAACCCAGACATCGTGAGCATCCTGGAAGAAAATAACACCATTGGCTAATTCCTTGCTGATCGAATTTAGAAGCCAAGAAATAACCACAGCATTGCAACGTTCCATGGGTCTGATGGAGGAGGAAGAGTGAAAGGGATGAGTTTTTTTTTTTAAAAAAGAAGGGTAAAAGTGAAAAAATGCACATATACTTTACCCTCAAGAGCGCTCAACACCAAATGTTTTTTTTTTTTTTTTTTTGCTGCAAAAGTACTCATATGGTTATAATTTTAGAGCAAAAGTCACGCCCATGTTAATTTAGCAAACGTCCATTTGAAGGACCGTTGGATATGACGGCAGCAACTCATTCAAAATTCAAGGTGGGTTTTGGTGAGGAAATTCCCTTGATTTTTGGATTGAGAATTTGTCATTTAACTCATTCACCAACGACACCCAAGCCTGCATCATCTTCGTCGAGATATTTTCTTTGATTTGTCAAAGCACATTATGAGCACCTAGGCGACGACAGCTAGGTGGGTTTTGGTGAGAAGACCCAGTCGCACGAAGGTCTGATCATTCAGAGCAGTTTCACTACTTGAGGCTTCGGGTTTCACAGAGAAATGGACGCGACTGAAGTTGTGACGGTGATAAGCTCGTCGAAGAAGAAGAAGCAGGAGGCTCTGGAGCACCTTAGAGCAGACAAGTATGTGGTTAGCTTAGAGGAAAGTCAGATGCAGAACATTGCTGATTCACTTGATTATATCATAGATTCCGTGCCAGTGGCTTATCCTCTTGAACCTTATCTTTCTTCTCTCAAACTTGATGGAAAATTGATCTTAACGGGTTCCATCGCCACTCCTCTGCAATTCCTTAGCCCCACGATCATGCTTGGTAGGATCTCTCTCTGTTTCTCTCTAAAATCGATCATTGTGTGATTTTCGTGAATGTTTGTGATGTTGTAACAGGAAGGAAGATGATAATGGGGATATTCATTGGGAGCATAAAGGAGATGGAGGAGATGCTGGAATTCTGGAAAGACAAGGGGCTGAGTTCAATGATAGAGGTGGTGGATATGGATTACATCAACAAAGGCTTTGAGAGATTGGAGAAGAACGATGTCAGGTATAGGTTCGTGCTTGACGTTGCAGGCAGCAAACCTCATATCACTCAGTGAAGCACCACAACCGTCATTATGTAATTCTTAAATAAACACACGCAACAATAGCTTATCACCGTCACATGGTGTCCACATAATATCCCTTCTGCATCATTCAATCTAAATCAATATTCACATTATACACACACACACACATATAATTGGGCCCTTTCAATAATTTGATGGATGTTAATTAAAAAGAACACCGGGTAGGTGAAAGCAGAGACTATGATTATGAGAGGAGACGCCAGGGAAAGTGTGAATCTGCGGAGCAAGTGCATGCTGATCTCCCAAACGGACGTTTGTTGAGTTTACGGTGGATGTGACTTATGCTCTATAATTGTAACCACATGAGTACTTTTGCAACCAAAAAAAGCATTTGGTGTTGTGCGCTCATGAGGGATAGCATATGTGTATTTTAGCACCTTTACCCTAAAAAGAATAATCATTAAAAAACAATAATATGAGGCCTACAAAATAAAAATAAATAAAAATAACGGAGGTTAATCTCAATTAACATACGTATCATTTTTACCCTTTTTATGAAAGTTAATTGGCACTTTTGCACCTACAAATAAAATATAGGGTTAAGGTCCATTTTTGCCAACAAACTATTACAGAAAGAGCATCCAGCACAAATATTAATTAAGGGTACCTTAAATACAAACAAACAATTAAAAATGTGCAGTCAGCACAATTAACTTGTAAAAATGTGCAGTCAACACAATGTCGTTAGAAAAAGATAACCAACCGTTATCTAAGGTGCAGATTGGCCAACAAACTTTAATTCTAGGAGCACCTAGCACAAAATTCTTAATTTCACTTATTTAATAATTTTTTTCCTCAATTGTCATTATTCAAAACTACTTGTATAGATATCTATGGACAAAAATTACTCATTTGCTAAAATGAACAAAATTTTTAATTAAAAATATAATTATATGATTTAAATAAAACTCAAGGTGTTTTATAATTTATTATATATGTTAAACAAAAAAAAAATTATATGATTTATTTTTATTTTAGAATAAATTTATGTGAGTTAAGAAATTCATTTAATGTTAATAAAATTTTTAAAATCTAAAAAATCTATTATATTCGAAAAGAAATGAAACGAGTTTAATTTTTATTTTCATAAAAAGAGTTTAATGGATATCAACGTTGACACTTAATAATATAAATCCGGCAACTTGATGATATTTTTGTTAATTAAATTATCTATTGATTATATGAATATGAGACTTGTTGAAAAAAAAATATTGTCATTAATCAAGTATCTTGGAATAGCCTCAACAAATTATTTTAATGACAAATTTTTTTCCAACAATTATTGACAATTTTAATGACAATTATTGTCAACAATTATTTTTATTTTAATTACTCAGGAAATAATTTGGGACTTGTTGGAAAAAAAAATTGTCATTAATTAAGTATCTTGGAATAGCCTCAGCAAATTATTTTTGTCAACACCTTGAGTTTTATTTAAATCATATAACTATATTTTTAATTAAAACTTTTGTTTATTTTAGCAAATGAGTAATTTTTGTCCATAGATATCTATGCGAGTAGTTTTGAATAATGACAATTGAGAAAAAAAAATTATTTAATTAGTGAAATTAAGAATTTTGTGTTGGGAGCTCCTGAGTAAAACTTTTTTGTGCTGGGTACTCCTGGAATAAAAGTTCGTTGGTCAATCTGTGTTAGTTATGCTTGGTTTTGATGATGACAAATATGCTTATAAATATCAAGAGCAAGACGTTTGCATACTACATTTATCCTCTACTTTGACTAATTCTTATATTTAATGTAGATGTGAAGTTCAATAATGTAGAATGATGAAAAAAGGAGATTGAAGAAGGAAGAACTTGGAGAGAATGATGAGTCCAAGTTAAACTATGTAAAATGATTAAGAGAAGAGAAGAAGGAAAGAGTTAGAATGATCAAGATGGGAGATCAAGAAGAAAGAACTTGTTGAATGGAATGAAAATATTAGTATTCAAGTTCTTAAATTGATACTAGAAGTCTCCACGATCAAATGGAAGTTGGAATGGCTCAAATCGGAGTTAAAACAAGCAAAATCAAGCTCCAGGAAGTCAAAACTGAAAGCAGGAATATTACCAAGAGGGGGGTGAATTGGTATTATAAATCTTTCTTGCTAGTTTAAAAACAATAAAAGCAGGGGAAGAAGAAGGAGATGAACACAAGGCAATTTATACTGGTTCGGTCCTAATCCTTGACCTACGTCCAGTCCCCAGACACACTCTGGGATTTCACTAATTCAAGATCAAATGATTACACACTCAGTATCACTCGGAGCAATTCCTCTCTTTTGAATTACACTCCCCCTTACAAGTTGCAATCAAATGACCCAATCTCAAAGTCCCAATACTCTGAGATTCTCACAAGAAATAATGATAGATGGATGACTCTCTCTAAGAGCAAATAATCAGAAGCATTGAGGAACAGGATATCACACAATCTCAGCAGAAAGTATTCAGGAAGTATTGGCTGGAAGTATTCAGGAAGTATTCAGAAAGTGTCTTACAAGAGCTTAGCGGAACTAATCTCTTGAAAGTGTAATTCTGATCTTATGAGCTTTCTTTTCTTTGTGCTTGTGTGTGTTGAGAGCAGCTGACCCTTCCTCTATTTATACAAGTTGTAGATGACCGTTGGAGCTTCATTTCTTTAAAGCCATTCCATGATTTGCTGCAAAATCTGATTTCCTTCTTTTTGAAGAATTTGGACGTTTGATGATGATCATAATGACAATAATGATTTCGTTTTGCTGTGCATCAATTCTACGCGTCTTGTATCATCATCCCTGCTTCATTTGAATATAATTTCCATTTTACAGAGCTTTGCTGAAAAAAAACGTGTTTGATCATATTGCCCAATCAACTCACTTATGATCCTGCACTTTAATATCAATTTTCGTAAATCACTGTGGTCAATGGTTAGTAATCAATTCATTAAAGATTGTATTAAACTGATTTGAATAGCAAAATCATCGTCTGAGCTTTCGACAGTGCGAACAGCTGTTTTCCGTCAATACTCGAGTATGTGGATTCTCATACTCGGGTATATGTGTGTTTAGGATATACCGATAGTCTTCGATCATACTCGAGTACATGATTCTCATACTCGGGTATATGCGTGTTTGAGATATACCGATATTCTTCGATCATACTCGGGTACATAGTTCTCATACTCGGGTATTGAATTATCCTGCGTGAATATTTAGCAAATATCATTGTATATAAAGCATACTCGAGTAGCATCTTACCATACTCGAGTAGAATGAAAAAATCAGTTTTCAACTGCTAAACCACCTGGTTACATACTCGGGTATACCATAGTCATACTCGGGTATTATCTCTGAAACACCGAAGCATTGTGTTTAGATCAGTTATACTCGAGTATATTATTTCTATACTTGAGTACATATTCAGATCACATGATCACACTTAATTCAAAACCTTAAATGATCTCAAGTCTTTGTATCATCAAAACTTTTGAGAACTCTTGAATAGTAGTGTTGATCAAGTTCTGAACACCAGCTTGAGTGAGAGGAGGAGAGGTAGAGTGAGTGCCTGAATCAGATGATTGATTGTCTTCTAGGGGCCTAGTGGAAGAGGGTGCAGATTCTGTGTCACTTGTCTCCTTCTGTTTCCTAGAAGTCTCGGTGAATGAAATTTTCATGAAGAGAAGGTGGGTCTTGCCAAATAATTTTGGGAATACAGCTTTGTCATCAGGCAGGAGGTACCAAAGGTCATGGAAGCCTATGATCTGAGAGACAAGGTGTGGGAAAGGAATAGTATTTTTCTTGGACTTGTTTGAAGTGGATAAGAAAAGAGACATTTCAGCAATGATCCACTTCCCTAAGTTCCTTGGCTCTTTAGCAATGATGGAGGCAAATAATTCATAATCTTTATGGACGAAATGTGTATAACTTTGCCCTTTGTTCACCATATTGCGGGTAAACAAATACCATATGACTCTATATGTATCACACATCTGACTAGGCTTGAATTTTAGTGACTTTCCATCATATTCTTTATGCGGAAGCAAAATTTTGAAGCACTTAGACTGAGACATTTTAGGAGGATCTTCCGGCACACTCGTATATCCTAACAAGGTATTCAGGAACTGAGCAGTAATCCTAATTCCTTTTCCTCTGACAGAAGTAATCAACACATCTTCATCTTGTTCATGGATTTTTTCTGCTACAAACATATTGTGATAGAATACTTTGACAACCTGGGGAGAGTAGGGTGTGGAGATTCCTAACAAAGGCATGTAATATCTAAGCCATGGAGACAGATCCAGATTGCATTTTGATCTCAAATGATCTATGTCTAATCGAACAGCAGGGCAAAAAGGTCTAGAACCATAGTTCATGGCAAAGGAATCATCATTTGGAAGGATTAGAGGGTCTTGGCACATACCGGGAGGACAATGAAGAGCACTGGTCTGTCCAATGAGTTTGGAATCAAAGGGACTAACTGGATTCTCGGCATTTGAAGCAGGTTGACTTTGTGCTCCTTGAAGTTTTTGAATTCGGTCTTCAACATTTTTTGACCGTTGTTCGTTGATTTCTTCATCAGAGCCATTGATCGATGAAGTACTTCCAGTAGCTTCGGATGTGGAAGTAGATAGCGACTGGGTTTCCGTTTCCTCGTCGCTGGAGTGGAGCGAGATTGATTGATCGGAGTTTGGTGGATGAGAGTCAGAGGATGGTGACGATTGTGGTTTCTGACGGTAGGATGGTCGAGGTTTCTTCGTCAAAGGCTGATCGGCGGATTCAGAGGAGGAAGATGCCATTAGGGTTCTTCGTTGGAGAAGACGCAGTGGGTCAGGCCGAGAAGACGTCGTCGGAGGGGATGACGTCTGTCACGCCCAGAACCCAATAGGGGTGACCGGCACGGAATATGAGATAATTCACATTTCCGTAAGCCTTAAACTTAAAATTATATGATTAAAAAAAATTCAAGGATCTTACCTATAAATTACATGGAGCATCTATCTTTAAATATTTCAACATGAGCCACTAAACTTTAAATCCTTAAGGAGATTTCTCACTGCTCCATAGGAATGATTCGGGTGCCGAGATCATCTGAACCAAAGCAAATTTTCCGGTGAATAACATCCCATTCTTTTAATAAAATAAAATATAGAAGGAAATAATTCAAACATCTTTCTCTTTGACAATAGCAAAACTTCAATAAATCCCAATTTCTAAACCATACGTCTAATAATATCAATTTGGCAATAACTTCCATTTCTAAAATCATAAGATCATAAATAAAATACAACTCTTTACAAAATATCATTAATCAAATAACTTTATATAGGCACTAAAACCTTTGAGTTAACGTAATCAATCTTAAACATAATTCTCAAACCTTTTCTTTCCATAGAACTTCCTACAGAACGAATAACAAGCGTGGCCACACAGTCCACGAGGGTAACTAACCAGACATGGCTCAAGACCATGAAAACAGATATGGACATAGTCCATAAAACAGACATGGACACATAGTCCATGAGGGTAACTAACCAGACATGACTCGAAGTCATGAAACAGATATGGACACACAGTCCATAAACAGATATGAACACACAGTCCATGAAACAGACATGGACACACAGTCCATGAAACAGACATGAGAACAAATCTCATGAATCAAGCGAGCTCGAGGGTAACCATGGTGCACCAAGACTAACAGTACTGCTGTTAGTAACCAGCGTTCTGTATTCAGTCCTCTCTAAAACATTTTCAAGCATGCCTGGGGTAAATTTCTCAAAGCCATAAAAATCCTTCTTTCATGATAATAGCAACTTTAACTCATACTTCATAATCAAATTCCCCAGCATGAAGTTTCACACCAATATTTCGAAACCTTTCTTCAAATTCAATGTCAATAAAATCCTTTCAAAACATCGAGAACTCGTGTAAAAATATTCCATTTCAAATAATAAATCCAAGCTTATAAACTTTCCAAAATCCAAGATCATTTCAATATAAAATTTATGAAAATATATCAAAAGACTTCATTTCCATTCAAGTGTATAATCATAAATTATACTTTGAAACAATTGGAAGAAAATCCATAATAACGAATAAAATCATCATTCATTACTCATATACTATCAGCAAATATTCCTTCACAAATCATACTTTTAAATGTGAAAATTAATATAAAAGTTCAACAATAAAAAATATCATTTATAAAAATTAGGGACGTTATTCACTCACCTGGTGCTCCTTCCGAAACTACACATTTACCAAAAATCCTTTGGGTTCCCTTTTTCTCTTGAGCCCAAGCAATTATCAATTCCTATAAATTTAGAAATTCACACATATATCAACCTCTAAGGAATTACCCACTTAAATTAAAAATCCCTAAGTACCAAAAACATCCTTTAATCACACCTATCATCTCATTTAATTGAGTTTCTAAACCTCAATAACTCAACTCCAAAAATTTGTATCTCATTGGATACAACTCCAAGTAAGGCTTGTGACCTATCAAATTAAACCTTGTTCTATCTACTTTAATTCTGGAAAGTTTCATGGCAAGACTCAATCATTTACCAACTCAAAATTGGGCCCGAAAATAACTGTTCATTGGTATTTTCCAGCTTTTAACTTCTAACTTTAGAAATTCATATCTCCCATTGTACATATCCGATTTGGGTGTTCTTTAGCTCGTTGGAAAGGTTGGGATGTCTACTATTTACTGTAAAAATTTCATGCATAAATTCAAATGTTTACTACATCCGAAATGCAACGTCATTCTGCTGCTTCTGAACTATACCGAAAACTTTTACAAATTTTTAGCTCAACTACAGAAAATCATATCTCGAGCTATAGAACTCCGTTTAAAGTGATCCAAAGCTCATTTTAAAGAATACTATGTGCACTATATGTCCACAAAATTTCAGGGAATATGGGCTTCGTCTTTCCTGTCGCATGGTTCTGTCCGAATAGAGAATGAATAATGAAGCTGAATAGATTTGGGTTTTGGGTATATGGCTGAATGAGATATTAAATAAAGATGTAGTGGAATATGGAATTCGGTCTACCAATAATAATGAATAAACAAAGGAAGTGGAATAATATTAAATAGGTAGTAGTTGCCTCCTTTGCTATCCAATGCCGCTGGACCCTCACACCAAAATAATATTTGAATGTGGCATTTGATCCCCAATATTTGCTTTATTCTACTAGACATAAAAGCTTATATTCTATTGCCATATGCATATTGCTTCCATTCTCATTTTCCTTCCACATATTCCTTAACTTTATTCTTTTCCCGAAATTCGAAGGAAAGGTAGGCCTTAGATTCCAATAATTAACTTTATAATTATCCAGGCCAAATTTCCATAAATTCATTCCCCTTATAATATTTATAGATCCTCAAAATAATATTTCATCATTTTCCTTGATCTTCAAGGTCCAAAAATAACTTTAATAAATATCTTAAGCTTTTTTTTTTTCCCCTCGTGATAATCTTAAGACTCTTTGGCTCTTATTGGCTTAGCAACTTATTCGCCTCAATCCGATTCCTAAACTTTTTTTTTCCCAAAAATTTGGGATGTTACAACGTCGTGGAGGGAACCCAGCGTTTTTGAAAATTAACGAGGAGTGGATCGAAAGTATTCGGTGCAAGTATATGAAAGTATTCGGTGGAGAGGTTTAAAATGATGAGGGAAAAGAAAATTACCAGAATACCCATATCGTACTCGAGTATGCCACTGAAGTACTCAAGTATGCTATCTTTTCTTGCCAGAGAAGTTCATGCTAGGGTTCACACAGTTCACACAGATGAATTCTAAGATAAATATCAAAAATACCTCATTTCAAGTATGTATTTGTGAATACTTAAATTAGCATCAGGTGAATGAAGTTGTTTCAGATGAGAATGCATAGTACTCGAGTATAGATGTATCTACTCGAGTATGTTCCATCGGCAGTAGCCTTTTTGCTTGGTCTGTACTCGGGTATGGAATGATAGTACTCGAGTATCTGTTATCTCAGACGTTTCTCTTTGTTTCTGTCGTTAGGATACTCGGGTATGTATGTGGAATACTCGAGTATTGTTACACCTACTCGAGTATTGACAGATTGCACGTTTTTCACTGAACATCCTGCAAAACAAAAAACTAGATACTCCGATGCTTAAGTTAGTTCCTCATAATTTAAAAAATAATAATTACCAACCTTTTTGGCTACTTACAATTCATTGGGATTTACCATTCCCAATTCTCTTCTAATGAAATTGAATTGTTCCTTGGCCAATGGTTTGGTGAATATGTCAGCAAGCTACAAGTGTGTTGGGATGAACATGACTTTGACATCCTTCTTTTGAACATGATCTCTGATGAAGTGGTGTCTCACATCAATATGCTTGGTTCTTGTATGTTGTACGGGATTCTTTGCCAAGCTTATTGTGCTTGTGTTGTCACACAGGATGGGAATTTCTTTGAGATGGACTCCCAAGTCTGATAATTGCTGTTTTAACCAAAGAACTTGTGCACAACAGCTTGAGGCAGCAACATACTCAGCTTACGTGGAAGAGACAGCTACGTGGTGCTTTCTTACTAAACCATGATACAAGTGAACCTCCAAAGAACTCGCATTGCCCACTCGTGCTTTTACGTCGGTTTGTAGCCGGCATGATCAGAATCTGAATAGGCTGTCAAGAACTCTTGTTGCCCTTTTGGAAACCACAATCCAAGCTCTTTTGTGTCTGATAGATAGCGAAAAATCCTCTTGACATGTTCAGCATGAGATTCTTTAGGAGCTGATTGGAATCTTGCACACATTCCCACACTGAATTGAATGTCAGGGCGACTTGCTGTTAGGTAGAGCAACGATCCAATCATCCCTCTATATTTTGTAATGTTGAAGTCTTTGCCCTTTTCTTCATCAGCATCCAAAGATGCCGTTGAACTCATCGGGGTGTCGGCACCGTTGCAGTGTTCCAATCCAAACTTTTTGAGTAGATCATGTAGGTACTTGGTTTGTGATATGAAGATTCCATCCTTTCTTTGCTTGATTTGCAGACCAAGAAAGTATTTCAACTCTCCCATCATTGACATCTCAAATTCATTCTGCATTATCTTTGAAAATTCTTCACAAAAAGCATCATTAATAGCACCAAAGATAATGTCATCAACATAAATTTGAACAATCAAAATTTCATTTAACTTGTTAGTTTTGATGAACAATGTTGTATCTGCCTTGCCTCTAATAAACCCTTGATCTAATAGAAATTTACTTAGTCTTTCATACCATGCTCTAGGAGCTTGTTTGAGACCATATAGGGCTTTCTTTAATCGATACACACGGTCGGATGATGTTCATTTTCAAAACCAGGAGGTTGTTCAACATAAACTTCCTCTTGAATAAAACCATTAAGAAAAGCACTTTTGACGTCCATTTGATAGAGTTTGAAATCTTTAACGCAGGCAAAGGCTAGAAGAACTCTTATAGCTTCCTGTCTAGCTACTGGAGCAAAGGTTTCTTCATAGTCGATTCCTTCTTCTTGATTGTAACCTTTAGCCACTAATCTAGCTTTATTACGAACAATGATTGCAGATTCATCTCGTTTGTTCTTGAATACCCATTTGGTGCCAATGACCGGATGGTCCTTGGGCCTAGGTACCAAATCTCAAACTTGATTTCTATCAAACTGGTGTAACTCCTCTTGCATTGCTATCACCCAATCATTGTCTGAAAGAGCTTCAACAATTTTGGAGGGTTCAATTTGAGAAATAAAAGCAGAAAAGGTTACTTCATTTAAGGTACTTTTTCTTGTTCTTACTCCTTGATTCACATCGCCTATTACTTGATCTAAAGGATAATTTCTAATGAACTTCCAGGCTTTAGGTGTGATGAGCTAGAATTTTCACAATCGAGTTTGAGGTTCGGTTTCAAAAACATTTTCAGGATTTTCAATTGTAGCAGGAGTAGTTTTTGAAAAGAACTGATTTTTGAAATCATTTTCTTCATCATCATCCAGAGCCATCTTAGTTTTAGATTCACAAAATACAACATGCATAGATTCTTCAACAATACGGGTACGAGTATTAAAGACTCTATAGGCTTTGCTTCTGTTAGAATAACCAAGAAATATGCCTTCATCAGATTTAGAATCAAACTTACCTAGATTGTCCTTACCATTATTATGTATGAAGCACTTACAGCCAAAGATACGCAGATGAGACAGATTTGGTTTTCTTCCTTTGTAGAGCTCATAAGGTGTTTTATCCATCTTCTTTCTCATATAAGCTCGGTTTGATATATAGCTGGCCGTGCTCATTGCATCTGCCCAAAAGACCTGTGATGTTTGGTTTTCATTTAGCATAGTGCGGGCCATTTCGGTAAGTACACGATTCTTCCTTTCAACCACACCGTTCATTGTGGTGTTCTTGGAGCTGAGAAGTTGTGGTCAATTCCGTGAACATCACAAAATTCTTGAAAGGCTTGATTTTCAAATTCTCCTCCATGATCAGTTCGAATAGCTGAAATACTCATACCTTTCTCATTTTGCACTTTCTTAGCAAACACAACAAACATGTCAAAAGTTTCATCCTTTGAAGATAAGAAAATAGTCCAAGCGAATCGTGAGAAATCATCAACAATAACTAAAGTATATAAGTTTCCACCTAGACTCTTGACTCTAGCTGGACCAACTAAATCCATATGAAGTAGTTGAAGAGGTCGTTTTGTAGAAATTTCAATTTTGTTTTTAAAGGATGATTTAGTTTGTTTACCCTTTTGACAGGCATCACAAATTATGTCATTTTTAAACTGTAATTTAGGTAAGCCAATAACTAAATATTTTCTCAATAGTTTGTCTAATTGAAGCATGTTAACATGAGATAGACGTTTATGCCATAGCCAACTTTCGTCCAGGTTGCTTACAAAACATTTTTCAGAAGTAATTTTAGGTAAATCTAATGTATAGCAATTACCTTCTCTAGGAGCTTTAAACAGTATTTTGAGTTTATCTTTGTCAATAGGAAGATCATCTTTCTTGACAATGAGACATTCTTCTGAGTCAAAGATAATCCAATTATTTTTGTCAGCACTTTGACTTACACTTAAGAGGTTGTGGTTGAGACCTTCTACCAAATAGACATCTTTGATCATGGGTCCTTCTTTTGTGCCAATTTCACCAATTCCAGTAATTTTTCCTGATTGGTTGCCTCCAAAAGTGACCTTACCACCATCCTTTGATTTCATTGCAACAAATTTGGCTTGATCCCCTGTCATATGTCTGGAGCATCCACTGTCAATATACCACTTGTTGATTCTTGATGCTCTCAAACAAATCTGCAAACAAATTTAAGTTTTAGGTACCCATCTTTTCTTGGGTCCTTTGGGGTTAGTTTGAGTTATAGGAACATAGGTTCCTTTTGGGACCCATTGATAATTGCCAACAGGTTTATTTCTTCCATCCTTTTTGTGAAAGCAGGAAGAAGTGTTGTGTCCCTTTCGGTTGCAGTAATTACAATGAGCAAAGGGGTTTGAAGTATGAACTGTTTTCTGAAAGTAGTTCAAATAAGATTTTCCTCCTGTTTTCTTCTTTCCTTTCTTTTTATCAAAGATAGGATTATATCCTATACCTGATCGATCATTAGTAATCCTTTGATCTTTTAGAATGATATTTAGCATATCACTACCTTTAGTAAATTTCTCAAGAGTTTTCGTAAGATATTCATTTTTCTTTTCTAAAGTAATGCATTCATCGCATATGAGTTTTTCAGGAAAAGAAAGATTTTCTACTTGTTGTTCGAGAATGGTATTTTTCTTTTTCAAGGTAAAATATTTATCAGGAAGTTTTTCAAATTTATTTTGAACAAGATTATACTCAGCAAATAATTCATCGTAGGTAGGTTTAGAATTAAATACCTCTTGTTCATCTTCTTGTTGCTCTTCCTCTTCTTCTGCCACTAAGCAAATAGTTGCATTTTCTTCTTTCTCCTCATCTTCTTCGTCTGAGGAGCTGTCTCCCCATATGGCAGATACATAGGCCTTCTTTCTGAATCGACTGAAATTCTTCTTTTTGTCTTTCAACTTTGGACATTCTGATTTGAAGTGTCCTGGTTTCTCACATTCGTAACAGATGATTTGAGCTTTATCACTTTTATTGCTAGAATTTCCTTTCTGGAATTTGTTTCTGAAGCCTTGATCCCTTTTGTAGAATTTCTTGAATCTTCGCACGAACATGGCTATTTCCTCATCATCATCATCATCATCTTCGGTTTTGACTTCCTTTTCTTTTACAGAATTTAGAGCAATACCTTTGCTTTTGTTGTTGTTAGCCTCGCCCAAGCCTTTCTTGAATTTCAGCTTACTTTCGTATTCAGACAGGCTCCCAAAAAAGGCTGCAACTGAAGTCATTGATTCTCCACGGGCCTCTTCTATTGCTGTTACTTTAGCTTCCCAATCTTTTGTCAAAACATTTAGAATTTTTCTTACCTGAGGACTTTGATCATATACTTTGCCCAAGGCTGCTAGTTGATTGGTTAGATGTGTGTAGCGAAGTTGGAACTCAGCAATGGTCTCCCCAGACTTCATTTGTAGTAAGTCATACTCAGTGGTTAGAGTATTGATGTGATTCTCTTTGATCCCAGAAGTTCCTTCATATGCTATTTCTAAAGCTTTCCATATCTCTTTTGCAGTAAGTAAATTACATACCCGGAAGTACACTTTTTGACTGAGAGTACTTTGCAGCATCAAGATAGCTTTACTGTTGAGAGTGATATGTTTCTTGTCAGTCTCATTGAATTCATCTTCTGTTTTGGGAGTGGCAATTCCTCCTTCAATCTTCGTGGGAACGTAATCTCCTTTTTCAAATACATGCCAGAGTCCATACTCAGAAGCTAGTACGTACACCTTGAATTTTGATTTCCAGAATGAGTAATGTTCTCCGTTGAATCCTGGAGGCCGATTGATTGAAGCACCATCGGGCAATATTCCTTCCATGATCTTATCTCGGGATGTTAAGCCCAACTGAGACACCTATGCTCTGATACCAAATGAAAGCAGGAATATTACCAAGAGGGGGGGTGAATTGGTATTATAAAACTTTCTTGCTAGTTTAAAAACAATAAGAGCAGGGGAAGAAGAAGAAGGAGATGAACACAAGGCAATTTATACTGGTTCGGTCCTAATCCTTGACCTACGTCCAGTCCCCAGACACACTCTGGGATTTCAGTAATTCAAGATCAAATGATTACACACTCAGTATCACTCGGAGCAATTCCTCTCTTTTGAATTACACTCCCCCTTACAAGTTGCAATCAAATGACCCAATCTCAAAGTCCCAATACTCTGAGATTCTCACAAGAAATAATGATAGATGGATGACTCTCTCTAAGAGCAAATAATCAGAAGCATTGAGGAACAGGATATCACACAATCTCAGCAGAAAGTATTCAGGAAGTATTGGCTGGAAGTATTCAGGAAGTATTCAGAAAGTGTCTTACAAGAGCTTAGCGGAACTAATCTCTTGAAAGTGTAATTCTGATCTTATGAGCTTTTTTTCTTTGTGCTTGTGTGTGTTGAGAGCAGCTGACCCTTCCTCTATTTATACAAGTTGTAGATGACCGTTGGAGCTTCATTTCTTTAAAGCCATTCCATGATTTGCTGCAGAATCTGATTTCCTTCTTTTTGAAGAATTTGGACGTTTGATGATGATCATAATGACAATAATGATTTCGTTTTGCTGTGCATCAATTCTATGCGTCTTGTATCATCATCCCTGCTTCATTTGAATATAATTTCCATTTTACAGAGCTTTGCTGAAAAAAAAAACGCGTTTGATCATATTGCCCAATCAACTCACTTATGATCCTGCACTTTAATATCAATTTTCGTAAATCACTGTGGTCAATGGTTAGTAATCAATTCATTAAAGATTGTATTAAACTGATTTGAATAGCAAAATCATCGTCTCGAGCTTTCGGCGGTGCGAACAGCTGTTTTCCGTCAATACTCGAGTATGTGGATTCTCATACTCGGGTATATGTGTGTTTAGGATATACCGATAGTCTTCGATCATACTCGAGTACATGATTCTCATACTCGGGTATATGCGTGTTTGAGATATACCAATATTCTTCGATCATACTCGGGTATTGAATTATCCTGCGTGAATATTTAGCAAATATCATTGTATATAAAGCATACTCGAGTAGCATCTTACCATACTCGAGTAGAATGAAAAAATCAGTTTTCAACTGCTAAACCACCTGGTTACATACTCGGGTATACCATAGTCATACTCGGGTATTATCTCCTGAAACACTGAAGCAGCTGTGTTTAGATCAGTTATACTCGAGTATATTATTTCTATACTTGAGTACATATTCAGATCACATGATCACACTTAATTCAAAACCTTAAATGATCTCAAGTCTTTGTTATCATCAAAACTTTTGAGAACTAACAAAAACTTGAGCCACAGGAAGCCCAAACTCAAGCCAAGGACTTTAAACTCGAGTTTGACTCAAAACTCGAGCCAGCCACTATTGACTCGAGCCAATAGTGCTTTTCAGCACCTTTGTTCTACTATGTTTCACGTTCAGCTTGGACGAGGTCTAGTAATTCGATGATATCTCCCAAACCAGAAGTCCAATTGAGGTGAAACTAATTTTTTATTAAATTAAACTCCCAATGCGTCATTTTGATATAAACTTTAAGTCCAAAGGAGGTCAGATGAAAGATCTATGAATTTTTGAAGATGACAGTAAAATCAACGTCATACAGCATACCAAGCTTCGATATTTTGAGTGTATCTCACAAAGGACACATCCAAATGAGCTGAAACCAGTGCCATTGGAAACTATACTCAAATACCTTTTCAAAAAAAATCAACATCATGAAAATAAAAGATCAATTGAAGGAGATATGATGTTTTGAAGTTAACAGTCAATTCAGGATATGGCAAAAACGATGGTCTAGCATACATCGGATCATATAACGGTCAGAATACAATGAGTTTGGAGCTACTTCTTTTTGCGATGGAAAGAAGAATCGAAGAGCTATATGGGGATAAGTGGTTTTCCAAATTTGGAGTTATGACAAAAAGCAAACCAAGTTTTGATGAGTTCTACTCAAGCCAATATGACCGTTAGATTCAAAAGATCTCATAGACTCGAGCCACACTATGGAAACCCGAGTTTAGATGTAAACTCGAGCCAAGGATTATAAGCCTTGAAGTGAAATATATCTGAGTCGTCTTCAAACCTCTAGCCTACTCTGTGTGACTGGAGTTTTGACCAAAACTGGAGCCAGAGAGTTGTGACTCAAGTCTAGAGTATTCCTATCAAAAGAAGTTGACTCAAGCCTACACAATGTACCTCTAGTTTTGACCTAGACTTGAGCCTGAATCTTTTGACTCAAGCCTGGAGTGCTTCCATCAAAGGAAGTTGACTCGAGCCTACACAATATACCTCAAGTTTCGAGCTAGACTTGAGCCTGAACCTTGTGATTCGAGACAAGCTTGTTTCATCAAAGGAAAATGACTCTAGCCAAATATCCTGAATCGAGCCAAAATGACAGTTTGAAAAAACCAGTATTCCAAATCCTGTTAAATCTCTTCTTATGGTTTATATACTTTGTATCTTCTCTCATTACTATCTCCAATTGCGTTTAACAAGTTTGTTAATGAGTTTCAGAAGATTATTATATGGATTAACACTAAATTGCAATAAAGCAACAATTTTGTCAGAAGCAATTAATGCAAAGCAGAGACATATACCATTCTGGCAAGATGACTTTCTGGGCAACGATAAAGCATTACGAGTATTTCCTTGATACATTTCAACGGACAATTTGAATAAGGAATGTCAACGTTCAATCTTCAGAGAATACGAGTAGTCCGATTAAACATTCTTCAACAGAATTATTCATCACTTTCAACGGCTATATTTATTCCAACGGTCATATGCTATATGCTAAATGGGAAGAATTGTTCAAACGATCGAATATTCTTCATCAACTATAAAAGCAGAAGCATTCAAGATAGAAGAAGTCAGAGACACGAGCTTACATCTTCAAAATGCCAATACTTTGATATATGCACATTCACCTACTCTCTGATTATCTCAATGATCATATAGTTTATATTAGAGAGTGAGATTATTTGTATCGAGCTTCAGTGTTTATCTTTATCATCACTTCTGAGAGAGAAGATTATCTATAATCATTCATTACAAAGGTTGTATCCTTACGGTGAGTAAGGGGAGTATCTCGTAAGAGATTTGTAAAAGGCTACACAAGTGCCCGGCTAAACTTGTGGGATTGTATAGGCTTCTCTTGTGCCCGATAAAACAAGAGGATAGTGGATTGAAAATCTCAAGTGAAGCTTGGGGACTGGACGTAAGTCAAGGATTGGCCGAACCAGTATAAATCTCTGTTTGCATATTCTCTTCCCTTATCTCTTATATTTCCAGCATATATGTTTATGTTTGAATGACTGACTATCGCTTTATAAATTATTATTGTCATACAAACTGCTCTCAATAAGTTTCGAAAAGAGTTTCAAAGTTCTTAAAGTTTTATCAGACACCCAATTCACCCCCCTCTTGGGTGATAGCCAGGTCTAACAATCTGCACATTAGATAACGGTCGGTTATCTTTTTCTAACGGCATTGTGCTGACTGCACCTTTTTAAAAGTTAATTGTGTTGACTGCACATTTTTAATTGTTTGTTTGTATTTAAGGTACCCTTAATTAATATTTGTTGCTCTTTCTGTAATAGTTTGTTGGCAAAAATGGACCTTAACCCTAAAATATATGGTGTTAGACGCACATTTAGAAAAATATATATAAATATTTTTACACCTTAACTCATTTTAAAAGTTGTTGAAATATAAAATCTGATTAGATTTATCAATATCTAAATGGTTCCATAATATAAGCTATTCATAATCTTTCAAAACCTTAAAATGTTTCTATATATCTTGAAAAACATTATTGGTTCCTATTTTAATACTCTTAATCTACTCTTAAATAATATATATATATATATATATATATATATATATATATATATATATATATATATATATATATATATATATATATATCAGTGAAATACTTCATTTAAAAATTTCTTAGATATTTCATTAATGTGTATATACCCTAGGTACTGATATCAACATTATATATCTTTTAAATATATACTCTAGTTATTTATATTTTTGCAATATAAAATAATTATTTCAGTGAAATACTTCATTTAAAAATTTCTTAGATATTTCATTAATGTGTATATACCCTAGCTACTGATATCAACATTATATATCTTTTAAATATATACTCTAGGTATTTATATTTTTGCAATTTGAGTTTGCATCAAATTTATGGATGGAATTAGAAGTCATTGGACTCGAGGTGTAAGCTATAACTTTTTTTTAATGAAATTTAACGATATAACCAACTTTCCTTTGCTAGAAAGGAAATGAAAGGCAGAAAATATAATGAGAAAAAACTTTCAAAAATAATAAAAAAATATTTCTCCTCGTATATGTTTCTCCTATTTCAAGAATACTATTTTTATCAGTTTTACTACTATGTTTATAAATTGTTCTTCCTTATTTTTATTTAGGTTAAGTAGCAAATTTATCCCGAAGTTTTCAATGAGGAGCAATATTACCCTAAAAGTTTTCCTTGTCTCAATGTTGTCCTGCAAGTTACAAAACGTAGCAATGTTGCCCATTTCGGTTAAAAAGTTAACGGTCAACATCAATTTTTTATCGATCAAGTTAGTTTCTTAACGAAATAGAGTAATATTGTTATGTTTTAAAATTTTCAGGGCAATATTTAGACAACAAAAACTTTCAAGGCAACATTACTCCTAGGCCTATACTTCTGAGGCAGATATGCCACTTAACCCTTTTTATTTTCATATTCAAACCAAGGGTTATCTTTTTTTTCCCTTTTAAAACAAAATTAAATGAAGATGATGACCTTATGAATAGAAACTCATTCAGAAAACACAAGCAAATATTGTATGACCTGAGGAAAAAAGAAAAAGGACGAAAAAATGAAGATTGAGGAAAAATGGGGGGAAAAATATTGTATGAGATTTGTATAATCAAGTAGCTTAAGTTGTAACATGATAATTCTAATTGCTCTGTTATTGCCGGTGGATATTGTAACTGATCTGTATTAATTGTTTGTGATATATTGCATACCTTACATAATTTGCAGAGACGGTGATGTGGTTATGCAAAAAAAAAAAAAAAAAAAAAAAAAAAAAGCAAAAGGGAATCAGTTAAAATGTCAAGTGAGTGTGGACACCTAACTTAACACGGGAAGTCTTGTATTGCATACAGAATTTGACTTTATAAGATTTTATATATATATATATTCCCGAGGAACGTTGGCACAAATAAGTTTTGGAATGAACCAAAATAGTAATAAACAATTTAAAATGGTGTAGATACATCAATCTCTTTAAATTTTATCAAACGTCCATTACATTTTACTTCAAATTAGCTTTGGTAAATTTAACAGACGTTTGATGAAATTTAACAGCCTTGCTGAATTTGCATCATTTTATATTGTTTATTGATATTTTTGTTTATTCCAAAAATTATTTGTGCCAAACGTTTATAGGAAAAAACTTTATTAGTAAAATTGATCCTTATATATAAAGTGAGATGTCACATAAACTTAAGTTTTCAGATTTTGAATTAAAATATGGTTTCAATTATAGTCGTCTCTTCTTTTGTTTATGGCGCTTTTGTATTCTCCCCTTTTCAAGTGTCGCTCCCAATTGTTCCAAATTTTTTTTCAGTGCACTGTCATTGGACCAGTTTAATTCAAAAGAAGTCTTAGAATATATTATGCAGGTTACAAGGTTGAAGAGGCTCTTCAATTTAATAGTGCCCTTTTGTTCTCTCCGACCAAGAGACGCAATGGAATCAACTAGACTTGATGGAGATGTTTTGAGCAAGATCTGTATCATAATTTTGACCATGAATTCAGAGGGTCAAAAGTTGAGTTTATTAGAGTGTGTATACATATAAGTATCTTTGACATAGCAATAAAAGTGGCTACAAAGGTGGTGGATGATATTGGGTAAGATGCCCTCTCCTATCTTTACATGTATGTAGACAAAGATAGCTTGATACTTCAATGGTGAACTTAACGTCTTCTTTTTCTCCCTCTGATATTCCATTTATTACATAAGATAGTTGAATGTAATAGATGATTCTGTTCCTGCAGATTTATGGTTACAGAATGTCACTGTGGAGTAAGTATCTAGGGCTTGAGGGAATAGGAACATGTTTCAAGGAACCAGAGTTTGGAATGTGTCAAAAAAGTGAATGAAACTGCCAACAAAAACTAGAGCAAATTCACTTCTAAATGATACTTGAGCAAATACTCCTGCAGCTGTGAGAAGTTTTTAAAAGTGAATTTATTCTAGTTTTTGTTGGCAGTTTGATTCACTTTCTTAACACATTCCAAACTCTCTGATTCCTTGAAACATGTTCCTATCCCCTTAAGCCCTAGATGCTCACTCCATAGTGACATTCTGTAACCATAACTCTGCAAGAACAGAAACATCCATTACATTCAACTATCTTATGTAATAAATGGAATATCAGAAGGAGGAAAAGAAGACATTAAGTTCACCATTGAAGTATCAAACCACCTTTGTCTACATATATGCAAAGATAGGAGAGGGCATCTTACACAATACTATCCACTACATTATGATACATGGAATGTTCAGCTATTTAGATCTATTGATGGTAGAGCTGCTTTTGGGTTTCCAGAGACTCCCGAAGATGCTGCTAAAGCTGAGCTCATTAGTAGGAAGGATAATATCATTGATCGTAGTATTTTGGATGCTTATATCAATGCCATTCGGCGAGCAAAGGATTTGATGTATATTGAAAATTAGTTCTTCCTTGGAAGCTCTTTTGCTTGGAGCGCTGATGGTATCAAACCTAAGGACATAAATGCTTTGCATGTTATCCCAAAGGAGCTTTCACCTAAAATCGTAAGCAAGATCAAAGTTGGGGAAAGATTCACTGGATTTGTTGTGGTCCCAATGTAGCCAGAGGGTGTCCCTGAAAGTGCATCAGTTCAGGCAATATTGGTTTGGCAGAGGAAGACAATGGAATCGATGAAGATACTTGCAACTATTGGACATTCTTCTTCCTCAGTAATAGGGAGTTGAAGAAACCTGGAGAGTACGAGCCTTCAGAAAGAACTGATCCTGATTTTGATTATTTGAGAGCTCAAGAGGCTTGGCGCTTCATGATCTATGTTCATACCAAGATAATGATAGTTAAGATTAAGAGAGTTTGAAAGTTGAATTGGTATCCTTTGTAAAAAGCAATCTTACCATATTTCTTGTGTTGTCTCCAAAATATTTTTTGATGATAGTAGCTCATGGAACTTCTTTCAATTTGCAGTTGAGGACAGGTACATAATCATAGGATCTGCCAACATCAAGTTTGATCAACACAAAAAAAACCCCACACACACATATATATGCATATACATTATACAAAGAAAATTAATAGTAATCATCCCTTTAAAAAAAAGTTGTGCACACATTAGTTTCTCATTAGCACTTTCATGATGCAAGTTATGACAAAACTTCTCTAATAGACTATAGGTGGGTAAGTTACTCTTTTCCCTTTTCCATGAACTAAAATAAAACTCTTCTTCCTTGTATTTTACCTCGTAAATCGTAAAAACTATTCTTAATAGAAACACATTAAAATACTACAAAATCACTTTTAAAAATGAAACCAGTGCAGACGCATAAATTGATTGAGAAATCATATATATCAAGCATTCGCGGTGTTGTGGTCATCACTTGACTTGCTTATTTGGCTTTTCTTCACTGCCTCCATAACCAATTTCACGGCGACGTATATAACAACCAGCGCATTCAAACCATTAACAATAAAAATGGCTATGATCATGGCCTTGCACTGAAAATTATCAACAGGGAAGACAAACCGGACACCAATAAGTTATGAACTTACTAGGCACGAGATAGATAAACCCATGCCTTGAGATACCATCCACGACACAAAACAAACCTTGAGTGGAACTCCCAATACAAGCAAGAGGGCAATCCACATAGATGCCGAAAAAGATGTGAGATTTGAAATCATATGAAGAAGTTAAAGATTGGTGGATCCATATAACTAGACATGAAAACAAACCTTGAGTGGAACTCCCAATACAAGCAAGAGGGCAATCCACATAGATGCCGAAAAAGAGAGATTTGAAATCATATGAAGAAGTTAAAGATTGGTGGATCAATATAACTAGAAATGGCTTCCCCGGGACATGGTTCTTTAATAGTGTTGTTTTCTCCATCCTCATCGATGAACCACGGCATGCACCCGAAGGGTCCTTGAGCTAAACTATAGAAAGATGGATCAGAACTATTACTTGATTTTAAATTTTGTTGGATGACCGAAGCACTGTACATATATTCCCCTCATTTTTTCTAGCCGTTCACCATTATAGACAAGCCATTCGTCTATGGTGTTGAAAACTTTTCTCTGCCACCACTTCTCCTTCTTATTCACTCTCTTCTTTCTTTTCACATTTGATTCCAAACTCCATTAAAATGACTTGCATTTCAAGGCTCTTAGAGTCCTTGAGAATTTGAGCAGCAATATCTGTTGCACTACAACCCATGTTGTTCTTCAAATTCAATGCTTCTGATGATATTTTTGGGATTGACATGAGGTACCTCACAGTCTAAACAACAGCCAACATGCAAATTTAATTTGTTATGCTTCTGTTTTATGCCTTGCATGGAATAGAACCAGAGAAAGATCGAAGCATAAACGTACGTGAAAGAGTGCTAAGTATTAGAATATAAGAGAGTCACACGTAGACTAACTAGACAAAAGATTAAAGATATACAATCAAATTGGGATAAGCTATTTTGATAGAAAGAAAACATCAAAATAAAACCTTAGTATTTATATACTTCTATCTAAAAATCCAATAATATATATACAAAAATACCTCAACTTGGTTCAACATGAGAGCCAAATGGAGAATGGTGTTGCCGCCATCCGAGTCTCCCTCAATGAGCATCTTGTTGATGTCTTGAGTATCCAGAGCCACCAAATCTTTAAGGATCTCTAACTGGTTGTGCATCACACACAAGTGCAAAATATTTTCCCCTTGTCATCAAGGAACGCTAAAGACTCAGGTTTTGATCTAATCAGCTCCGACGCAACATCTCTACTGCCTCTTATAACTGCATAGTGCAGAGGGATTCTGTGTTCTTGATCACGAGCCAAGCATGCCTCTCCATGATCTTGCAGTAGTTCCTTCACAATGTCGATGTGGCCTTGTGCAGAAGCCAAGTGAAGAGGTGTGCTTCGGAATGAGTCCAACTCAAGGTCCAGGACGAGTTTGGGACAGCGAGCAAGAAGGGTTTGGGTGAATTCGAGGTGGCCCAGTAAAGCTTATTTGTGTAAGGGGGATTCAAAGAAGATTGTTTGTGAGATGACTCTGTGCAAGATCAATGGGTCTTGCTGGAGTAGTCTGTTCAAAAGTTGAAACACAGCCTTTTAGTGCTGCAACGTATAGTCTGTTCAAAGTTGAAACACAGCCTTTTAGTGCTGCTAACGTATCATTTATTTGGATTTCCATTTGGCGGGTTGATGTGGAATTGGATGTGGGCGTTTGCGTGGAAACTATTTATAGACCTACAATTTCACTGTTCACATCCGTTTTTCTCCTTCTAGTAGGCCATGTACGAACAGATTTATAAGTCTATTTTAATCAAAAAAAAATTGGTGTTATTTATAAATTTTGTTTCATATAATAAATGAGATTGTGATGATTTTACCCATATTAGTTATATTCATAAAGATAGAGAGAGAAGAAACAATTGAAAAATACTCAATCATAAATGAAGACAAAGTTAAAAATTTACCCCATAATCATTGAGTTAACTATCTGTCATTGATATGTGTGATTTGGTCAAAATGAACTTATAAATAGAACTAAAGTGTTAGGGATGACTGATGAGTTAAAAAAAAAAAAAACACTCCGCGGTGCAAGGATAACACGGTAATGCTAAAAAAACAAACTTGGACACCATTGGAGGAAGCGGGAGAAGAAGATGGAAGGAAGGAAAGGGGAATAAGAAATTGGTAAAAGACCAAAAAGGGGGAGAAAGAGGGGGAAAAAAACAGAGTACCAAACTAGTTCTATCTATAAATCCTTTATTTACTAAAAAATTTAGTGTTATTTAAAAGTCCAGTTTTAGGGGTAATAAATAAAATTGTAATAATATTATCCATATAAATTGTATCAATGAAAATAGAGAAAGAAGAAAGAGTTGAAAAATACTCATTTATAAATGAGTGTTGAAAATTTATCTCATAAGTATTTAGTTAACTACTCCCTTTGGTCCTTATTATAAGACACAAACTAGCAAGTTTATTTGGTCTTTTTTATAAGGCACTTGCTTGTTCCCAATGAGTATTGATTATTTCTTTCCATGTATGCCCCTAATTAATAAAGGTAATGGGTGAGAGTAATAATTAATGTAATATTAGAGTTTAGTACAATTAGTAGGGATAATATTAGAAATTGCTTAGATTCTAGGACAACTTTATTGACTTTAACTACTTTTATTGGTTTGGGAGAAAAGTTAGATGGTCCCTTATAATAAGGGTCAGAAGGAGTACTTGTCCATGATCAACCTAAGGTCATGTGTTGCTTTTTTGCGCCCCGGCTAAGCAATCTAAAGATTGAGAAATTTATAGTCAACCTTATGGAAGCAATTTTATCTTAGTCAATATTTTTTAATAAAAAAGCTAACATTTTAATGCAACCTTTGAACCAAAATAAAATTAAGTTTTATGGGTGAAAAGACAATGATGCTTTTGCTTTATTTTTGAATTCTCTTACTCCCTTTAATCTTTATTATAAAGCACCAACTAACAAGTATATTTGGTTCATCTAACATTTTAATGCAACCTTTGAACCAAAATAAAATTAAGTTTTATGGGTGAAAAGGCAATAATGCTCTTGCTTTATTTTTGAATTCTCTTACTCCCTTTAATCTTTATTATAAAGTACCAACTAACAAGTGTATTTAGTTCTTTTATAAGATATTTATTTGTTTCCAAAGAGCATTAACTATTTTTTTTCTATGTATACCCATTATTAATAAGGGTAGTGGATGGGAATAACAATTAATATGATATTAGAGTTTAGTACAATTACTAGGGGTAAATATTGAAGATTACTTAAATTTTAAGAAAAAATTAATATTTTTAATTGTTTTTATTGGTTTGTGAGAATTGTTAGTTGGTACCATATAATAAAGGCCAGAGGGAGTACTTGTCTTGTCAATTCCCTTATTTATCTTATAAATAATCAAAATACTTTTGTGAACTCCGTAATTTTTGTTTGGTTAAGGGGCAGATTTGCCAATGAACTATTACCCGAGGAGCGTCTGGTACAAAAAACAATTGAAGGGACCAAATTGGTCAATAAACTATTAAAAAGTGCAAAAAAAACAATATTTTGAACAGATTCGCCCACGAACTATTACCCCGTCACTGTCTTGATGTCTCTGTCTTCCATTGACTGTCACAGTGTCAGCGACGTCGGCGTCTCCAAAACTTCCATTGTTCATAGGTGTTCCACTCACCCTTTTGAACTCATCCAGCAGTACACAGCTTTCGACCAGCAAGCGTCTTGCACCCTGGTTGCGTCGCTCCGATGCCACAAGCAGCAACCGCCACTGCCATAGCGCATGCTCGCATGAGTTTCATCTCTATTGATGTTTGCCTTATTCAACAAGAAGACTTAACCACTCTTTTCTCCAGGGTCTCCGCCACCGTCCTACGTCAATGCCTCATATTTTAACGTAATAGTGATAGTTGTTTTTTTAATAGTTATTTGGTTTTTTTTCACTTTTTAATAGTTCGTTGGCCAATTTGGTCCCTTCAATTGTTTTTTGTGCCAGACGCTCCTTGGATAATAGATCGTTGACAAATCTGCACCTTAACCCTTTTTTTAGTCCCTTTATTTATCTTATGAATTTTCTTACTTATTTTGTTTAAAAAATCATGATTAACTATAAAAAAAATAAAAAAAATATTTGAATAATCGATACTCCTTCAATCCTATATAAATATATACGAGTATTCTTTTTGGGATAGAGATTATTCGTTTTATAAGTTATAATTTGATATTACAAAAATTATAATTATGAATTATAATTTACCACTCTGATCCTATTTATAAGTTCCTTTTGACTAAAAAATTTGATCATATTTATGAGTCCCTTTTAACCAAATGAATGAGATTGTGACAATTTTACCCATATTATTGTACCAATGAAAATAGAGAGAGAAGAAAAAGTTAAAAGGTACCTATTCATAAATTAAGGTAGAGTTGAAAATTCACTCTATAATTATTTAGCTACCTACATTTTCTTGGTATGCGTGATTTGATCAAAATGGACTTATAAATAGGATCAGAGTGGTAAATAGTACTGTAATTCTCTTGATTATCACGTGGGGATTTTCACTATAATCGATAAAATTTACTACTACTCCATCTGGTCTTTATTATAAGGTACCAACTAATTTTTCTCACAAAACCAATAAAGGTAGTTAAAGTCAATAAAATTGTCTTAGAATTTAAGTAATTTTCAATATTGCCCCTACTAATTACACTAAATTCTAATATTATTAATTATTACTCTCATTCATTACCTTTATTAATTAAGGATAGACATAGAAAAAATTAATCAATGCTCATTGAGAACAAACAAATGCTTTATAAAAAGGACCAAATAAACTTGCTAGTTGGTGCCTTATAATAAGGATCAGAGGAAGTATATAGTATCCTATCTATCTAAGATTGAGTTATTAAATCCTGACTGGATCGGCCGGTGCGGTTTGGAAACTGGTGAACTGGATAGACCGTCCGGTCTAAGCATTAACCCGCTCTATTATATAAATGTGTGTTTAAAATTGATTTTTTTTTTAAAATTTTATATTAACAACTTTAAAATCTTTACTTTTTATTTAATCCATGTTAGTTTTAATTTAACTCTGATTTAATAATCCTTGACTTAATACCCAACCGATTCGGTTTTAAAACGTTGGCCTAAAGTTACTCATCAATGAGTGAATGTCGTGTTTCACGTGCGATGATGACCTAAAATCTGTCTTTTCAACTTCTCCTCCTACAATGTCAATTTATAAATATGTGTGTAGTATAATAATTTCTATATCAATTTTGATCCTATTTATAAGTTTTTTTTAATAAAAAAAGTTAGTCTTATTTATAAGTCATCTTTCAATAGAGATAGATGAGATTGTAACAATTTTGCCTATATTAATTATACCAATAAAAATAGAGAGAGAAGAAAAATTTGAAAGATACTCAATCATAAATAAAGGTAAAATTTGAAATTTTACTTCATAATCATTAAGCTACTTACTTCATAAATTGAACCAGAGATTTGACAAAAAAAATAAATTGAACCAGAGTAGTACGATATAATGGCACATTTTATCTTTAAAATAGAGTGGGAATTAGGTTTGGTAGTTGTCTGAAATTAAATGCCATTTATATCTTCCCCGTACATACATTGTGTTCTGGTGTAGAACACAGATGTCCAGCCGCGTGTATGGGCTGGTGATTTGATATAGGATCTAGGGTCTCGGTCTGGGTACCAATGTGATAGCACACAGACAGAGAGAGGATCACTGAACACAACCTGGCGCTTGGCCGATGGAGTGGGTGTGTGCTCAAAGACATGATGTAGATTAGTCTAGGTTTAGAGCGTGTGTACCTTAGGCCGTTGCTTGGGTATTTATAGGACCTACCGGAGCGGCTTTGGCGTGATTCCGTGCCTATTATCCGAACCGCCTATCCTTATGCGGATGTGTTCCTAGATCTCCGGGTAGTTGAGATATTCCAGGTTACGGATATGACGGATCGATGTGCCTACCCTTGGTTGGGCCTTCATGTGATTGGGCCTTATCTAGGTCCGTAATAGCAGCTTCCTCACCCGTAGTTCAAGGTTTTGGACTACGGGGTATATGCTGTTTTTATAAATGTCAACCGAGGTGTTACCCATTTCCGACGTCTGCGCTGCTAGGATTTGTTGAGTTCATTTCCCTGGGTACGTGGTAACGGTTCGAGGTCGATGAGCCGGGTGTCCTCAATCTCTCATGCGATGTCGTCTTTGGCGCCTTGTGGTTTGCGGGCGGTTGGCCGTGGCCGACATCCGAGGAGAGTGCCGTGGTTTGGACCGGCCCGAGCTACAAGCGTGAGATGGTGCGAATCAAACCTGGCACTCAATCGACCGAGGCAAGATACCGGCACCAAGGCTCGTCATTGAAGGTCCGGGCCGTTGTTATTTCACGGTGTGACTCTTGGGAAACCTCCTCCGATGCCGCCATGATTGCCTATGACACTGCCTTCCCGAGATTGGGAGGTGCTTTGATCCTCGTGTCCGCCATCCCCGACTTTCGTGCGCATTTAATGCTCGTGTGGTACGTTACACGTCTTCTCGGCCTTTTGGGGTGAAAAGTCGTGGTTACCCTCGTCGGTTGGGTTTCTTTTGTTTTGAATTTCCCTCCTTCTTTCCTCTCGATATAACTTGCGGCATTTCTCTTTTGCCCACTTTTTCAATTCGCTCACTCTCCCCCACACACGGAAATTCTTCTGCGCAAAGTCAGAATTCTGTTCTTTCCTTCCAGTGTCTCAGAATACTCAAGAATCAAAGCTTCTTTCTTGTTCGAATTTTTCATCTACTTTGTGTGTCGATTTTCTGCAATCTTCGCGTATTCAGGTATTTTATCTTTTTATATTGTTCTAGCATTTTAGTTCTCCCTCTTCCCCTTTTCTTTGCTGGTGTACCCCTGTATTCTGGGTTTTCTGGGTGGAGTATTTGTGAGTTGAGTTATCGAACCCATAGGTCTTGTCCTTTTGAGTGTCTGTTCTTAGTTGTTTCCCCCTCCTTCTTACCCTTATGTTGGTTGTATAGGTTTGAGCTCTTGATGGATAGGGGAAAACATTCTTCGTCTTCACATCAGCCTTTAGATCCTAACGACGATGAGGTGCTTCGTGAGCGTTATCCCTTTTTTAGTTATTGGTCGCTAGGACCTCCTTAACCGAGGAGGAGAAATCGTCTTTAACCCTCCGTGGTCGGTCGGGTGCGCGAGCGCTGGGAGGCCCTGCACCGTGGTTCCCTGGATCCAGCCAGCGAACTCCGGCCTTATTAGGCCGATTTTCATAGTTTATCAAGATTCGAGCCTCTTTTTAGCCGAGCCGATAAGCGCTACCAAACGATCGTCCGTCCGAGTCGGTGGTCATTACTACCGCTATCACGGTCCTGGGATTGTGTTGCCGAGAGCTCTTCCTTATTGCGAGTGGGCAAGACCGTATGGCCGAAGTCATCCCGGCTCATGTCGGCATAACTCGTTAGTCGAGCTCGTGCCGGACTTCAAGGGTCTTCCTTTCTCATTTGTCATCATCGGTATATGCCTAGTTCGACTTTAGTTTTATTTCATTTTGTTGTAGGTAAATGGAGTCTACGTCTTCCCCTCGTCTTTCGGCTTCAACCGGAGGCGGACTCCAATAGTCCTTCACCTGATGACCGAGGCGGATATGGATAAAGTAGGGTCTCCGGGGTCATCGGGATGTCGTCTTTCCCCCCCCCCGAGGAGGATGAGCCGATCTCGCGCCATTCGAACCGAGCTCTCCTAATTTCTTTCTTTTCTATTGGCATTATATGACCCGGCTCGGTATTCGCTTTCCGTTTACCGGGTTCCAAATGTCCGTCCTGCACTACCTTCATCTGGCTCCTTCTCAGCTTCACCCGAACGGGTGGGCTTATCTGGCGGCGTTCGCTTATCTATGCGGGACGATGAAACCCGCTATTCCGTGTACCGCCGCCTTATTCCTCCATTTTTTCTCCCCTTTCACCCCTTGGTCGGGTAGGGAACCGCCTCTCTCGAAAGGGCTAACTTCTCTTCGTGCCGAGGCGGGCCGAAACTCATGAATTCTTTCTCGAGACTCCTTCAAGCATTTCAAAAATGCTTTCTTTAAAGTTGTTGCAATCCACAGGGAAGTGCCTGGTTTCGAAAGCCGTGAGGGTCCGGGCGTTGAATGGCGCTTCCCCTTTATCGACCTCCTCGAGCACCATCACTTCTCCTCTTCCACCTATCACCTCTTGGTAAAAGACCTCTCAAGACGAGAGAGAGAGTATGCCGCTCGGCTGGGCGTCTTACGTTGCCGAACATGGTGTCAAAAGAGCGGCCTTCTATATTAAGAAGGCCGGTGAGTCATCCGCTCGGCCTCCGGTATGGCTTTATTGTCGCGAATTCGTTTTTCGCCTCGCCTTTTGTTATCTAACTAGCTTCTCGACTTTAGATTTATGCTTTTGTAACGAGGTCAAGTTGCTATGAATCGAACCCAGTTATCTTGAGTATACCTTGCCGCTTTGTTGGGAAGCCGAGAGAGAAAGCTCCCAGGAAACGTCCAGCTGCCGAGCCTTCTAAGAAGCAAGCTCCCGCAGCTTCTATGGTTCCAAAGCCTTCTGTGTCGAAGAGGGCCAAGGTCGGGGATTCGACCGCTCACCGCTTGACTACTCCCGAAGTGTTACCTTCTTCTTCTCCATCATTGATAGCCGCGGCGGAGGTAGTGCCTTCTTCTACGCCGAGGCTCTCTACCGCTAGCTAACATCTCCACGTTCCGACCCATCTCCTCCATCCTTGGAAAAGGCGAAACATGTTCTCGCCTCGATTCTGCTTCTCCTTTGCGCCCATCGGCTATCGCTCCTCGACCAAGTGGCTTCAGCGGAGCCGCGCCGGGAGCGGACGTTTACGAGGATCGGCATGGCCTTCTTTCCGCCACGTCGGCTTTTGTCTCCTCAACTCTTTCGCACGAGGACCTTCATGAACTCCGAGAATGTGTCCAGGTCATCTTTGCGGGCTCTTGGATTATCTCGGGCTCGGCCGCATCTCCATGGTTATTATGCTCGAAGCCTCGCGGAATCCCGAACTCTGAAGGAAAATTTAGAGTCGGCTGAGGAAAAGGTGAAACAGCTGGCGGAAGAGAAAGAGAAGGGTTGAGGCCGAAAGGGAGGAGGTGAAGACGGAACTTAAAAGTTCCCAAGCCGCCGCGACAAAGCCGGCGAGGATCTTCTCTGTCGACCCACCGTGGCGCCGACGCGAGCCCATGCGACTG
This sequence comes from Acacia pycnantha, assembly GCA_025563575.1. NCBI lineage: Eukaryota > Viridiplantae > Streptophyta > Magnoliopsida > Fabales > Fabaceae > Acacia > Acacia pycnantha. The sequence continues at coordinate 3,018,073 of JAMWYP010000018.1, read as the reverse complement.
ACGAGTACCAGAATCCTGCGCGAGGTTAATCATAATCTGGCCGATGCCAACTCGCTCCCGGTCGGCCGAGGCTAACTCGACGGAATCAAGTCCTCCCACTCTATGTCTATGGATGCGGTCAAACGGCTTACGCAGCAACATAGCGAGTTATGTACGCAGATTGCAGCAAGTCTCGAGGCAACCTGGGGAGGAGAAGACCGCCCATGAGAAGGCGGTGGCGGGGGTAAGGAAACCGCGTCGGATTGCTTCGAGATGGCCCTAGCCCCGTGATTGAGTACTTAAACCTGTGGTAAACCGAACGTGGTGGGTATGTTCCGGGATTTTTAACCAAGGTAAGGGTGAATGGTCACATGCTCATCCGTGGTCGTCGTTGGGACACACTTTGACCATGTGGACCTGATCAGGGTCCGTTATGACTATTCACCTTCTTACTTAGGTGTCAAATTTCGATGCATCAAAATATTTACCGGGTGTATAGACCTGGGTTTGACCTTTCTATTGTGTTTCGCCGCCATCGCTTGCTTGGTCGCTATGTCTCGGCAATGGGCCGTGGTTCGACTTCATCTACCAGCTCCATCTCGCTGCCAACGCCCTTGAATTCGACTTCGTTCTCCTTCCTCCGTGGTTCTCGAGCCTTCTCCAAGATGGTCGGACCAACTTCGACGGGATCATGGCTTCGCATCCATATGTCATGCGGAAAGGCGTCTCTTGGGTAGCCGATTGGATAGTTGTGCGAACTCCCCATAAGACGTTATAAAGCCGTTCGAACCAACAGCCGCGGCCTCTTTGCATCTTTTTCCGAAGTCCATCCAGGATTACCTTGTTTGCCGCTTCGCTCGTCCGTTTGATTGTGGGTGTTCGACCGATGCACCCCAGCCGATGTGATGGTGGCGAGCGGTTCGGCCTCAATCCACTTGGTAAAGTAGTCCACCGCCACGATTAGCCATCGAAGTTGTCCGGGGGCCGGCTTAAACGGTCCGAGTAGATCCATTCCCCATTTAAAGAAGGGCCATGGGAGTAGATATATTCCATGTCCGATGGAGGGGACCAAATGATTTTGGCGTGTTTCTCGCAACTATCACATGCCTTCACAAATTCGCTTGCGTCCGCCCGCATGGTGGGCCGTAGTGCCCTAGGCCCCAAGTGCCTTTCTTGCTAATGCTTTTGCACCCATGTGTTGCCCGTTAATTCCTCCATGGGTCTGGGCGAGGACATATCTACTTTCGTGAGTGCCTGTGCACCTTAACATCACAGTATGCAAGCCTTTTCTGCAAAGCCGATCGTCTATCATTGTGTATACCGCGCTCTTCCGTATCGTTTTTGAGCATTCGTTGCTCCAAGGGGAATAATTCCTCTCAATGTAGTCCTCGAGCTGCTTCCTCCAATCGCGGCACGGATATGACCATTACGTTGTGCCTGGCCTTCCACCTTTGTTGTATGACGGTCGTCGTGGTTGGTCGTCCCTTTAGTGCTAGCCGCTTTGGAGAGTATGTCTCCACTCGGACATTTTCCCTCTTGGTATATGGGTAACCTTACTTCTTCGAACTCACTGGATATTCTTGACTTTGCTAAGATACTTAGCCACAGTAGGCCCTTAGCCTCGATATGTCCCATCTATCCGGGCGGCGGCAGTAGGTGAGGCCTGAAGACCGAGACTCTTTAGAGCCGAGCTCCTTGACTCGCTGGAGGCCGGCAAGGAGCGCCCATATTCGGCCCGATTGTTTGACGTCGGGAAATCTAGTTGTAGAGTGTTCGATCGTCACTCCTTCTGGGCTCTCTATGATTATTCCGCTCCGCTTCCCTTCGGAGCTGTGGACGAACCGTCGACATATACTTTCCAGAGGTCGATGTTGCCTGGGGTCTTCATTAATTGGAGTTAGTTCTTTCGAGGAAATCCGCGAGAGCTTGTGACTTAATAGCATGTCGTGGCTCGGACAGTGATGTCGAATTCTGATAACTCAATAGCCCAACCGGATCATTCTACCGCTGTGTCCGGCTATGGAGTACCTGTCGAACGGGTTGGCCGGGTTCGAACCGTTATCTTGTGAGCTTGAAGTACGGGCGCAAGTCCGCGTGCCGTCATTATTATGGCGAAAGCCAATTTCTCCAACTTCTCGATATCTTAGCTCCGAAGCTTTGCAAAGCTTTGCCGACGAAGTATATTGGTTCTTGGCCATTCTTTTCTTCCCGAACTGTAACCGAGCTCACCGCTTTCTTTTCCCAACCGATAAGTGAGAGGATACTCCGAACGCACATTTTGCCGGGTTCAACCGAATCTGATGCGCCCTTAACTTGCTAAATGTTTGCTCAAGATTTTGGATGTGATCATTGGGATCATACGATTTGACAATCATGTCGTCGATATAGACCTCGATGTTATGGCCTATCTGGTTCTCGAAAACCTTATTCATCATCCTCTGGTAGGTTGCCGGCAGATTTTCAAGCCGAACGGCATGACGTTGTAGCAAGAATTCCCTTCTCCGCATTAAGGAAGTGGCTTGGTCATCGGGGTGTATGGCGATCCGGTTGTAAACTGAATACGCGTCCATGAAAGACGGTTGATAGCCTGGATGAGTTATCTACGAGCCGATCAATGTTCGGCATTGGATAGGCGTCTTTAGGGCATGCTTTGTTTAGGTCTGTATAGTCGGTGCATACTCTCCATTTGCCATTTGGCTTTGAAACCATCACCACGTTGGAAAGCCACGTGGTATATTGTATCTCCCCGACGAAACCGGCCTCCAATAGTTCGTCCACGTGTTGGTTCGCTACTCGCCTATCTCTGGGGCCCTCGCTCTTTCTCTTCGGGGCTACGGGTTGACCCCGCCTGTATGGCCAATTTATGACAAGAAATTGGGGTCTATGCCCGACGCCTGGCCGCTCCATGCAAAAACGTCTCGATTGTTGGCCAAAACTCTTCTATCCTCAATCGCAGGTCGGGGTCAAGGCCCATGCCTACTTTCGTACTATGGTTTGATTGTTTCCAAGTACGAAGTCTTCTACCTCTCCTTCGGTTCCGGCCGAGGTGTCCCCTTTTCTTCTCGTAGGTCTAATTCGATCATATTGATCGGTTCTTGGATCTTTTTGTGCTCGGATCCGTTGTTCCGGATCTTGCTTTACGTTGATTGTCTCGTTGTAACACTGCACTGACTCTTTCTGATTACCCTTGACGGTAACGACTTGGTTGCTATTGCCTATCATTTTTATCTTCCGATGCTTAGTAGACACCAAAGATGTCCCAATTGTGGATCGTTGGTCTTCCTGAGATGATGTTGTAAGGGAGGGAAATCACCACAATAAATCTTACTCGCTCGGATTTGAAACCTTCCTTCGTTCCAAGGGTGAGTCGGAGGTCTATATATCCCTTTGGAGGGGATAATTTGCCATTAAATCCTACGAGAGTGGTTTGGCATGGCTTCAGGTCCTCCCGTCGAGATTCATTCTCTTGAAGGCATCCCATATGATGATGTCTGCCGAGCTCCCCGAGTCTATAAATATCCTCTTGACTCGGCGAGTTGACAGTGGTTCCAGTGATTACGAGGCCGTCTTGATGGCCGGGAAGTACGTCGGCCAAGTCCTCTTTTGTGAACATGAGCTGAGGTCGTTCAATTTTGTCGGTCATGTGTGATTCTTCTTTAAACTTTGGTCGGTCCCTTATTGAAAGAACTTCCCTTAGATATTTTCTCTGTTGGTTCGGCGTATCTCCTCCTCCTCCGAAGGCTCCGCTAATAACGTTGCAATCGAACTCCGCATCGGGAAATCCGCTGTCTTCAGATGCCGGCTTCTTCCTCTTGCCCTCTCTTCTATTCTCAGGGTCCGGCCGTTTGATCGGTCATTCTCGTTTCGCTTTTCTTTTGTGCGTCCTTGCGTTTTTATTACGTATTGACGCAATTTTCCTTCTCGAACGAATTTCTCGATGGCTTCGCAAGTTCATAGCATTGATCCGTGGTATGCCCTTTACAATCGTGAAAAGAACAATAACGGGACTGGTCCGTGTTGGACCGTTTCTGAGGGATGAGGTTTTTCGACCTTCCGCATCTCGGTCGACGCTACTTCCTCCATAGCCGGGACCGGGGAACATTGAGGGGGTATAATAGTCAAATTTATTCTTCAAGTCTTGTCCTTGGTTTATATTGCTTACTATCAGTTCCTTTCCCGGCGGTCTTGCTTGCGGCCGTCGGGATGGATTTTATCCCTTGGCGGGGTGTTCTTGTCCGGGTCCCTTCGCGCATTCGCTGGCGCATTTGTTCCACCTCAAGATATTTCTTCGACCAGTGTCATGAAGTCCTTTAAGCTCTTAGCGGCTCTTTGAAAAATGATTCAGCGAGTCGGCTCGGACTGTCTGAGCCATCGGCCGGGAGGTGGACGTGCACTTCCTCCTTTAATTTCTCGGACTTGGTGGCCGCATGATTAAAGCGATCCAAATAGCTTTGGAGTAATTCGTAGGGGGCCGCTGCCTGATTTTGGATAAGGTATATTGAGACTTCGGCTGTTTCTTACTAGTTGCGAATTGTAACTCGAAAACCTTTGCCAAGTCATCAAATTTAGTTATCAAACCTGGAGGCAGGGTTAGTAACCACTTTAGGGCTGGTCCCTTTAGGGTTGTGGCGAAAACCCTACTTATGATTGGTTCTCCAAGGCCTCTACACATCATGATCATCGAAAGTCGTCCACATGAGTTGTTGGATCCTGCGAACCGTCGTACTTACCGAACTCGGTGAGGTTCGGCTTTCCCGGGAACCGTGCTCGAGGATATTGGGTGAAAAGGGGCTGTGCGCTTTAGCCTCGGCATATCTTCCTTGACGAGAATCGTGTGGGGATGTCGGGTCGACCCTTCGCTCCGGAGGACTTCCCTTTGTGATTCTTTGGTAGAGGAGGCCGCCCTTTTAGTATTGTCTATTGTCTTCGCGACGGGAACTATGACCTTCCCGGTCGGGTTCCCACGTTTTGTCATCCCGATCATAGCCGGTGCTTTTAGGTTCCCTTCTCCGGTTCCGCTCGTCGATGCGATGAAATTGAAGAGTATAACGTTTGTCCATATTCTCGTCGTTTCATCATGGCGAGCCGTCTGTTATGGAGTGTAAGGAAGTCCGGATTACGGACCGGGGTCTCCCGACTTACAAGCTAGTTGGATCTCAGTGGCTCACGGCGATGTCCCATGCCGCCGATGAACCCGTCTCGGACTCGTTCCCATTTTCAGGTTGATCTTGATTCGGGCCACGAGGTTCCTCAAGGCGCTCTTCCGCCGTGATAACCGGTCTTCATTGTCCCGCTCATTGCCACCGATAGGGTTGGTCGACCGCTCGGTGTCTTTGTGGTTGCGGGGTGGTTGACGTTGCTCTCCGGTTGTTCGAACCATCTCCTACGCTTCGGCTTGTACTTGCGGGTGTTAACCCTCATTGGTCAAGGGAATCGAAATTTATCGTTCCCCACGGACGGCGCCACTGTTCAGTGTAGAACACGATGTCCGCCGCGTGTATGGCCGGTGATTTGATATAGGATCTAGGGTCTCGTGCAGGTACCAATGTGATAGCACACAGAGAGAGAGTGCCTATCCTTATGCGGATGTGTTCCTAGATCTCCGGGGTAGTTGAGATATTCCAGGGTTACGGATATGACGGATCTGATGTGCCTACCCTTGGTTGGGCCTTCATGTGATTGGGCCTTATCTAGGTCCGTAACACATTGTATAGAATTTGAAAAATGAGTCTATTGAATTGCCGTTTGTATATTATATATGGGATATGATTAGGGAATTAAGTATCAGTAAATTTTTAAAATAATATCATAGTTGACTAGTTGACTTTTTATTAAATTTAACCATAAAAACTATTCTAAAAATAATAATCAAACAATATTATTTTCTCAAAATTACTTTTTTTAAAAAATCTATTATGAAATATCACTTTTATCATTTTTCTAAGAAGCTATTCTTTAAAACTTAATCCAAACAACTCTCTTATTTAAAAAATTATCCATGTTTTTGCATTTTGGTAATTCTAACATCATTTCATTTACTACTATCTCCGGCCTTAATTATAAAATTTAGTTGATTTTTTTAGTGAGATTAAGGAAGCTGAATAAGTTATTTAATCATTTTATATGTTCTGTATCTTTAGATTATATATTAATTTATTAGTTAAACTAATTAATTTTAAAAAAATTAAAAACTCTAAAATAATTGAATTAACTTTTTTAATACTCCTCTGGTCCTAATTATAAAACATAGTTGACTTTTTTGGAGAAATTAAGGAAGCTAATTAAATTACTTTAAAGTATTTTTATTTTTATTTTTTTCTTCAAAGTGATTAGTTTGACTAATAAACTAATATATAATGTAAAGATACATAACATATAAAATGATTAATTAACTTATTTAGCTTCCTTAATCTCTCCAAATAAAGTCAACTATGTCTTATAATTAGGACCGGAGGTAGTATCTTTTAAAAAAAGACAATAGATCTTATAATTATAACGGGTGGAGTATTTATTATATTGGGTTAAGGTACAATTTTACACATGAAGTTTACCCCGGGAGCGCCCAGCACCACGAAGTTTTTTTAGGAGTAAAAGTACACACTTTGGGAGCAAAAATACCACGGGCCGTTAAAAAACTAACGGTCAACTAAAGGTCAACTAACGGTCAACTAACGGCCCGTGGTATTTTTGCTCTCAAAACGTAACGTCGTGTGTACTTTTGCTCCTGAAAAAACTTCGTGGTGCTGGGCGATCTGGAAGTAAACTTCACGTGTAAAATTGTACATTAACCCTATTATATTTGGGAGGAGAGCCTGACAGAAGATTTGAAAGGTGAAGCCGTGCGGAAGGTTACGTGTAGGCACAGTGCAGAGTCAATTAGGAAAGAGCATGGGAGGGAAGGTTGAAACGGGAGTTACGTGTGGTGTTGGATAAGTGAGGGAGGTGAAAAGACAAAAAAGGGCGTTGGAGGACAAAGAACATGTGGCAGCAGGGGAAGCGTGTCTGAAAAAGTCTCAATCGATCACGTGGTGCCATGTTTCTTGTTTTACTCTCAGCTAAACGCATTGGGAAGTGGATATGTATGGGGAAGAAGCGAGAAAACAGAGTGAGTCAGTTGATTTGATTGGACTCATTACTGCAGAAGGAGCGTCCAGCAGAGATGCATCAAAGTCCAATTATTTAATTTCAATTTTTTATCCGTACAAGTCAAGTGTACTCGTTCTTCTCTTAAGCCCAAAAAACCTTTCCCTAAATCCAATACCACTCTAATCCTATTTATAAGTTCAGTTTGACCAAATCTCACATACCAAGGAAAACTAATGATTATAGAACAAATTTCCAACTTTACCCTCATTTATGAATGGACACCTTTTAAAATTTATTGTCAAATCTCTCTCATCTTTTTCTCTTCCCAATATAACTAGCAAATCTCTCTCATCATCATTAATATGGGCAAAATTGTCACAATCTCATTTATTTGGTCAAAATAGACTTATAAATAGGACCAAATTTTTTGATCAAAGACTTATAAATAGGACCAGAGTGGTAGGTCATAATAACAAAAACAACCACATTAAATTCTTTAAACCAGCGTAGGTATGTTAGAGACAACGAGTGCTGATCTGACCGTTAAATTTTAGCACAAACAGAGAATAAATCGCCACTTGATCGCATTCAGGAGCTGATAGATCAAACAACGTTAAGAAACATACTACTGGGAAGAATATTCCGTTAAGGGGTGCAAGGCTGCTATTATAAATTGGAATCCGCATCACGCATTGTCTGTACCAACCACATTACCACACTAATATTCTTCTTCACTTGGAGCATAATTATTGAAGCAAATGAGTCATTCTTCTGGGCAAGAGACGGAGCTGATGAACATAGAGACTGCTCATTATCATGGAGAAGATAAAATGAGAGTTCTCTATGAAGCTTCATATAAAAGTGGTACGAAGGTGTATGAGATAGAGTTTCTTTATTTATAGTAAAGGTAACAGTTTTTATTAAACCACTATAAATATAAACAGTTTATAGTGGTTTTTTTTATTAAATCACTAACAAACGTGAATTCTATAAACACACGTTGTTAAATAGAAGTGATATATCAAAATAAAATAAATAAATAAATGACAACAGTCACAATCTACTATGAAGTGTAATTTATTTTTTTTTAAAAAATAAACCGATACAAAAGAGGGGGGGTGGGTGACAGAGTAGTGAGTAAAGAAAGTCCAAAGCTAACTAGATAGGGCCATATGCATATGGTGCGTACAAAAGGATCCCCCCTATCTCCTATATGGTACTTTCCGCTTTTATCCCATCCCAGCCCTATACACTTTCTGACACATAGTATAATTACTACTCCTACTACTGTGTTTGAGCGCATATGGAGAAGTGATAAAGTCATAAAACATTGTCGTTTACTTAATTGGCCTCAAAGCTGCAGAATCCCAAAACCCTATTTTACTCCCATTACCACAATCACCATCACATCCGATTTGAAAAAAGTTCGAATAATAGAAAGCGTATTTATAAAAACTCTTGCTCAAATGAAAAAAGAAGGGAAAATTACACTCAAGTCCCAAGGAAGGAATTTATAATTAAATAATGGTAGATTCTGCGATATATTGAATTGAATTTATTAATATTTTGTACTTATTTAATTATCTTTATGTACTTATCTATCTTTTAATTAAATATAGGATAAAAGAATATTATAACCGAAAATCTATTGATATCCTATTTTACTGTGCATGAGATATTATGTGATCGAAGGGATGCAACAAATTAAATTGAAAATGATATAATAATACATATTATATTAAATTCTAATATAATGTATTATTAATTATATACCACACAAAAAAAGAAGAAGCAGATCACGATGCAGGAGCCAATGGAAAATAAAAAGATATGATATATATCTTTTACAAAAGAATTGGATCAGAAGGATAGATAGAAAAATCATGGCCCACAACGCATAACCTAAAAAGATAAAAAGATAACTTGCAAGAGGGAACCGATGCTATATATATAAAAGAGAGGGAGCAGCAATTAAGGAGTAAAGACACATATTGACGCCGCGAACGAGAATGAATTCGGACGACGCAGAAGAAACAGAGCAACACGCGCAAAGAAAAAGAAGAACTTAACACGGATGGAGACACAAGCACGATTTTGGTTTTCATCTAGTTTTCTTTTGTAGTTAGGACGAGGATGAACCCTATGCGAATTTAGAGTATTCATTTGGATTCCTTATTGATCGTTATTTTCTTGATTGAATGAATTATCTTTACTTAAAGCTTTCTTAAAGATTGATCACCTTTTAGATTGTTCATAGGTTGGTCTATGACAATAGAGATGTTGGTGCATTTAACTAGAACCGTTAATTCATCGTAGAGTTGCATGACCTAGACATAGGCTTATGAGTTTATGCGATATCATAATTCTGGTTTAAATAAATTGATCTTTCCATACAATACTAAGACATTAGGTTGTTTTCAAAGATAACGGACTACGGTAGCATCAAGACATTGGGACTTAGTCTAACTTTAGAGAATTGATCGTCAATCGTGGGAATAATAATTTGTTAGGGATTCAATTTAAATACTTGGAGGAACATAGGGGGATTCTCATCCCTAGCTGCGTTTTTCTTAATTACTCATATTCTCTAAAAGTTGCTCTTGAAATTCTTGATTTTGGATTTTTGTTCTTTAGTTAATTCTTTAAATTCTATTTGGTTACAACTCTCTCTATATTACTCGATTATTGGAGTACTATTCCTCGTAGGAAGATCTTTTTCTCACTACTTTATTACTTATAACGACCGGTGCACTTGCCGAAGTCGCTATCAAGTTTTTGGCGCCGTTGCCGGGGAATAGTTTTATTTCAACACTAAGAGTAGTTATTGAAACTCTAGATTTGATTTTTCTTTTTCTTTTGTTATTTTACTTTGTTTATGCGAGGTACCACTGACAGAATTTCGCTGCACTTTGATCCTGAAATCGAAAAGACAGCAAGGAGAAATCGAAAAGCAGATTTGTGATACCATCAAGATGAATGGGGTTCCTGAGGATGCTCTTCGTGTGAGACTGTTTCCTTTCTCTCTGACGGGGAAAGCAAGAACTTGGCTTCGTTCTTGTCCTACTGGAAGTCTCTCCAATTGGGACATTATTACCACAAAGTTCCTTGAAAAATATTTCCTTCTTCTAAGTATAAAAAGGCGATGTCGGATATTAGTTGCTTTGCTCAAGGCAATGGGAATCATTCTCAGTGAAGCTTGGGAAAGGTTTAAGGAGTTGCTTAGGAAGTGTCCACAACATGAGTGCAAGACTATGATCGGGCGAGAATATTCTTCAATGGGATGCTTAGTCTTCTAGGATGATGATTAACGCCGGCGGTGGTAAGCTGAAAAGCAAAACTCCAGAGGAAGCATTGGAGTTGTTTGAGGCTATGGGGTCCCTTGAGAATGAAACTGTTACTCCACAACCAAAGAGGGGAGTCCTTCATTTAGATTCTTACAATACACTTTTGGCCCACAATTGATACCCACTAGAACTGTTACGGGCTGGAGAATGTGTGTGGATTATAGGAGGTTGAATGATGCCACTCGCAAGGACCACTTTCCTTTGCCATTCATGGATCAGATGCTTGAGAGGCTTGCAGGTCACTCTTATTACTGTTTCTTAGATGGCTATTCCGGTTACAATCAAATAGCAGTGGCTCCAGAGGATCAAGAGAAGACATCTTTCACTTGTCCATTTGGGATTTTTGCTTATAGACGGATGCCCTTCGATCTTTGCAATGCCCCAGCTACTTTTCAGAGGTGCATGTTGTCTATCTTCTCTGACATGGTGAGAGAGATTTATGGAGGTATTTATGGATGGTTTCTCTGTTTTTGGCACTTCGTATGATACTTGCTTGGCTAATTTGTCTTGTGTGCTCCAAAGATGTCAAGAGAGTAACTTGGTGCTTAATTGGGAAAAGTGTCACTTTATGGTGAAAGATGGGATAGTCTTGGGTCATAGAATATCTGATAAGGGGATAGAAGTGGATAGAGCCAAGATTATAATCATCAAAGACTTACCTCCTCCCACCAATGTGCGTAGCGTTCGCGATTTTCTTGGTCACGCGAGGTTTTATCGGAGGTTTATCAAGGATTTTTCCAAGATAGCCAAACCACTTAGTCAGTTGTTGGTAAAAAATGAAGACTTTAACTTTAACAATTATTGTCTAGTGGCATTTAATTTGTTGAAGGAGAGATTGACCACTGCACCTATTCTGACGGCGCCTGATTAGGAGTTACCATTTGAGCTGATGTGTGATGCCAGTGACTATGCTATAGGGGTTGTGTTGGGGCAAAGGAAGAATAAGTTGTTGCATGTTATTTACTATGCGAGTAAAGTTCTTGCAATTATTTATGCATTAGATAAGTTTAGACAGTATTTGATTGGTTCGAAGGTGATAATTTTTACGGATCATGCTGCTCTAAAATACCTCTTGACTAAGCAAGACGCTAAGCCAAGGCTTCTCCGTTGGATGCTGCTACTCCAAGAGTTTGATATTAAAATCAGGGACAAGAAAGGGGTGGAGAATGTGGTAGCCGATCACTTATCTAGGATACAGGTTAAGGAGTTGCAGGATGATCCAAAGATGGAGATTCGGGATGAATTCCCAGATGAGTATGTCTTGGCAATCAGCAATGTACCTTGGTTTGCTGATATTGCTAATTATAAGGCAATTGGGATGATACCAGAGGGACTAACATGGCAGCAGAGGAAGAAGTTCATGCATGATGTTCGGCGGTATATCTGGGATGAGCCTTTCTTGTTTTTCAGGTGTGCAGATGGAGTGCTCCGGCGCTGTATTCCATAGGAGGAAACTCATAAAGTCCTCTGGCATTGTCACGGTTCAGATTATGGTGGACATTTTGCTGGAGAACGCACTGCTGCTAAGGTATTACAATGTGGTTTTTATTGGCCTACACTGTACAAGGATGCTAGGAAGTTTGTGGAGCGTTGTGATCGTTGCCAAAGAACTGGGAATATCTCTAGGAGACATGAGATGCCCCTTAACAACATTCTTATTATTGAGATATTTGATGTATGGGGAATTGATTTTATGGGGCCACTCCCAAGTTCTTTTAACAACAAGTACATTCTTGTAGCTGTGGACTATGTCTCCAAGTGGGTAGAGGCTATTGCTCTTCCCACTAATGAAGCTAAGGTGGTGGTATCTTTTCTCAAAAAGAATATATTCAACAACAGGGAATTGAAGCAGATTCTGGAGAAGACCGTTGGGAAGTCAAGGAAGGATTGGTCTAAGAAGCTTGATGATGCTTTATGGGCGTACCGAACGGCATTCAAAACTCCTATTGACATGTCACCGTTTCAGCTGCTATATAGTAAGTCTTGCCACCTTCCAGTGGAGCTTGAGCATAAGGCACTTTGGGCAATTAAGCTGCTGAATTTTGATGCTAAATTTGCTGATGAAAAGAGGTTACTTCAGTTGAATGAGCTTGATGAATTCAAAATTTTTGCATATGAGAGTGCTAGCCTCTACAAGGAAAGAACCAAGAGATGGCATGACAGGAGGATTATTTCTAAAGAGTTTCATCCAGGACAGCAAGTACTACTTTATAATTCTCGTTTGAAACTTTTGAATGGGCAGAGATTAAAGCCTTACCACGGTGGAGACATTGACAGAGGAAGAACATCTGTGGCATTGGAAGTTGAGAATTAAGGAGACATCCGTCATGCTCGGGACGGTAAACAAGCGCTAATTGGGAGGCAACCCAATAAGTTTTTCTTGCAGTTATTATTATTATTTTCTTCTTCTTTCATTTTTCTAGGTTTAAAGATGATCACTCCTCTTGTTGTTGCCAAGTCTTGCGTGTGCACTCGTTCCTCTCTTAAAAATTTGAAACATCATGGATGATACCGGATGAAGAACTCTACATCGGAGTTAGAGACCTAAACCAGGGGAGTACTAGTTTCTTTCCCTTTTTATATTTTTGCAACATTGAGGACAATGCTTGATTTAAGTGTGGGGGAGGGATATGATTATGATTTCCTTGGTTATGCTTGTCCTAATGCAATTGAAAACATTGAAAAGATTTTTTTTAGATTGACCTTAACTTTGAGTTTTCCCTTTCTTAGAAAATATTATCAAGTCAAAAACTAAAATAGAAGAGAATGTTTCAATTAAGTCCCTAAGCCTTGAGTTTTTGTATCAATCTTGAGATTAACTATGAGAATAGGGATTAGTTTGTAATATGATCAACAGATTATTAGTTTAGGAATATTTTGTACATGATTTCTTTAGAAAATTAGATGATGACCTTGCTAGCTAAGTAAACCTTTTGTTCAGGGAACTAAAAAAAAACAACAACTCCCCTGACATCTCTAGACTTGACTTAGTAACCGGTGCTGCATTACCCATGTGCAGGGTCGCGTCAAACGGTAAAGTCCAAGAGAATTATGAGTTGGGCTAAAAGCCTCTTGAAGTGCCTGTTGGAGTAACCGAGTAACCGGTGCTGCATCACCCATGTGCAGGGTCGCGTCAAAAGAGGACCTACAACGGCTCAAGACAAAAAAAAAAAACTATATTTCCTACCTTAGGATCCGTATTAAATTAAATAAAAAGCTTGGTTTAGTAGGGGCATTTGAATTTTTCTGGAGAAATTGAGTGACATAATATTCTTTTACTAATCTTATGGTTGAACTTAGTGCTCGCCGATCCTTTGATTATGGGACGTTAAAAGATTGTTACAATTGTTCAAGGCGATTGACTTAGTGACCTATTCTTATAAGACATTAACTTAAATAAGATTTGATGATATGATCTGGTGGTTTATTGCTCTCTGTTTAGGAATTCCATATGCAATGTTCCTTTCAGATAATTAATTCTCTTTCTTTTGCTTGAGGACAAGCAAATGTTTAAGTGTGGGGGAGTTTGATAAGTATATATTTTATAACTAAATAAGGGTAGATTCTGGGATATATTGGATTGAATTTATTAATATTTTGTACTTATTTATTTATCTTTATGCATTTATCTATCTTTTAATTAAATATAGGATAAAATGATATTATAACAGAAAATTTATTGATATCCTATTTATTTGTGTAAGAGATATTATGTGATCTAAGATATGAAAAAAATATAGGAAAAGCAATAAAGGGAATAAATTAAATTGAAAATGATATAAGAATATATATTATATTATATTCTAATATAGTATATTATTATATTATATGCCAAAGTAAAAGAAAGAAGCAGAAGCGGAATAGATCACGCAAGCAAGAAACGAAAGAAAAGGATATTATATATCCTTTATTAAAAAGGATCAGATCACGCGAAAGATTATGCACGCAGCCCAACATTGGAGGATTTACACAGAGAACGAATCAGATCAAGACGCAAAGGAAGAATCACCAAAGGACGGCTCTGCAGTAGTAGTTGTGATTTTCATCTTTTCTTAATTTGTTAACTTAGCCATGCTTGGCTAGTTTTCTTTTGAAGTTAGGGTGAGGATGAACCCTATGCGAATTTAGAGTATTTGGTTGGATTCTTTATTTATCGTTATTTTCTTGATTGAATGAATTATCTTTGCTTAAAGCTTTCTTAAAGATTGATCACCTTTTAGATTGTTCATAGGTTGGTGTATGACAATAGAGATGTTGGTGCATTTAATTAGAACCGTTAATTCATCGTAGAGTTGCATGACCTAGACATAGGCTTATGAGTTTATGCGAACTCATAATTATGGTAAATAAATTGATCTTTCCAAACAATACTAAGACATTAGGTTGTTTTCAAAGATAACGGACTAAGGTAGCATCAAGACATTGGGACTTAGTCTAACTTTAGAAAATTGATCGTCAATCATGGGAATAATAATAATTGACGTTATAGGAGGAATATACAATTGGCTTTGACCCACATATATGTTAATGTAGTTGAGTTGGCTTCAGCATATTAAATTGAGATTCTTACAATTGTGGGTATTCATTTTGAGGGGTATATGGACATTTATTATTGCTCAGTTGATTGTGTTACTTGTGATATTTTTCCTCTTAGATAAAATGTTGAAATAAGTGGCTTTGATATGCTTCTTCTCAGAAAGTTCTCACAACCATTGGTAACTTCTGTATTTATTCAATTGTTGTTATACTGATTGAGCTCATAGTGATGTACTTGATACAGCAACTGATGCTGCAATTGTTGGGGTGCTTGCTGATATCCGAATGAGATTTATAATTACCGAAAAAAGACTTGTTTTTATATACACTTGTGATATGAGTTTGACCCAAGTTCTTAATTTCTAACTACTTTTGAATTGGCTAGGCTCGAGCTAGAAACAGGGAGGTTCATTTTCTGCGATTTAATTCTGTGGACAAGAGGACTGCTTTTACATATAACATATAACATAGGATACAAGTCAAAATATTGTCTTTGCTGCCTTAGTCTGTGAACATTGTCTTCTGCCATTTAATCCTGTTGGGAAATATTGCCTGTGAATATCTTTTTCTATCCATATACAAACAAATGACTGTTTCTTGATTTTGTTTCATAACATCAATTGAGAAGACATAAGAGGCCAGAAGAACAAAATGAGCCTACTTGACCAAAATAGAAAGTAGACCAAAGGAAGTGTAAAATGATCCTACTTGACTAAAATAAAGAGCTGACCAAAGGAAGTGCAAAATGAGCCTTCTTGAGCAAAATAGAGAGGGGCCCAAAGGAAGTCATAAGTTGTACTAAAGAGCTGGACAAAATAAGGTGGAATGGAGGTTTCATGTAGGACGATCAAAGTCAATCATTGAATATGTATTTGTAACACAATGCAACTTTATAATGTTAGTGAATATATATTCACAGTCTTGAATTTGTTCACTATTGTAAGATGAGGCAATGCTATGTAAAGAATTTCATATTTCAATATAAGAGACTAAATTGTTTTCTTTCATTATCATTATTCTTTATGCTTACCAATATTATATTTTTCGCTAAAATCCAATGCTTCAAGGGATGTAAAGTTGTAGTCAAGTGGCGCTTATAATAAAAAAAAGGAAATAAAATAAATCTTTGAATACATAAAACAAACTAGTTGAGGATGCTATTCAACATCATGTGACATACCATCAATAAATTCGTAAGAGTCATTTGACTTGATTGAGAGCTATCACACAACATATTATTATGTTGTACTGGAGTTGATGTCTCAGATTTTTGAAGTTGATTATCCTGTCCCTAAAACATATATAGAAAGAAACATTAAATATGTAATAAGCATTAAGTATCTTTGCAAAAAATAATTGATCAAAAGTATACCTGTAAAGCTTTATGAGGCTTTTTAGAGGCTTTTGTTATTCCTTTTCTTTGACTAATTTTAAGACAACTCTTTATTCGTTTGCTTATTTTTCTACCATATCTCTTTTTGAAGCCAACAACTTTCCCATCATGATTCCCCACACCATTGTCATCACCTTCACCATCATCTTTTAGGTATTTTATGTGAAGCTTGGTCACTTTTTTACTTAGTTCCAAGACAGCTTCATGAACAAGCGAGAATGCCTCTGAACTTTCTAATGCATCATTAGTTAATTTAACAAGTAAATGGAATAATTGTCTATACCAATTTGATCTTTGAAGTTTAGGATCAACTTCAATTTGTTTCCCCTTGATATCGAACACTACACCACATCGTGCTTCTCTTGTCCACCTTTTTACTATATACTTTTGAGAGAATAATTTGACATCACATTCATTCAATACTCTCAATGCACGACAACATAATATGCCAACTCGTTCAAACTTTTTACAGTTACAAGTTGTTGTCTCTATTGAAGGATCAAATGTCAAACTATGCTCCCGTTTACTTCCATTCATGGTGATCACATAATCAAGCATGGTGACACTATCCTCCACATCCATAATGATCTTTATTTCTTTCCTCTCTTTTATACATGTTGCTTCATGTAGATTACATTGTTGTTGGAACAAGTTAAAAATAGGTCGAGTATATACATCAGAAAGCTGACGAAGCATACTTGAACTCTGTAACATCAATCTTGGCAACTTGTCAAGCGCCTCAAAATCACTTTTCAATTCGTTATAACGCTTATCCTCTATAACTCATTCAAATTGTTAGATGAATCGATTGATATTCAATTTAGCATGGGTGCAACTTTTGACAGATGCATTAACACTTTCGCTGATTTGTGTGCTTCTCATGCCAGGTGTCCTTGAGTTCTTCATATAGCATATTGCCCATTTCATTTTTATTTGGTACATGGACATCAACCACGAGTTTTTTTGTTATATCTTGTTGTGATAATAATGTTTGTCAAGCTTCTTCAAACTCGACTTCATCCCAACAATGATACATGTAATAGTTGAAATCACTAACCATTGAGCTTGGAAGGTGCTAATTCATTGCATTTTTGAAATATGTCAGGTGTACAAGGCATGCTTTACCTCTGGCATCACTTCTTGTAATGCAAGTGGCATAGTAGCATTTTGGTTGATAAACATACTTAGCGGCCTTGAATTTTTGTGTGCGCACAAAAAAGTTTCAAAGAGCCATTTGAAACTCTCAACAGTCTCATCATATAACAATGTCACTCCAAATATTACCCCTTCTTTGTAATGGTTAAAGCCAGAGAAGATTGCAAGAGGTCTATAGTCACGATTTGTCCAATAAGTTGTATCAAGTGAAATTACTTCACCAAAGCAAGCATAATCGACTAACATGTGTGCATCAGCCCAAAATACATGTCACTTGCTCCTCTGAGTCCATTTGGTGAGCATGAAAAAAATATGGATTTTCTGTTAATTGACACTCAAAATACCCAAATATACATCCTGCTTCCCCATATTTCAGAGCTCGTTGCCTTCTTGAATTAAGATAATTCTTCACATCACCTCTTTTATATCCCAAATTGCTTCGACCTCCTGCATATTTGCTTTGCAAATTGAATGCTAATTTTTTTACTAATCCCAGCATTTTCTAATTCATATTGTTGAGCTGGTGTTAATTCTCGAAACGATGCAAACAGATGAACAACTTCAGGAGGTTGAAGAGGATGATCATAAATTCATTTTCTCCACTTTTGCAACATAAATTCATTTTCAAATGGTGTTAATTCATATTGTTAAAAAACCGTCGTTTATTTCTCAACTTTTGCAACATAAATTCATTTTCAAATGCCATAATTTCTCCTATAGCGTATGTTAGTTTTCGGTTTATTAATTGTTTCGTTTGACCATATCTGGGAAGGGTTAGAGCATCGATCGCTGGAATTATTTGCAATAGTTGTGATTAGAAGATATTAACATCTACTTATAAACGTATGTTAGTTTTCGGTCTATTAATTGTTTCGTCTGGTTGTTAAAAAACCATCTGTTCACCATGTTTGAAGATCAAAACTTAACGGTATTAGGTGTTATGTAATTTTTTTAATCGATGTACCTAATAATATAATTTATTTATTAATATAGATGGTGACCCATTTAAATTATTAAGTTTTATTTTGGTTTACATAATATAGTATAAAATTTCTGTGAAGTAAAATATACACATTTCTGTGAATTGATTTGCCTCATTTTCTATGTCTATGTTTATTTAATCCATCGTTAGTTGGGAGTCGTTAAATGTACTTTTTGTAGTAATGCTTGTCCCTCAACTGAGACTAGCTGGTTGGATAAAAATGAAATAGAAAGTAAATGAAGGCTTGAGGTTCAAACATTCTTGATGTACCAAAAAAAAATATATATTCTGCCACTTTACAATTTTCTGTTTTGAATAATCTATACAAATGAAAATCAAATATAAAATTTAAAATCCGAGAATCGCACTATTTATATGTTATTATGATTTATGAACATGACGACTAGATTTAAACTTGTGCTAAATTTCAATTATTTCACTTTTATTTGCATGTTATCTTAGGCTTTATGTATTGAGAATTTTTATAACATTTTAGTAAAATTTAAATGCTAAAAAACACTAAAATCTTCTAAAAGCATTTTACTGGAAAACAAGTGCAAATTTAAGCGGGTTCTGATTATTCACCACGTGATAATTTCACAAGTTCAATTAATGCAAGCGACCATTTTTCAAGCAAAAAACATGCATTGAACTAACAAACACTCTGCATTCTCCAACATAGCAAAGTATGTGTAACACCCCAAATTCCATACTACAAATTGTGTCGGATGACACTTGGTTTTAAAAACATTCAACAGAATTTGAGGTGCTACATCAGAGTACTGCGGAGACGGAGAGCATTGCACTAAAAATTGGACAATATATGAGTAACTGGTATAAAAATACCTCGACATATGATGATGCCGAGCGTATGCTGGTATATTAAAAATATCCCGAAGGAATATCATGTGATACAATATACTAGAGCTTTGTACAATTACATTTCATAAAAAGTAACTATACAACCTAGACCAAGCCTTGACCAGACTTGGGGCAATGAACCTAACTCCGTTAACCGAACAGAATGGCCAGGTAAGTGTCTACCATAGGGGCCTCACCGAGTTCACGGCGACTAATTGGCACACCCACGTAGACTAGCCTTGCCTTCGGCACCAAACCATTCGAAGTAACTTCATTAGACCCATGACTGACATTAGGCTGCAATGATCAATCCAGTCACATCGTATGATCATGTGATAACAACTACAATACCATGCAAAGTTATCCCTGGTTTGCAACATCCGTGCCACGATGTACAGTCATGTCCTCAGCGCTAGGAAAACTCAAACGGCATTATTATGACTATAACCCGTGTAAAGCTGTATGTATGGGCCCGTTTGGGATAGCTGTGGGAGAAGTGGCTTATGTTTCTGATGGACTTTTCTTGATGGACTTATTTTCTGATGGACTTTTTCTAATGTGATTTGTGTTTGGGATAGCAGTGGTAGAAGTGGCTTATGTTTCTAATGGGCACTTGTTTGGCATAGCTTTTAAAAAGATGGATGAGATGAAAAATGGTAGAAAAGGGCATGAATCAAATTCACACAAACACACACATATATTGTATAAAATGTGATAATTTGGCATAAAAAATTAAAAATAAATATAAATTTACTAAATAAAATAGTAAAATTACCATTAAAAAAATTACAACATAATGAAGTACTTAAATAAACCTAGACCCTACAAGTTGGTCTCTAATTTGATCACGAAGACGATTCATTTGTGGTGAAGATAATGATGAGGATGCTTCATCAATTGGATCATCACTATCCAGTGGATCATCTTCATCACCCATATTTCCTTCTTCAGCTTCATCAAATTCCACATCATTTTGGGAATATCTCCGGATAAAATTATGTATCGCCATTGTAGCGCAAACTATGCGGACTTGTGTTCGAAATTTATATGAGTGCATATTTTGTAAGATGTGAAACCTATTCTTCCAGACTCCAAAGGTCCTTTCTATCGTGCATCTCAAACTTGAATGATAAAAATTGAAGTACTCATTGGGATTTCGAAATCCCATTGTCGCTTTGAATTACGGAAGGTGATAACGCTCACGTTTATACGGACCAATATATCCAACTGGTATTGGATAGCCGCGTCGACCAAGTAATATTTCCCGATAAATGTTGACATTCATTTGACATTAGTAAATTACAGGAAATGTGAAATAAAGACTGAGAAATTAGTGTAATTTAAGTGAGGATGTCATAGATATACCGTCAGGTGGATGGGGGAAGTTCATACGTGGAGTCTCGATCGCAGTCCGAAAGACACGAGCATCATGGTCACACTACAAAAAAAATTGATTTTTGCTACGGAAAAAATCCGTAGCAAATCGATTTTGCTACGGAAAAATGCCAAAATTCCGTAGCAAAATCGATTTGCTCTGATTTTTCCGTAACAAAAACCCGTAACAATTTGCTACGGTTTGAAAATCAGTAGCAAATTGCTACTGATTTAAATTCGTAGCAATTTTTGCTACGGATTTTAAATTCAGTAGCAAAATTTGCTACGAATTCAAATTCAGTAGCAAATTGCTACGGATTTATATTCCGTAGCAAATTGCTACGGATTGATATTCCGTAGCAAATTGCTACGGAATGCAATCCGTAGCAAATTGCTACGGATTGGTATTCCGTAGCAAATTGATACGGAATGCAATCCATAGCAAATTGCTACGGAATCTCATTCAGTAGCAATTTGCTATGGAATAGCAATCCGTAGCAATTTGCTACGGAATGCTATTCCGTAGCAATTTGCTACGGAAACCATTTCCGTAGCAAAATTATTAAATTTTTTTAATTTTTTGAATCTTTTTAAATTTAAATTTTTTTAATTGTTTTATTTTTTTAATTTTTTTTCTTGAAAATTGAATGCAAAAGTATCATGAATATAATAAAAAGAGTTTAAATAGAGAAAACAAAATATATATAATAATGTTGTAAGGAACAAATACTAAAAAGTAGTCTAAACATCAGCATTGTGATCATCATCATCATCACCCGCATGGTCATCATCACCAGGAGCCGACCCGAACCCTTTTGTGTCATTAGAGACAGGAGTTGAAGCTGCATCTGTCTCATCATCTCCGCTTGCTGATCCATCTGATGTCGCATCCTCTCCCGTTCCTGTTGCATCGCAAGCTCCATCCTCTCCCGTTCCTGATTCATCGCCTGCTCCATCCTCTCCCGTTCCTGAAGCATCTCCTGCCTCATGATGTCTTCTGGATGAGGAGCGCTTTGATTGCTTCAGTCGGCCAGCAGAGGCACCGTATCCAAAGACTCTCCCTTTCTTGTTAAATCCACCTGCGGCCTCAAAGAACAGACTCTCATTGTCGGACTGAGAGGATGTGGGACCAGCCCCAAGCTGCGACTCTCTCTCTGCGACGACTTACGAAAGGATTCCTACAAGCACAAAAATACATAGCTTATAAGACATGTAAAATGAAATAAATATGGTGGTGTATAAAACAAGTAATAAAGGCAATAAATGTCTAACCGCTACTTGCTACGCCCTTTGGCTAATCCATTGTCTCTCACTCCCTTCAGACTGCCGGGAATGGGTCCGCTCAAAGGTAGCCCACTCAATTGATCCTTCAGGAACTTCCCCAGACTCTACCTGCAAACGCAGATGATGACCTTAATTAATTACTTCAAAGTACAAAATATCAAATATCTAAATAGAAAATAATGTGTACTTACAATTTTCTCGATGACTACTGTCCCCGTAATAGCCACTCGGTGTCTGTCGGACTTCACCATGACATTCCCAACATTCATAATCTTTCATGAATCCCTTTTGACACAAATGAATTTTGACATTGCCCGTATCCCTAAATCTTAAACACCTACATTTGGCACACAGACACGATCTCCCTACTTGAATTATTTGAATTCGCCAAAGCAAATTGGATGAACTCTTCCAAACCCGCCAAGAATGCTTGCGTTAGTTCTCTTTTATCAGTTAGACGATTGTACATGCAACTTCTATCATGGTTGCCTTCCATACTTCCTATCTAATTCAGTTCCTAACCGAATTAACATCTCAACATGCCACAAATATATAAAAAAATTCAAATAAAAAATTTAAATGCAATATTTTTTAAATTATCCACAGTCATTGTTATGAATTAATTCTCTTATAAAATTTATAATTTTCTACTAACACATGCATATTTCATACAAATTATGTTAATTAATTAATAAATTAATTCTCTTTATCTTTCTTCTTTAAAATCATGTAATTTATAATTTTCTACTAACATACATATTTCAAACAAATTATGTTAATTAATTAATTAATTAATTAATTCTCTTATATTTCTTCTTTAAAATCATGTAATTTATAATTTTCTACTAACATACACATTTCATACAAATTATGTTAATTAATTAATTAATTCTCTTATCTTTCTTCTTTAAAATCATGTAACTTATAATTTTCTACTAACATACATATTTCATACAAATTATGTTAATTAAAAAAAACGACAATTAGTAGCGGTTAAAATGACTTATTTGTAACGGTTTTTGACGTGACAAACGACATTTGTAGCGGTTAGAGGAACCGCGACAAAATCGCCTGTGGCAAGCCGATTTGTAACGGTTAAAAAAAACCGATACTACATACACATAAACCGCTACAACCTCTGTTGCGGTTCAAGAAAACCGTCACTAAATCGGGGGGTGACGTGTGTTTCGAGACATTAGTCACGGTCCGTAACGTTACAAATCATCTTGTAGCGGTTCGATATGATTTCATAACCGCTACAAAATAATGTGTTGATAATTTTGCCACCATAAATTTTTATTATAAAAAAAATTTGCCGCCATCTGAATATTTGTAGCGGTTTTCAACCGCTACAAATAGTCCATATTTGTAGCGGTTGCAAACCGCTACTATAAACGCTACAATTTTATTTGAAATTGTGTAGCGGTTATTGCAACCGCTACAAATTCATTACGGTTTAAAAAAAAATTCATAACGCCATTTTATTTGAAATGTTGTAGCGGTTATTGCAACCGCTACAAATTCATTACGGTTTTAAAAAAATTATTATTTATCGGCGTAATTCAGTAATTATTATTAATATATCTTTTAACAAAAATAAAAGGTAGTAAATTATGAAATTTAAATATATAAGGTGCATGTATAGAAACAAAATAATAAGATTATGTAAGTAGAATAAGTGCTAAGAAATGAGGTGGTTAAAACAATACTGAATAAATTATATGTACAAATCAATTGAATAATGTATATGAAAGAATAGGGAAAGTTGAAAGATATATCTCGTTCAACTGCAAAATAACAAAGTTTAATTAGTATCAGAACTATAAATTAGTATGAGAAACATTAGAATTGATCTAGTTACACGGTACTTACCCGTTCAAACTCACAATGTTCGAAACGTAAAAATATTTGAGATGACCGAGAGAAAACGTGGGTAGAAAAGAAGTTGAGGCGTATTAAATGAGGTTGGGTGGGGGTATTTATGGTGGGTCTGCGTATCATTTTGTAGCGGTTGGTGTCTCACTTTTCGTAGCGGTTGTTATATTTAGTAGCGGTTTTGAGGGTTTTGTAGCGGTTATTGTAGCGGTTGAGTTTGTCGCGGTTTTTAAGGGTTTGTAGCGGTTATATAACCGCTACAAAGTAATTTCTGAGTTCTTTTTTTAAAAAAAAACTTAAAGGGTTTTTTTTCCTAATTAATTTCGGATTTTTTAAGTGTTTGTAGCGGTTATATAACCGCTACAAAGTAATTTCGAGGTTTTTTTTTAAAAAACTTAATATTAAAAAGATTTCATATTACAAAGATAGGCATTAAGTTTTCCTCTCAATCTTCTTCGACATCCCTACAAAGAAAGTTTACATAAAATGTTACGCGTGAGTTGAATACGTTTGAACACAATATAATTAAAACTTTAGTTAAATGTTTCAATTTCATAAAGCATAAATTTAAAAACGTACCGAACTATAGGTAAATTGTCATCGCCGTCTGGAGTCCCCTGGACGTTGTGGTATTCGCCACAAACACTTGAACAACGTCACGGTGAATAGGCACTGTAACTTATCCCGACCACATCAAGCGGCTTTCCATAATACGGGACGTCACCGAACCGCATGTTTCCGCCACCGCTGCTCGCATAACTCCTCGTCCCAAACGTGCCATATACACCGAGTTTTGGGTCGGCAATCCACGATCTCGTGCGACGGTGCAAAACTTAAAACCATTGGCATTGTATGCCGTGAATCTTAGGGCGTGGTCAAGCGGGCCTCTGCGAGAGCTCGAATTCGTGTGAGTGCGGGTTGTGGTCGTTCATTATTCTCCTCCTAAACCAACTCGGGAATTCTCTGTGAACCTTTCTATCAATTTCGGAGGATGTCGTATACGAATCCTCGTTCACGCTTCACATAACTCCCGAATTCCCCGCAATTGAACATGCAATGAAATGTGAGTATGTATAAAATGTAAGGAAATATATAGGATACGATATATATATATTTGTATGAAATCCTTACCGAAGGTACGGTTCAACTTTGGTGCGCTTAATCAAGACATGTCTATGTGCTTGGAACTTCTCAAGTGCCGTGAGTTTGAATTTCTCACTCCCGCCAACCGGTTTACCAACACGAGGATTAACAACTCGTTGTCTCGGCTCGGCTCGGGCTCGGGACAATCGTCTACACGAGGCGGTCGGTTGAATGACGTTTCAATGTTGCTATTGAACCTTCAGGCCACGCCTTATTCCTCACGTAAGATTTAAGTTTCCCAAGAAACCTATAAAGTAGAACCATAAATATAATAGCCGGATCAATGGTTAAACGTGCGACTAGGGAGTAATGGTAAAGTAATTATTTTTCAACAAGTACCTCTCAACGGGATACATCCATCGGTACTGAACTAGGCCAGCAAGCTTTGTTTCGTGAACAAGGTGTACTGTCAGGTGAACCATGACCGTGAAAAATGACGGAGGAAAGATCATCTCCAAATGACACAGCGTAAGAATGATTTTCTCCTGCAGCTGGTCGAGCTCCTCCACTATCAAAACCTTCGAACACAGCGTTCATGAACAATCATTAATAAAATAATTGACGATCAATTTTAATATACAACATTCATTATATTTTTCAATGTTTTTGTAACTTACTATTATCTCCTCTGTTGCCTGAGAGGTCGGCGTCCCATCACGGTGTCTATGGGTGCGTGTCCACAACTTCCCATAGTTCGTTTGTGTGTTCTCCTCCCGAGCCTTCTTTTCTTGAAAGAATTAAAACAATATGTACTTTGTTATTGGAAAAACAAAACAATCGGTATGTTAAATAATAACATACCATCTCACCGTAGGTCACAAGAAACGTCTTGGTCCCCGCCGTGTGATGGACCCTCTGCGTGCCCCGCTTCTTGTGTTTCTCTGCGACAAAGCCCGATCGGAGGAGGAAACAAAACTTAATTTAAACTAAATTTAAATTATCACTTAAGTGAAACTATTAATTAATTTAAACCATATGTAATTAAATTATAATTAATTTAATAAAATGTACCTGCCTGTCAGCACCTCTCCTATATTGGACGAAAGCCGCCCACTGATCGGGTCCACGCCGTGCAGGACTCTCTCGATCAGCTGCTGCAGAGGAATAGTGCCATCTCCATTCATCGATTGTAGAGACGATTCCTCCGACTCTTCCACCCTTCCCCCACCTTCATCATAACGTACCTTTTGTGTTGTTCGCGAAGTTTAAACTTTTTCTGTATCATAAATTCATTATTAAAAATTAATAAATAAAGAAATAAATAAGGAAAGAAATAAACTAAAACTTATAACTATTAACATGTAAAATGTAATGAAACAATATTGACTACCCGTTAACTCCGCTAAACGCCTTGTTCTCTGTGTCCTTCGTCACACTCTTCCAATCCTTAAAAAAAATCGGGAACCATGCCCAATTGCCGCCAAATTCGGACAAAAACGGTTCATCAGTGACCACCGGTGCCGATCGCCCTGTCTGTGAGCTCGTTCCACGGACTACGACCCGATACCCGGACATCTCCCGGTCGTCGAGTGAGTGGAAACATCCGGCGTCCTACTGCGATGTTCCCATGTTTATCTGCAATATTAGAAAAATTGAATTAAACCTACAAAATTTAAATTAATTTCTCCAAAAAACCAATTAGATATACCTTCGACATCCACTGTAAATCCTGAACGCGAAGACGCCTGGTCGGGGTTCCCGTGGTCCCGCCGGGTTTCTGGTCCATGAACCGCTCCACCTCCACTAGGGAATGTTGATATGGATCTCCGCATTCTCGTCGTCTAAGTCGTTCAACGACAAACTTGCTTCTTGATCTCCCCCTACGGTCCCCACATTTGGAATTTCTTCATCGGCGAAGAGATTGGCAAACTCGTTCGGCTCTGAGATGGCGGTGGTATATGTTGGGCCCCACGCCTCTCGTCGGCCTCCGCCCTACTACTACCCCCTTAAACCGGTTTTGAAAGGGACACTGCTTTTCCCTTTCCCTTCTCTCCTCCGAAACCATGATGTTGAAAGGTAGAAGTTTAAAAGTAAAAGTTTAAAGATAGGGTGAAAGGTAAAAACGGTGAAAACTCAAACCGTTGGAAGTGACTTTGAAAATGAGGATTTCTTGTTTAAAAAACCGAACATTTTGTAGCGGTTAACCTCATAAACCGTTACAAAATTTGAAATTTTGTAACGGTTCATCCATCACCGCCACATAAACCGCTACAAAATATCGATCGTTAAAATTCGTAGCGGTTGTGTAATAACCGCTACAAAAACCGCTACAAAATAGTCGACCCTTGAAATTCGTAGCGGTTACATAGAAACCGCTACAATATGACCACATTTTGTCGCGGTTTTTGTTGTGAACCGCTTCTGAATGATTTTTTCAAAAAAATTCCAAACTAATTAGTTTGATTCAAAAATTTATGAATCAAACTAATTAGTTTGGTACAAATATTAAAAAACCAAACCTTCAATTCATTTATTTCTTTTCTTTAATTTTTTTAAAATTGTCCACAGTAATAAATTACACATAATGAAGTAACCAAGAATAGTCCAACATGTCCGTGGGATTGGGACTCAATGTAGCCGCCGATCTCCCACGAAAACTGGCCGAGTCATTTTCATCGAGATATTTTCGTGAGACAAAGGTGGCTACAATGGAACCCAATCTCCGAGTCGCTTGTTGGACTCTTCTCGAAGAGTAGAAGTATTCACGCCAAAGAAATGAGCAAACCTTGGCTTGTGACTCGAGCGAATTGCCTCGCAAGGATGAGAGAGGCAAATATCCGCACCCTCATCACTGAGATAAGATATCGAGCTACGATATCTGCATTCCTTGGACGACCAAGCGAGATAGTTCATTCGATTACAAGTCGAAGATTTAGTAATTCCTTTAGTAGTTATAGTTGATGTACGGTATTTATAGTGTGAAAATTTGTAGCGGTCCCCTCGAAACCGCTACAAAATATAGATTTTGACGCGGTCACGGTCACTCTTCCTGGATACCGTGACAAAATTGTGACGTTTCTTTTATTTGTAGCGGTTTTTGATGGAACCGCTATAAAATCACCGCAACAAAGTTGGCGCCAATGTTGGCGCCACTTTTGTAGCGGTTCTACTCAAGAAACCGTTACAAAATCACAGTGACAACAATTCCCGCCATTGCGCGCCAAAGTGGCGCCAAATCTGTTGCGGTTTATTTTGAGTGAACCGCTACAAAGGTAGCCGAGGTCCATACCGTCATGGCTTCCGTTACTATTTAGTGGCGGTTATGGGATAAAACCGTTACAATTTGTTGTTTTGTAACGGTTTTTTTTAACCGCGACAATTTAACCGCGACAAAATAGGTTTTTTTTTGTAGTTCATTCTCTAATTTATCAATTTCACTTTTTACAAATTATTTTTCTCATTTGAAGGTTATGAATACCATATACATTTTAATTTACATATACTAATCTATATACATAATAACTACATTTTAATCTATATATAATTCAAAATCATCCTATTTATATAGACTTATGTATCATTACCCACTAATAAAAAAACACTATAAACAAATAATGATACAAAATATGATCATACATTATCATACATACAAAAAACACTATAAACAACATTAATATTCTAAATATAAAAATGAAGAATCAATCATATATAATTTCATCAACATCAAAGAATTAACACAAAATATTATCATACATTATCATAAATCAACATAATACTTAACAAAAAACAAAAAAGAATATCAAATCCACCCATATATATGTAGAAAAAAAAAAAGAGGAAGAAGAGAGGTAGCTTACTTGAAATGCAGTTAGTGAAGAAGAGAAGAAAAGAGGCCGGAAACTGATCGGCCGGAACAAAAGGGAAGATATCGGGGAAGAGGGGGGGAAGCACAACAAGTGATAGATCATAGAGCTGCCTCTTGGTTTATCAGAAGCCACTTAACAGAGCATAAAAGGAAATCCACTTTTAGGAACTATTCGCAAGCTGATATCTCCATAAATTCGGACGTAGGAAGTAATAAAAGTGTAACCTTTTCTTGCCTCTGTTCCTTTGGATGTGGTGTAAAAAACTCAAATATTTTGTCATGGAACAAAAAATATCATACTGTAGCACAGTGTTCCCCACAAGTAAAACTGTTAAACAAAGTAAGGGTTCTTGAGACAGAATCTCCCCTGTTAACTACCTTCCGTAGCAAATTTCTGCTGTGAAAAATATCCCTAATCAAAAGCTTGCCATGCAGGAAATAAAAATTCACAAGGGTCATCTCAGTATTAATTTCTGAACAGAAAAGCTCAACAGAGAGATGATTTATTAACTCTCAAAGGAAACAGGTTCCTGCTTATGTGCTTATTTTCGCCCCTAGGAATGCAGCAAGAAAACCTCAACAATGAATAGAAATCTAGCTTACAAGAAATAATCAATTACAAATTATAAAATATAGATTTCAACCTGCAAGTGTCGAAATAAGACTTCCAAAGTGAAACTAAAGAATGGCAAGGAGCCTAAAATTTTCAGTCTGGGTAATCAGCTTTTTCTTAATTTTAATAAGGAAAACTGCTCCTTAAAGCAACTTGTATTTTTTTCATAGAGTTTGTTTGATAAAATCAGAAGCAACTTAGTTATGATTTTTAAATTAACATAACTTTACTCAAGCAGCAGGAAGGGCATTTCAACTGTACTAATAATAATTATCATCATCATCATCATCATCATTATATATCATTATCATTGTATGTGTTTCCTTTCTCTAACAGGAGATGTCTTCTATCAACCTTGTTAGCTCCTAGTTTGGTTTTGATGATGACTAACCTTTTTGGAAAACCAGGATGTAAGCAAAATAACTTGAAAACGGTGAAAATAAGATTTTATCAGAAAAATCAGGTTGCTGTCAAATTACCTTGAGTCTCCATTGTAGCCTCGAGTTAAATCGCTAGCTTCAGTTTGCAAATTCTCGTTTTGCCTCGAGGTGGTTACAAGGTTACCTCGAGTTTAAGTATAGACTCGAGGCAGCAAATTTTGCCTCGAGTTACATTCTTGACCGTTATGTTTTTAAAGGATTTATTTGCCTCAAGGCAACGCATAATGCCTCGAGTCAACTGATTGCTTATCATATGCCACAAGTTCCCTTCATTCGCGATTACCTCGAGTTAGAATATATGCCTCGAGGTTGGAGGCTGACTCGAGCCATGAAATGTACCTCGAGTCAAGTTGATTTTATATAGTTTAATGATTATCTGTTGTTACCTCAAGTTAGGATTTTATGTACCTCGAGGTTAGGGAAAAACTCGAGGCTATGATTGATCTGCCTCGAGGTGAAAGGAAAATTCAAATTATGCCTCTGTCCTGGTCGCCGCTTTAACTTGAGGCAGAGATCAAATTGCCTCGAGTCAGGCCTCTCTCTGTTTTTGAGAAATATCAAATTTCAATCTGTATGTCTCTGGAAATCTTTTGTGTTCTTCATTATTACCTATAATTCATTTCCTAATTACGTTTAACTAGTTTGTTATCAAGTTACAGAGATTAAATTGCAGATTAAGAGTGAACAATGAATAAAGCAGTCCGACGTGTTAGAGCATTTAATGTTCAATTCTCTCTTCTTCATTGTTATCAGCTATAGCTATCTCCATTTTTTGGTGCTGATGTGGATGTGTGCATTTTCCTTTTAACTATTTATAGAGCAACCACATGGGAAAATTCGGATTTGGGTGTAAGTGAAATACAGAATTATGTATTGGCTTGACTGGTTTTTGGAAGCCAATGATTTAAAACAGAAACTTCTAGTTCTTATCATTGGAGACCAGAGACGCCGAGACTGGGAGGCTGGGGGAGGGAGAGAGTGAAGTTTTTTCCCTTGACTGGACACTGGGCTTTCTACCGCAATAATGGCTAGTTTGGGTTCAAAGTGGCTGCCCAAAGATGATATGTGCAAAGGAATTTCGGTAAAGCCACTTTGTGAGATCTTTTGGAGGAATATTGGTTCTTGTTGTAAAAGTGAGTTCAAGGCTGATACAGATCCTCTGACTGCGATGCTTTATATAGAAGGCTCAATCTCTCCTCTTCACCCTGAGAAGTTCCCATTTTGATTATGGTGTGGTTTTCTATATATAAACATCATTTTGAAAGAATCTGTCAAAGCATGTTAAGTAGGAATGCTTAATGTTCTGATTGTTGATTATATTATTACAATTAGGCGCGTGATTGAATATAATAGTCTTCAGAGTACCGAAAATTTAATTAATAGATGTAACAGGGAGCGAAACGAAAAGGGATATATATGTCATGCCATCAATATATTTATATTTGGTCACCTTATTTTAAAAAGAAGGAAATATCTTATTGAAAGACCTATAAATTATCCAAATTATAATTTAAGTCGCCAAATTTAACAAATTATAAATAAGGTTAAATGGCACAACTAGGATTTTAAAATTTGATAAAATGTCCAGAATAACTCTATGTAAATGAAGAGGAGTGCCTTGGAAATGCCACGCTTAATTAAGAACCATTCTCGACGGCAAAAACCTCAAGGATGGAATCGGTGCTTTTGATCTTGATACCAAAGTTTTGAAGTATAGTATCCAGTCTCCTTGGTAAAGCGTGTGTTGTTGTCGGTTTCCCTTCTACTTCTTGATCTTCACTCCCGCCGTTTGTGAAGCTCTCTTTCTAATATTTTGTGGGTAACTTTTTGTTTGGTTCAGTGGCAACTAATTAAACAAACTTTTTTGTTACAAGCCTTGGCTTGAAAGGTACAAAGTGATACCACAAACACTATTAAGTATCAGGGATTAGATCCCTCCTCTATCGAATGCTGATCCAAACGGACTTGGTCTTTACAACTTAGTGGCACATCACAGAAGAATGAATAGGTCCATCTCTATATGGGAATCTCAAGCCAAAATATATCAGCACATTCAAGGAAAAAAAAAAAAAAAAATTGATGCACACGATGATAACAGGGAGCAAATCGATATTCAGTAGTATATATAAAAGAAGAAAGACTTACAGAATTCGCCGCTGGTCGCAAGGATTCGTTGCTGGTCGCAGGGATGAGTTGCACAAATTAAACCTAAGGGATACCGCTTTCATTCTGGTTTTTTTTTTTTTTTTTTAAATTTACATGATTTAAAATATAAAAATATTATTACCAAGCACACTTCATCAGCATTTTTTATTTTTTGATATGCACAATCATTACTTAAATTTAACGAGTCAGCAATTTTTATTAAGTGAAACTTGCTAACCACGTTAAGTTTGAAGGATTAAAAATGTATTCATTAAATATAAAATACTAAAATAAACTTTGATACAAAAGAAAAACCAAGCTTATACTTTAGCCGACTAAAAAAAAAAGGAAATGTTCTGCAAGTTTTTCTTAAGGGAAAAAAATTAAAAAATTGTGATATAATGAATATAAGTATACAGTGCAGTAATAAAAGTATACATAGGCTTTTTTTTTTTCGGTGTTAAAAGAGTAATCCATCATGGGTAAGGTGAGTGCGTACAAGCGAATACATTATTAATTAATTCTTTTTTTCCCGTCACTACTCAATTAATTAGTTCAATCCAAAGATATACCTGGGCTGGATTTCTTTTGGTCGATTCTGACCAATTCAATCGTTGTTTTTTTAAGAATCAAATTGGTAGAAAAGGTGAAACAGATTGAAAGTGGTCAAGTTTCACTTATATCATACACGTTTACGTACTATACACAATTTTCTGAACTTCAAGGTTGACGAAAATTAAATACAAGTTATAAAAATTACAGCCTAATTTTTGACATACAATGTAGTTATATATAATCGATATATGTTGCTTGTAATGTCCAAAACTGACAAATATAATTCAGCGAATAGCTTAATTAAATACAGAGTGAGTTGAATTATGTTTAATACAGATTTATGGATATTGGATAGAGTCCAATTTTTTTTTTTAATGAAATTTAAGTAATTTAGTATTATTTGTTGTTCAAAACCATATAATAGATCAATGGCTTCCCCCATCATGACCGATTTCTCTGCATTTGACTAATTAATACAAATAATACAATGCATAATATTAAACCTCTGCACGGGAAGCGAACTTTGAATATTAAATTACCTTATTAACTAAAATATCACTTACATCACACTACTATTTTATATCTAATATTTTGTTTTCTTTTTTGGCAGAGGAATGATATTTTATTACAAATTTAAATGACACTAACAAAGTATCCCAGAGAAGTAACAAAGCATTCAAATTAATCCTATTGCGTTTCAGTACTTGAAGAACAAAACACAATATAATAATTATACATCTCCGTGAACATTTCAATTCAAGTACATGGTAATATCTGACGCTTGAATCTCTTCATCCAGTTCTTCCATAGCCAAAGCAGAAATCGCAAAGTGATGAACAGCGCAATCAACCCAAGAAATCCAATCCAAGTCCAAAGTGAAACCGTAGTTATATCATAGGCAGAGTCAAAAAGCTCTCCATATGGAGTCACCAGACAGAGTCCATGAAGGTAGGTAAGTGTTAAACACGTAAGAGTAATACACATGCCAATGGATAACATCCAAATAACAGCTTTATGCTTGAGAGGAACTCCACTAACAAGCAAGAGAGCAACAACGAGAGATGAAACAAAAGAAACAGTATTGTACTTGAGATAATAATGAAAATAATTAGGGTAAATAATAGCTGATACTGCATCACCAGGACAAGCTGTACTATTGTCATTAAATGTTAGGCAGTCTAAGGGTTTATCCTCTGAAACTATACCTTGGATAATGAAACCTCCTGGAGGGTTGATTAGAGCTTGAAATGAGATAGTTGAGATAACTGTAGCTACTAGACTTAAATTCCCTCTCATCTCTTCCAGCCAATCACACTTCTTTGGAGGAGTAAATATCGCCGATGGTGATGGTGGGTGATTTTCTGTTGGGGTCTTTTCATTACTTCTAGGGAAAGATTTCAATAAACTGAGTTGCCACTGAAAGCTTTTGGAGTTTTCCATGTTGTCTGTTAGACTCATCTCACTCTGATTCAATTTTGCAGCTTCTCGTATTTTTGGGATTAAAAGGAGGTACCTCACGGTCTAAATTAACCAAGAAAAAAAGAAAAGAAAAACAAGTCAGTGTATTTCTTAGCTAGGTAGGATTGATATGGGCAAGAATTGAGTTCACTGAGATATAAAAAATATGAAATATAGTTGATATAATAACTAGTACTCACTCCTCTCCCTTTTAAAAGAGCATGATAACTCAATTACACAGTTTAAAAAAATGGTTAAAATTAGTTTAAAGCAATAAGTATGTCTAAATTTGTTTTTTCAAGTATGCTACGAGAGAGAAACAGAGGAAATATGTGTCACCAACATTTTAATTAATGCAATAGATATTATTAATGAGGAGTAAAATAGGAAGAAAAAAACTCATAAAATGTTCTGACAACACTTGTCAGGCTATTATGACAAGGACCAAGGCAATTCAAATTTTGAGATTTTATAATAAGGACCTAAGGGAGTAAGTAATGACCACTGAAAGGTCAAATTTACATATTGTAATCGATCAAAGCGATTAGAAAAATTATTAAAAAAATTAGGGAATAAAACAAACAGATCCATGCCAAGCAACCCCTGCCGTGGCCAGCCGGCGCGAGCTAGAAGTCACTGACCCGTTAAATAAGCATTAATAATATGTACCTCATGTCGCTTCAACATGATAGCTAAGTGAAGAACAGTGTTGCCGGCGTTATCAAAGCTTGTGAAGTTGATAAGATCGCTGGTAACCGCGAGCTCCAATTCCATCAAAGCTTGGAGGGTCACCAAATGGTTATACTTTACACACAAGTGAAAAATAGTTTCTCCATTGACACGATAACTCAGAGATTCTGGCTTCGCTTCTACCAACTCTCTTACAACCTCGATTCGTCCTCTCATGGCTGCATAGTGTAGAGGAATTCTTCCTTCTTCATCACGAACCAAGCATGCTTCGTCGAAGACTTGAAGCAACTCCTTAACAATATGGGCGTGGCCCTCTGCAGAAGCCAAATGGAGGGCTGTGCTTCGACAAGAGTCCATCTCAGTGGCGAGTTTGGGGTTGAGAATGAGAAGGGCCTTTGAGAATTCAACATGACCTAGCAACGCTGATATGTGTAATGGAGTTTCAGTGAAATCACTTCTTGATATCTTAAAAAGAATTAACGGGTTTTTCTGCACTAACGAGTTCAAAATGGATACGTCCCCTCTGAGCGATGCCTCGTAAAGATCTCTCATTTTGTTACTATCACTTGAAGTTATCATTTCGAGGAGCTTCATTCTCTAAGTAAATGGCGTAATGATTCGTTTGTATGCTACTTATATAGATAGGCTTACAAAAGCTTTAGACAATGGGACAAAGGAACGTCAATAAAGGTCACGTATTTTGCCAGAAAGTCAGCCGGCTGATTTCCTCGATGCATTTCCATCTGTACATATAATATTATATATAGGTCGAGTATTAATTAATTAGTGACTTGTGAAGTTTGTCCTTTGTGGCAACTTCTCCAATTCATCCAAGTAAACCCTACTATATATAAACGGCTAGCGCCTGCGACCCCAGTTATAATTATGCAAAACTTAAATTAACAATAACTTAGGTACTTGAGTGAATTTTAAATAATTTTAAAAAATTATAAAATTTTGATTGTTATACTTCAAGATAGAATACATATTGCTATGACAAGAATTAATAGTCATTCTTGTTTATTTGTTTCTGATGATCAGGATGCTATGAGTGAATAAGAAGAGGAAGACAGTAGTGAAAACATGTAAAACACAAGTTTTTCATTAAATATATATGTAATAGCCCTAAAAATAAAATTGGATATTATTTTTGTGATGGACCTAAAATTAGAATGAAATAAATATTTTACTGTTCATTAATTTTTTTAATTAATTGTTGTAAATGTTTGACTGGTCTAGTGGAACCTTGCTTGTTGCTTGCGATTGGGTCATTAGTTCGAATCCATTGTGTTGTAAATGAGTAATTTATTTTGTTTCACCATTATACAATTACCAAAATACCCTACTTACAAAGAGTTATATATATTTACACACAAACACCAAAATACCCTTCTTGCTTATCAGATTTTTCCCTTTCTTCCTGGTGGATTTTGTTTAAAAAAAAAAA
The DNA here is from genome assembly GCA_025563575.1 of Acacia pycnantha. Classification (NCBI taxonomy): domain Eukaryota; kingdom Viridiplantae; phylum Streptophyta; class Magnoliopsida; order Fabales; family Fabaceae; genus Acacia; species Acacia pycnantha. Next base: position 2,981,908 of record JAMWYP010000018.1, on the reverse strand, counting down.
ACGGGGGCAGAAACCTCGAGAGAATTGGGGGTGAATCAGAGTCCATGCTTGTGCCGACATTCTCCTTCGTTCTTCTTATTCGCCATCGTGGGCGTGGTGGTGGGAATTTAGTTCGCTGTGGGTTTAATCAGCCGCTGATTATTATTATTTTTCTTTTCTTCCATCATCGCTGAACTCAACGCTCTTTGTCTCGCAATTGCTGAGGGAGTATTGACATTGAATCTTCACCATTCATTCTTGTTGTTGGCATGGTTCGAATCTTCTTCTCAGATTATCATTGCTATCTTCTTTGTTGTTTATAGTGTGTGTGATGGTGGGGCTTCTCTTGAACTACTTCTGCTCCTGTATTTGATTATATATTGCGGTAGATGTGTAAATAATAGAAAACACTCAATATTTCTCCTAAACTTGCATGTGTAGATTGAAGGTGCCCTATTTTCTCCTTGCGGCGCTGAGCGCTTGATATTTGTGCGATTCATTCTCTCACGCTTGTTTCTTGGCCTCAAGCTGCGCTTGGTTACTTACCCTCATGGGCTGTGTGTTCATGCTTGTTCTCATGGCTTTATGTTGCGCTTGATTATTTACCCTCGTGGACTGTTGTCCACGTTTGTTTTGTGGCCTTTGTGCTACATTTGTTATTTGTAGCTTCATGTTGCGCTTGTTTCGTAGCTTCCGTGCTGCGTTTGTTATTCGTAGCTTCATGCTACGTCTGTTAAAGTCTACCTTGCAAAATGATAAACACCGTAAGCTCATATCTAACAAGTATGGAGGCCAAAATATGCAGAATTAAGCAATATAGTGTGCAACCAAAATCCCCATGCACATTTTCATATCTTTGAGTATTCAAAATATGCACAAATGAACCCAAAAATGTATAAAACTCAAGCAAAATGTGTTGAGATGACGTGAAATACTAGAGGCTATCACAAGACACCATGGAAAAGATAAAAGAGAAGAACTAAGACAAAGTTTGTTTGTTTTTTTTATTTTTTTTGGCTTCAACCAACACCTTTTTTGGCCTCAAAGACAAGACAAAGAGTTGTTGACCTGAGCCAAAGACGAGACAGGGGGTTGTTGGCCACAGTCAAGATAAGCTTTGGCTACAAATTAATTAATTAAGAGATTAAGGAATAATTAATTGAACGGATACGCCTATTTGGAGACTTAAGAGAGCACTTATATGTAATTTAGTGTCCAGGCTAACATAATCTATCATTAAGAATCAAATATTGTGGGGATTTGATTGAGCATTTTTGAAATACAAAGGGGATAAATAATCCTAGCTTCCATATTATGATCCTTGAAGTCCATGAATAACTTGTATTTTTTTTTTCTAAAATTTCTTTCCCTTTGGTTATTCATATTTATTTCACTCAAAGTAGGCGAAAGTGTGAGAATCAATACTTGACTAGATTTTGAAACTAAATCATGGGAACAATACTTTACTTATAATCTTATTACTTGGCACAACTCATGCACTTATGATGTGAACAGTCATATTTTTCTAAAATATTCTAATCATCTTCCTTAATTCCCTCAATCTCTCTCTTACTTAATTATTGTTGAGCAAGGATCAATAGGGGTAAATTATGAAAAGATTGACTAGTGATAAGTATATATTTTATAATTAAATAAGTATAGATTCAAAGATATATTGGATTGAATTTATTAATATTTTATAGGGTTAAGGTGTAGATTTGCCAACGAACTATTACCCGAGGAGGGTCTGGCACAAAAAAAAATTGAAGGGACCAAATTGGCCAACGAACTATTAAAAAGTGAAAAAAAAATATCAAGTAACTATTTAAAAAAAAAAAACTATCACTACTACGTTAAAATATGAGGCAGTGGCGTAGGACGCACTACAAAAAAATTGACTTTCAGTGGCGACAAAAGTCGCCACTGAAAGTCAAAAAGTCGCCACTGAAAGTGTTTCAGCAGCGACAAAAAGTCGCTGTTGAAACCGTTGTCGCTGATACTTTCGGCGGCGACATTTTAATGTCGCCGCCGAAAGTAGACTTTCAGTGGCGACTTCTTGTCGCCACTGAAATTTCATCAAAAGCCACGGAAAGCAAGTGTCGCCACTGAAAGTAGGGTTTCGGCGGCGACAATTGTCACCACTGATAACCTTTTTGGCGGCGACAATTTTGTCGCCGTGGATACTTGTTTTGGCGGCGACAAGATTGTCGCCACTGATAGTCTTTTCAGTGGCGACAAATAGTCGCCACCGATACACTCTTCCGCGGCGACATTAAAATGTCGCCGCTGATATTCTTTTCAGTGGCGACAAATGTCGCCGCCAAAAGTGACATTTTTTTTAAAAAAAATTAAATGTAAATTAATCAAATTAAAAAAGGATCTAATATTGATGTAATTATTCAGAGAAAGGGTTACACTAATATAAGCTCCAAGAGAGCTCTCAGAGGAAAGATTGATGGGATTACAAAATAAAGAGTGATTACAATCATTGAAAAGTCTTTCCTAAACTAGAACAACTCAGATCTTAACTTTAGTAGTGCATGGGAGGATCTTGCAATTTTAAACACAATAAGCAAATAAGCTAACAGTAATTCCCAAGTCAAAGTTCTGACCAAAAGATGAACCAAGCTGTAGACTTCAACTTATTATTGTAGATTGTGAAGACACTAACTTTGCAAACCAAGACTCTGACCTTATGAACCATAATTTGCCAGCATCCTACATCCCATTGTGAGAAAAGATTCAATTGTTGATAATTGAGACCAACCATTATGAAAATATCGTAACTACTTCTGGAAAACAGCTACCAATTCAGCAGTTCAACTGCTAATTTTTGGACCTATTTAAATGTATAAGCCTTAATCCTGAGCTAAACTGTTGCTTACATACCTTGTACTGCCTTGGCAAGGAAAGGGTGAGATAAGTCCTGAAAAACAATCCATATAAAACAATGACTAAGACTACTTCTCGAGCTTCCATTTCATAATGGCTAAATCAAATTAGTCGCTGCTTTCATGATTTGACTACTATATAAATGAGTTTCAAAATACTCACCAAATTAGTGACTGATGAATATCTCCATGGGCAGTGGTCATAGTCACCTTTGTCATGAGGCCACCAATCAATCGTAGCATAAATGAAGTTATCATCAGTTTCAGCTTTTGCTTGATTTCCATGAACTAGAATTGAAGCATGCATAACTTCTTGACTTAAAGATGGTGGAAGAAAAGCCAAGAAGAGAAATAAGGCAATGTGGAATCCCATTGTTGGATCAGTAGCGACCTACAAGAGGATCCAATTCTACTTATCTACCTGCAGTTACAAAGATAAATTTTCAGTTAAAGACTCACAGGCAGGTTTTCTGAAGCCGAAGAATTGACATTTTCCATTTTATAAAGTTAGAAATAAGAAATGAAGTTTATAATTGCTGAAATTAGAATGTTAAATTTATGTAGCTCTGGAAGTTAGCTTCAGCAACTGGTGTACATGATGCATCCTTGACATCATTCATACTCCTCTTTGTTGACAATAAAATCCAAAACCATGCTTTTTTCAATTAAAGAAGAAGAAGAAGGAGAAATGTTACACGGAGGACGACACTATAATATCTGGGTTGCATAATCATCTTTATATAGGCCCATCACATTTGAATTTTAACAATGGTAAGGTTGAGTTCAAAGTGATAGTCAGAACTCAGAAATTCAAATTATGCCTTTTGAAATTCATTTTCCATTAAAAATAATTACAGATTAGTCTCCTGAGAGAATTCAGTTCTGATTTTCAACGCAACTTTGCCAGAGAGAGAAAAGAGAGAGAGACCCAATAATTACAAAATGACGATTAATCCACTTGTTTTAACGGATTACTATAAGCTAATGGAACTCCGCCTAGTCTTAGTTAAAACAAGTAGATTGCTAATTGCAATACCAGATCTAAGAACTCAAATTGTGAATCACACAACTCCAACGAATAAGATGAAAGCTTCTCATCAGACGTCATTTACACATGCGAAATCCAGAGCTATAGATCATAAGATTCAAACCACATCTCCAGACAACATCTAAAGTACAAAGGATGACTACCACAAGAGAAAGCCTCCTAAAACAAGTAATAAAAAGGAATATGGACCCAGAAAGCATGAATCGAAAGTAGACTACGAAACAAAGAAATTACCAAACTAGAAGAACACCTAGATGTAATTGCTAAAATACAAGACTTACCCAGGAAAGCAAATCCAACCCCAATCAAGGCTTACGGTGATAGGGGATCCAGTGTTGAGCACGCGTTGTCCTCTAACAACCCCCTCAGTCCCATCCATGGCAATAGTTCTAAGCGGGTAAGGAGGTAGCCATACGAAGAGGGACGACCGACAACGCTCGGAGAAGAAATCCTGGGCCTTGTGCTGGTAATGGAGGACTTCAATGGAAAATGAGGTTGAGCAAATGAGGATGCAAGGTCAAAAGGGAGACGCCGAGAAGAGAGAGTAGTGAAGGCTGCAGATTTTTTTCGCAAGGATAAGAGGGAAATGGAAAATTGCGCTGGAGAAGGGGCGCGGGACTGAAAAAAAGGGCGCTGGTTGGACTTTTGGTGGCGACAGAAGGTCGCCACTGAAACACCATTCGGTGGCAACAAAAAATTGTTGCCACTGAAAGTATTTTTTTCATATAACTTTTTTTTTTTTAAAAAAAAGCTAAAATTTTATACTTGACTTTTGGTGGCGATAAAAAGTCGCCACTGAAACACCCTTTTGGTGGCGATAAAATATTGTCGCCACTGAAAGTATTTTTTTCATAAATTTTTTTTTTAAAAAATTTATACTGGAATTTTGGTGGCGACAAAAGGTCGCCACGGAAACAACCTTTCAGTGGCGACAAAAAATTGTCGCCACTGAAAGTATTTTTTTCAAATAATTTTTTTTTAAAAAAAGCTAAAATTTTATTTTGGACTTTTGGTGGCGACAGAATGTCGCCACTAAAACACCATTTCGGTGGCGACAAACAATGTCGCCACGGAAAGTATAACCTTCGGCGGCGACAAATAGTTGTCGCCGCTGAAGGTTATACTTTTAGCGGCGACAATTTTGTGTCGCCGCCGAAGGTTCTATTTTCAGTGGCAACACTATTGTCGCCACCGAAAGCCATACTTTTGGCGGCGACATTTTATGTCGCCGCCAAATGTCGCCACTGAAAGTCAATTTTTTTGTAGTGACGGTGGCGGAAACCCTGGAGAAAAGAGCAGTTAAACCTTCTTGTTGGATAAGGCAAACATCAATAGAGATGGGACTCATACGAGCAAGCGTTGTGGCAGCAACGATTGCTGCTTGTGGCATCGGAGGGACGCAACCAGGGTGCAAGACGCGTGTCGGTCGAAAGCTGTGGACCACTGGATGAGTTCAAGAGGGTGAGTAGAACACCCAGCAACAATGGAAGCTTTGGAGATGCCGACGTCGCTGACACTGTAACAGTCAATAGAAGACGGAGACACCAAGATAGTGACAGGGTAATAGTTCGTTGGCGAATCTGCTCAAAATTGTTTTTTTTTTTTCACTTTTTAATAGTTCGTTGGCCAATTTGGTCCCTTCAATTGTTTTTTTATGCCAGACGCTCCTCGAGTAATAGTTCGTTGGCAAATCTGCACCTTAACCCTATTTTATACTTATTTAATTATCTTTTATATATTTTTCTAGCCTTTAATTAGTTATAGGATAAAAGGAGATTTTAATATAAAATCTACTCATATTCTATTATATATATGGGCTAATGATATATCCAGTGACTAGATATATGGTTTTTTTTTCCAATAAACAGCAAATTACATCGTTTGGTCCAGTTTGGTGTAACGAACAATACAAAAAAAAAAGAAAAAGAAAATGCAACAGGAATCCGTTCGATCGAGCAAACAGGCGAGTAGCGTGCGCAATAAAAGCTTTTCTCCATTGGATAGCGCGCGCACTAAAAAAACTAAAATTAAAACTATTTTTATCAATGAAATCTTCGTAAAAAATAGAGAGAGAAATATGTGAATACAGTAATAAAGGAATGTATCTGTGATCTTATCATCAAGACTTTCAGAAGTTCATATAATTAAAATGTTAAACATGCGATGCCTTTGCTGACAAGGTATCACTAGTGCAAAAAATGGTTTTAAGACCGCTTCATTTAGACCGGAGTATCGACGGCCAGGTCTTAAAAGTATGACCGGTGGCAGTTTTGTAAATATAAAGAACTTCTTGGACCGGATCCTTTATTCATAGGTCTTAAACATATTATTCAGATTGGTTAACAAAACAACCGGTCTTAAAAATGTTATTAAAAAAATTGAAATATCAATTACTTTATAAAGAAATCTCGTACAATTTTTCTGCGGTTCAAAATAATAAGAAAAAATTTAAATATAAAGGTCTAAAACTCTTAAGACCGGTTGTATAAAAAGGACGCTCTTAAAGGTTATAATTTTAAGACCGGATATAAATTGTGGCCGGTACAAATGTTGAAAAAAATTAAATGAAAATTTTATTACTTTTAAGACCGGAGTTTTATAAGGGACGGTCTTAAAGGTTGACTTTTAAGACCGTTCATTTAGTACATGCAGTCTTAAAAAGAAAGCGCCAAATATAATATTCTTCGTGCAAAACCTTACCTTTCGACTTACGGTTCTCTCTCTGAACTCAAACCCCTCTTCTTGTTGTGAAACCCCTCTTCCTGTTGCGTTACCTCTCTTTCTCGCCCACCACCACCATCCTCTGTTACTCTCTCATTTTCTCAGGCATTCCTCTTTCAGACCACCTCTCTCAACCTCTCTTCCTTTATCAAAAATGAATGGAGAAAATGATTCTTGTCCTGTTCGTTTAACGCCAGTTATTGGTGTGACTGGTGTGAGTCAGAATGAACCCTCTTCATCTCACAGTGAGCCTCATAACCGGCCTACTCACCGTGGTAGAAGTGGCACACAAATGAAAGACGTATTCGTAAGTCGGACCTCTGGGTCAAAGCTCGAGATTCTGTTCGATGAAAAGTTCGCTCTTTTCGGTCCTAATAAGAACAAATATAATAGTTTTGTCGGCTATCTAGCACGAAGCAAGGTTAGCATCTTGACAGATGAGTAGAAAAATGTGGACGACCACAAAGTAAAGGATCCTATTTGGGACACTATACGGCTTACATACACTGTCCCTGACTGTTAGAAGCTGAAAGGCAAGACATTGTCTTATTGTGCTGATAGGTAGAGGAAGTTTAAGACCTCTCTAGCCAACAACTATATTTTTTCCGAGGTTCCAGCTGGTGAGCCTCGCCCCCTTCCTTGGGAGAAGTAAACATTTCTTGATCAACAAACTTGGCAACAATTTGTTCAGCTGCGGACCACTCCTGAAGTTTTGGTGAGTTTATTTTTGGTTTTGTTTGCCCTTTTTTGTTTGCTTATTAACCTGTGCGGATATGTGAATGTTATTGTGTTCATCTAATCTTGTTAGTTAGATGGTTTGGTGTGTGAATAGAAGTATATATTTCCATCATTTGTCCTGCATCAGAAGAGCATGTCTTAGTTCTATGCAAGTCTGATATGTAAACCGTGAAAAGGTAAAATACTAAGTAGGTAATTAGGGAAATAATAATGGCATAAGAGTCAATCCATTATTATAGTCTTAGTTCTGTTATAATAGGTAGTGGTTAGACATTGAAGTGAATTTGACTAGTGTTTGAGGTTCATATCAACCAGAAGTTCTCTAATTTCTGTTAGTGAGATGGCTAGAATTTATAATTAATAGTTGTTTTCAATCTTGATTCACAGAAAAGAAGGGAACAAGCACAGGAGATCGGGAGAAAGAATGATTGCCCGCATAGGGCTTCTCGCGGCGGATATGAAATGTCCGAAAAAGAATTGATGGCGGCCAAGCGGAAGAGATTGGAAGATGAAGCTGAATCCAATCCTTCTACGATATGTGATAAGGCGCCATCTCCAATACGTCGCGAGGAGTTATGGTTGTATATTCGCAAAAAGCCAAGCGGCGATTACATGAGTGAACAAACTCACATAGTCACTGAAAAAATTGTAAGTATCGTTATTGTTAATATTTAGTTACTAAACATGTTTCATTACTAAGCTTCTCTTTATCTGTATCTTACAGGAAGATCTTAAAAAGAAAGAAGCAGAGGGATCTTTTGTGTCGGATGGGAGGAATGACGTTCTGACCATTGCGACTGGAAAACCAGATCACTTGGGGCGTGTAAGGGGGATTGGAGGACGGGTAGGCCTGAAGGAATACTTTGGTAAATCCAAACGCCATAAACAAAGTATGGTTACCCGGGAGGAGATGGAACAGACGCTGGCCAAATTAAGTGAGGAAGCAGCGGCTAAAGAAGCTTCATTGACTGCAATGTTTCAATCCGAGATGAGCAAGATGAAGAAGGAGATGGATAAAATGATGCTACTTTTAAGCTCTCGTCCGGAGACCAGTGTTCCCTTCACACATTCACCTGCACTTATGTAGCAAAGCACTAGAGGGAGCTGCATTGTTGGAGAGTCAGAGCAACCTTGTGACCTGTATGTTGGAGAACCTCATAGACGATTAGTTGCAAAAGGGACTGTCAACTGTACACTACCAACAAATGGCTGATGATGAAGTCAAAGTATCAGTTGAAAAGGTGATCATTGATGCACCTCTCCCTCTCCCAACTGATTAGCTGAAGGTTGTAAGTGATGTCAAGGGAACCTTCATCTCTTGGCCAGTGAAGCTTGTACATGTCTCTACTCCTCCTCAAGCTCCATTCCCTCCTCAAGCTCCATCTCCTAAGTTGACTGCTAAGGAAAAAAATATTCGATATGGTATCCAATGGATATTTTAAAGATAAATATTGGTCTGTCAATGAAGTAGTAGGCCTCCTTGATATGCAACCGGTTTTCTTTGACCTTAATGATTTAACGTCCCTGTTGCTTCCTGGAAAGGGGTTACTAATGCAATTGTTCAAATATTTATAAAGTAAGTATCTTCTTCTATGAGTACATAATTTAAATGCAGCGTTTAGACACACATACATATATACTAATTCCCTAATGTCATTATTGTAGGTTCATACATGATGAACTGGAACAACAAGGCAGAATCAATGATTTTGGATTCTTGTGCCTAGACTTTGCAAGTACAACGCCCTTAGATGAGAGACAAGAGTACATATCAAAGAGGGTGTGTGAAGTGGGAAAAAAGGTGTACTTGTTCCCATACTACCAGAGGTACATATCACAATTCTTGTCTGCAATTCACTTAATTCTGCTACATATATCACTGAGTACTTGTCTGCTGTAATACACTAGAATTCCTATTTATCATAAATATTATATTTTGATAAATAACACATATTAAAATAAGGGTGAATATGTGTCTCAAAATTTTGTGGTTTGTTAATTATAATTTTAGGCAATTTTTCCTTGGAATTAAATAAACCAAAGGATAAATTTAAAGACCACATTTAAAGATTATAAAATATGATATAATTATCATATTAAATCATGGTTCTTATATAAACCATAAAAAGCAAGAAAGTGTTATGTAAACACTTAAACAAATTAATGGAAATTAGCAACAATAGATGAACAATTTAGCTTGCACTAATTGAGATTAGTTGCACAATCCTTCAAGATGATTAGAGGCAAATTAGGATCATCAAAGAAGGGCTAATTATTTCTAAATAATTAAGGGCCAAAGATGAAGAATTAAAGCTTGGATAATTAAGTATTAAATGGCATGTGAAAAACTATTTTAGGAGTGCTGATTGCCATGATTAAGCAATCAAATCAATCATGTAATGACACATGTAAAGGGAATGACAATTAAACTCTTGATTAGCATGATAATTAAGAATTGCTAATTAGTGTTGAAAAGTCAACAATAGCAACTAGCCAATGAGAAATCAAGAAAATAAGCTAAATCCTCTTGTAAATTTATTAGCCAATGGGAGAATTACAGACTTAAGATTATGAATCATGAAATATGAAAAAAAAAAAAACAATCCAAAGGCCAAAAGAGGTGTGGATGTCGATCAATACTTTGAATGGGTAGGATTTGGAGTTGAAATTGTTGACTAATTCATGTGAGAGGATGATATTTTGTTAATTAAAAAAAACATATTAAATGGCTAAAGAAAAGGGAGATGTCGGCCAGGTATATGGAAGGTGGAGATTTGATTTGAAAAGTGCATTTTAATCCCATTGTTGTAAGGAAAGAAGAATAACAATTGGATTTCCTTGCTAAATGACCATTTTAACCTTAGGATTTTGCCTATAAATAGCAATGCTCTCCTCCTCATTTCTTCACACCAAACTCATATCCAAAATGGTTGAGTTTAAGAGGAGGAAGGAGAGGAGCAAGAAGGAAGAAGGAAGAAGGAGTAGCAAGGTTCTTCAAGAGGTAAGCTCTAGCTTTGAGTTTTCTAGTCTTTAGTTTTTGTAGTTCTTAGTATAAATGTTAGTTTAATCTAGAAAATTAGAGAATAAATTCCTATACTTGTTTTTGGGCCTCCTTGCATTGAGAAATGCCTAATGAGGTAAAAAAATTGTAGGGAATAATTTTTGGGAAGCAATGGATCAATGTTGTGAAAATTGTAGGAATTTTCGGAATAAAATTCTGTGCAAACCAGCGAAAAGATGCTATTATTTTATGTATGAAATGATATTCAAAAATCATGAAATTTTACAGGAATAAATTATACATGTAGGGATTTCCAAATATATAAAATATGTATCTTTTGGAGTTCTACATAAGGAGACAAAAATCCTTGAATTTAGGCTACGTTTTCTAGGAAAAATCTGGGCAGCGTTGAGAAAATATTAAACTGGGATTGATCCGTGAATTTCTGGCTTATGGGAATATTTTTCCTTGATAATAGAAATTTCAAGGGTCATGAGGAATTTTGAAGAACTTCAAAAGGATTTTTGTAGAATAAATTATGAGTTTTCAAAGTTGTTGGAAAATCTGTCCAGAAATTCCAGCAATTCATTTTTAATAAAGTGTAAGGGTAAAAATGGAATAATTAATCCACCAAGGGTAGAAAGGTAAATTAAACCTTTATCATATTATTCTAAGTGATATGATATTAAGTGTAATATCATATAAGTTATGGAAAAGTAATTAATCCGATGATAACGTATAGGATATCCAGGATCAAGTCCGGAGTCGGTTTCAAAGGACGGGCGTTGTAACAACCCAATTTCCAAAAGCAGTATAATTTTTTTTTTCAAAACATCATTTCAAATCATCAGAGTAGAGCAACAGAGCGATTGAGTAACTGATATGTATATATAAAACACCGTAAGTCTGGCGGAATACAACAGCGGTACAAAAACCGTGTGGTTCAAAGGTATAATACAACAGAAAGAAATCTTCAACTGGATCTTCTACGTGGCCTGCTTGCTTCTCTTCTCGGCTCTCCGGTCCTCCGGACCCTGAAGCTATAGCTGAGATCCAATTTACCCCATTGGATCTCAGGTAACGTTAACCTCATGTTTATGTATACACATACAGCCAACATACATCCTCAATCTCAACAGCTCAAACAATACAAGAGCATAAGCAGATGCATGAACATAAGTGTAAAACAGTACGTATAATCGGTGACCCTAAGCGAATCCCTATCCGAGTCGGTGACCCTAGACAGAGCCTCTATCCGAGTCGGTGATCCTAAACAAAATCTCTATCCGTTATGTATAATTGGTGACCCTAAACGAATCTCTATCCAGTCGGTGACCCTAAACGAAGTCTCTATCCATGAATGTACCTATCACATATAGTAAACCTAAGTACAATTCCAAAGACACGGTGCGTATAGCACCGAATAGAATGGCCGTGTAAGTGTCTACCATAGGGCCTCACCGACTTTACGGCGACTAAATGGCACACCCACGTGAGCTAGCCTTGCCTTCGGCACCAAACTATTCACACATCATATCATCACATATATGCATACCATAAACATCAGAGTCAGTGTTACAGTACGCGAACGTACCTTCGTTGACGGTATACGGTACTTCCTTCGGAAACGTTCTTTTCTACGGAAAAACGTGAAACGGCTCATTAGCGCGTAACGGCCGCAAACTAGATTTCTGACGTCCTATAAGAGTAATATCACTTTCATTAGTGATTTGGCATTATAACTGGCATTTTAGGTAAAAATTACCATTTTGCCCCTATGCCCCTTACAAATTTTCTTCCCGAAATTTCGCGAACTTCGACGCCATCTTGATTTTCAAAGATAAAGACTAAAATAGCCCTCCCATATGATATCCAATCATACTGGAAAAATTAAAGGCTATCCTAGCATTACTACCCTTACTACCGAAAGAACTACGAACACTAAAAGCTCAGTATGAAAAACTTACCCAGAGCTTGACTGCAATTTCCCGGACTCCTCCCCCGAGCTTCTCTCTAACTTCTCTCTAGGATCTCAACTTTGGTGTGAAAATGAAGAGGAAGGGGGTATTTATAGAAAGGGAGGTAGGATTTCGGTAGTCGGATCAACTTTGTGAGAATCGATCCGAACCGTCCAATCCTAACTTTTCCAACAAGTTTTCCTTTTCTTTCTCTCTTGGACGTTCTGCACAAGCTCCAAAGTCCAAGGGATTGGCCAATGGGAGGAGGCCAAGTGTCTCCTTCCGAAGCCTTCGGTTGAATTTCTCCGATTGGTACCGATTCGCGTGATTTCGGAGAAATCTCAAAATTCTGGATTTACAACTTTGAAGACCTTCTCTTCCTCATCAATAATATCTATTTAAACTTGAATTTTGACTTTAGACAGGGTTCCAACTGTCCAGCTGAAGTTTCTCGAAAAACGTGTCCGAACGCGTCCGGTTTGAACGCATTTACGAAATCACCAACTTCTTGAAAAATTCACCGATTCCAAATATGTCAAAATAAATTCAAACTCATGCCTAGATGTTGAGTTAGAATTTATTTTCTTATATCCAAAAATATCCCTATATGCATTTTTCCCTATTTTGTTTTATTAGGAAATGCACAAACGACTTCAATTTTCTCCTAAGAGTATAACGGAAGACAAAATTCCACCGATCATTATTTTTCCTGACTTTGGAAATCCCATTCCTAGATCTCTAGATAGGATCCGTTTCCTATTTCCCATTTTACTATTCACATAATTTTACTTTAATTAATTATATTAATAAAATAATAAACTTAACTTATCAACTAAGTTTTCTATTTTTATTTCTTATTTATTTATTTTTTTCGTTTTTTTATTTTATTTTCTGCACTTTATTTTTTAATTAATTATTTAATTAATTATTTAATTAATTAAATAATTATTTTTACATAATCTCTTACAACATTTTCCTATTGGTTAATTCTTGCATTTAGGCTTAAAAATACCTAAACTCATCCTTTTTCCTTCAAATTTTCCAATTAATTAACCAATATATTTATGCTAATTTTTAGCCATTTATCACTAATTTTGGAGCTTTACATAATTATCTCCGAATTTTCTATACTTGTGCTTAAGTAATTTGCTAATAAATACTTAATCACTCAGTTATCACTGCTTAGTAATTTTCTTAATTAGAATACCACATTACCCCTTAACCTTTGCTTTAACATGAGATTTTTCATGCATTCTGCATTATTCTGTATTTTTCCATAATCGCAAGGGTATTATGGTCATTTCCTTACTTTTTGAGTATTCTTCTACAATTTCTCCAAGTTTGTAACTTAATAAATTACCTAAATTAGGGACAATATCCTTCCCTATTTTAAATAGATTTTTACTTGCTTCTTTTATAGCTTTCACGGGTATTTATAACCCACAATGTATTTAGGGACCTATTTGCAAATTCCCAAACGTTTTAGGGACCTAATTGAAAATTATCCAATTTCAAGAGAAATTACCTTAACAATAAGGTAAACTCAATACAAGGTGTTTGAAACCTCATATTCACCTTTTTTCCTAAGTTATTTACTCCTCCCAGGGGTATTTTGGTCATTTTGGCACTTTGGCCCTTAAATTCCCTAATTCAAATTTCGGGGTATTACAGGCGTTTTGGTAATTACACGGTGAAAGGTACGTTCGCGTACTAGTAAGTTTAACTCTGATGTGTCTTGTATGCTTATATGTGATAGAATGATTCATAGGGTCATGGACAGGACTATGGTCTTGGGTCATGTACCGTGGCTAAGACTCTGTCTTAGGTCACTGTTTATACATTCAGCTTTATACGGATTATAGTCTTGATAATGTCGTTGAGTTTTCCTAGCGCTGAGGCCACGAGGAGCTGTCGTGGCACTGGTTAGTGCAAACATGGATAACATTACATGTGATATGTATTGTTGTGTTGTAACCTTACATGTGCTATTTGCTATGTATGGAATGTTGTAATGTAAATGAACATTTGTCTTCCATATATTGTTTTACTTGAGCATGAGGTTAACTGTTACCTGAGGTCCGATGGGTATTGGACCTCAGATCTGTCTAAGGTTCAGGAAAGGGACCAGGATCGGGGAAGGCACCAGTAGATGGAGCCGAAGAAAGGCACCGATGGATGGAGCAGGCACCGGTCGAGACAAGAGCCGGAGGAAGTTTAACAGAGCCTACTTTCTGGCATGGATCTAATGAAGTTACCTCAAACAATTTGGTATCGAAGGTAGGGCTAGTCTATGTGGATCAGTCAATAAGTCACCGTGAACTCAGTGAGATTCCCATGATAGACACCTACCTGACCAAGTTGTTTGATTAACTGAGTTCGGTTCATTGCCCCAAGTCTAGCTACGGCTTGGTTGAAGATTGTATAGTTACTATAAAGATTTGTAATTATACAAAGCTCTGTACTATTGTATCACATGAATATTCCTTCGGGATTTTCAATTTAACCAGCATATGTCAGGCATCATCATATGTCGGGGCATTTTATATCAGTTACTCATTGTCCAAACGTTAGTGCATGCTCTACGTTCTGCATTACTCTGATGTAGCACCTCAAACTCTGTTTTTTTTTCTTTCTAAAACTATGTTTTCTTAAACAATAAGTGGTATGGAATTTGGGGTGTTACATCTGTTGTGAATTTTCAGCCACCACTGGCAGTTGGTCCTCATGTGCATGGAGGAGCATACAGTGGTCTTCTTATGCTCCACTCACAGCAGTCCAGGGGCTACGTTGAAGCAGACCATGAACGAGTAAGCATGTCATTTTGATTGTCTTGTCTGAAATCTCTGCTGTGAATTTTTAGAGACCATTATTGATAAATTTGTGATTTTGATGATAGTCCCATGAGGACCTTCCAAATCCAGGTAAAAAAAAAGCATACGTATGGTGCCAAAGATCCTAAATGGCTTTATCCAAAGGTTAGTACATAATTTGTACACAGGCACACTGCCTTGTGAACTTGGTCAGTAAGCTATATATATATATATATATATATATATATATATATATATATATATATATATATATATTTCTTGTCTTTTTAGACCCGTCAGCAACCAAAGGGTCCAACTTATGTGACCCGTATATCTTGAGGCACATATGTGATATTATCATGCAAGATCGACTAAATTCATTGCAAAGGTAAATGTATTTGATGTTACATATTATGGCTGAATTCAGTTTCTGGCTTAATGTTATATATGAAATATGCACGCAAGTTAATTCAGTTTCTGTCTTTGATGTTACAGAGGTTTGCATGTGCCGATCCCTTTTCTGATGATGATATCGAGCACATAGGCAAAGTGTTTTGTGAATATCTGTATGATGACCTCTTAAAGTCAAAACAATAATTAATATCCTAAATTCATTTGTAAATATATGTTGTAGCAACAATAATCTTCTGTAAATGAACAAATTGCACAATTTGTGTAATTCAATAATAAATTTGTTTATTTTTTCATTTATGATGACCTTTTAAGCTATTTAGTGCTTGTACCTTGAGGAATGAGGACAAGATGTTGTAAATATGAGCAATATGAGTCTCTGCTTCGCGACTTTTAGGACTGCATATCTTTTAAGATCCGGTCCTAAAATTTTAAAAAATTTGGTGAGGCTTTTAGGACCGTATATTTGTTAAACATCCGGTCCTAAAAGTATTCGTTTAATTTTAAAATAGAGCGAGACTTTTAGGACTGTATATTAGTTCGACGTCCGGTCCTAAAAGTCTTCGTTAATTCTTAAAAAAAATGGCAAGACTTTTAGGACCGTATAGTTGTTCTACGTCCGGTCCTAAAACTCTTCGTTAATTCATAGAAAATGGCGAGACTTTTAGGACCGTATAGTTTTTAGACGTCCGGTCCTAAAAGTCTGACATTTAGAACCATATTGTTTAAAATCCGGTCTTAAAATTCTTCATCTATTTATAAGAAATGGTGATTACGCTTTTTCAAACAATGCATTAGGGTTCAAACAATGCATAGGTCCCTCATAGTCGTCGTTTTTACCTCTCCTGAGTTTGAGCATGATCTGTCTCCCTTTTCTCTGTCTCTTTTCTTTTTGTCGGTAAAAAAAGAAAAAAAGAAAGATAATGAAAAGGACACTGAAAATTATCAAATCAGGGTGAGGTAAAACCGACGACAATGACGGTCCAACCTTGAGAAGAATGTCATTGTATTTTTTCGAACAAGCTAAACGACATTTTTGTTTTGTTTTGTATGGTCTTAACGTTGTATTCTGCGAATTTTTAATGTTGTTCACACACGAGGACAATGTTTTGTTTGTTTCCTTTTTGTCGGAAAGAAAATGAAAATAATGATGTAATACTCTAATTTTCATAATCCTTATAAACATTGTATTTTGGCTAATTATTAGCAAAATAACAAAGGTGAATATGTGTCTCAAAGAAATATAATCTATTGACTATATTTTTGTCTAAATTTTACTTTGGGATTAATTAACCAATGGTTAATTATGAGACACCATTTAGGAGCTATTTAATGTGAAATAAATAGCACATAAAATAAGTAATATTTAGTGTATTTTGTGATAAGTTAGCACTTGTTAGAGAAGGGATTAATATCTAATTCCTTGATAACCAAATTGTGCTTATGTGATTAATATAAGAGAAGCAATTAAGACTTCTAATAAGGACTATTATTTTCGAAAATATGAAGGCCAATGGAAGATGAGATTAATTTACTAATAATGCTCTAATGACTTGGATTATGGAGTAAACCAATTAATTAATGTAAGATGCAATGCAAGGGAAATTAAGCATTGGATTAAGAGTTAATTAAGCTTTGTTAATCAAGCTTTGAAAAGTCAACAATTGCAACTAAGATCAAAGGCCAAGATTAAATCTAATAAAGTGGAATCTAAGGGTCTTAATTAATTACATTCTTAATCCTTGTGTAATTGAATTGGCCAATAAGAAATCAAAGAAATGATCTAAATCCCTAGTTAATTAATTGGACCAATTGGAGAATTAAGTCATGGGTAAATGGTGAGGATTAATTTTGAACAAACACACATTATCCAATGGTGAGAGATCAAGATGAGAGGATAGAAGAATATTTAATAAATCAAGATATTATAATTAAGAGCACATGGGATAATTAATTGCAATATGGAAGAAGATAAGATTGTGGAATCTTATTAAATGCAAAATGGAAGAAAGAGGAATGAGGGGGCGGTTTTGTGGCTTGAGGAAGAAGAAGGAGAATTGTTTATAATATAATAAACAAACACATGGGTTAATAGGCACATGGGATCATTAATGAAATGGAAGAGGATGAATGAGAAAGGGAAGGCACGGTTTTGAGAGTGAAGGAAGAGATGAGAATTGTAATGAATTAGCTAGAGTTGAAAAGTCAAGGATATCCACTAGCCAATGAGAAAAATCAAGGGGAAATGTTCTAAATCCTATGTAATTATAATGAGCCAATAAGAAGCTTTGATCTACAAATTAAGTCTTCAAGGAAAACCAAAGAACATGGACCATTGATGGAGAAAAGAAATCCAAAGGATGAGGTTCATGGACTTTTCCTATAAATAGGGACCTTGAGCCTCTTCATTCTTCACACCAAACTCAAACCAAATTGGTGAGTTTAAGAGAAGGAGGAAGGAGAGGAGCAAGAAGGAGGAAGGAGTAGCATGGAGCTTCAAGAGGTAAGCTCTAGCTTTAAGTGTTCTAGTCTTTAGTTTTTGTAGTTCTTGAAGTTCTAGTCAAGTTCATAGTTAATTTATGCTTTGATCTTTAATGTTCAAGAGTAGTGTTGTTATCATGTTTTTATGGTTAAAAATGTTATTATTTCGAAAATATGATGGAAAATATGGTAGAGCAAAGTTCTTGAAGATTGAAGATCAAAGTAGCGAAATTCTGGCAAAATTTACGGTTGGGAGTTTTTTGGAGTCAGCTTCATTGAGGCTATTATTGTATGTTTAAAATGATCTTCAAAAATTATGAGGATTTACATTAATAAATTATAAATGTAGGGTTTTCCAAATATATAAAATATGTATCATTTGGAGTTCTACATAAGGAGATAAAAATCCTTGAAGTTAGGATACGTTTTCTGGGAAAAATATGGGCAGCGTTGAGAAAATATTAAACTGGGAATGATCCGTGATTTTCTAGATTCTGGGAATATTTTTCCTTGAAAATAGACATGTCAAGGGTCATGAGGAATTTTGCAAAACCTCAAAATGATTTGTTTAGAATTAATTATGATTTTTCAAAGTTGTTGGAAAATCTGCCCACACTACAAAAAAAACGGATTTTGCGACGGACAAAATCCGTCGCAAAAAGGGGTTTTTCTGTCGCAAAACGGATTTTGCAACGGATTTTGTCTGTCGCAAAAAACCTTGTCGCAATTGGACGGATTTTTTTTTCCGTCGCAATTTGCGACGGATTTTTAATTCCGTCGCAAATTGCGACGGAATTAATATTCCGTCGCTAATTGCGACGGAAAATTTGCCGTCGCAACTTGCGACGGAATTCATATTCCGTCGCAATTTTTTGATATCCGTCGCAAAATTTTTTCCAAATTTTTTTTTAGAATTAAATTTTTTTCAAATTAGAACTAAATGTGTTCCATAAAATATATATATATTGGCCCGAAGTATCAAGCACAAGGAGTTTTACATAGAGTGAAAACAAAATATAAATAATATTGTCCCGAATAACATGTACTAGAAAGTAGTCTAAAGAGCAGCATCATCATCACCACCATCAACGTTGTCACCATCACCAGAAGCCGGCCCCTTGTTTTTCATTAGGGACATAAGTTGAAGCTGCATCTGCCTTACCATCTCACGTGTCTCATGCAGCTCCTCTGTCTGCCCTTGCATCTGCCTGACCATCTCGCGTGTCTCATGCAGCTCCTCTGCCTGCGCCTGGACCAATGCCTTCATCTTCTTCATCTCATCTGCAAAAAAATAAGGAACTACGTTTATTTTTTGTACTTTATTCAAATAGAATAGGGAATGAAAATGTAACAATCAATATCAAATGTATTACGTTTACCTGCAGAAACACCTTCATGGTCGGATGAGGAGCGCTTCGTTTGCTTAAATCGGCTGGTAGAGGCACCGTACCGAAGATTCTACCTTTGTTGTTCATTCCACTGCAGCTGAATGAATAGACTCTCGTTATCGACCGAGAGGATGTGGGGTCGCTCGCAGTCTGCGAGTCTCTCTCCTCCGTCAGCCTCTTATAATTGTCCTAGAAGCAAAAAAATACATCACAGATAAGCCATGTGAAATGAAATAAATATATGTTGATGTCTGAAACAAAGAATGTAATATAATATCTCACCGCTACTTGATGCGCCTTGGCGTTAATCCAACGCGGCTCACTCCCTTCAGACTGCTGGGAATGGGTACGCTCAAAGGCAATCCAGTCAACATCTTCTGGAGCAACATCCTCGAGCAGTGCTTGCAAACACAAATGATGACCGTTAAATAATTGTTTCAAAGAACAAAATATTGAATAGTTAAATACAAAATAACGTGTACTCACAATTTTTCGTTTATGCTCACTCAGTGAAATGCAGCCGCCAGCATAGGAAGGTCCTTCCATTTTGGCCCTATTTTGCTTATTTTTCTGACTTTTATTTTGAAATTTCTCATCGGACGCCCAATGTTGAAGTAATTGGTCAGCAACCTCAGGTTGAATCCAATCTTTCCGGCCTCTACCTCTTCTCAATTTAAAGAACCTCTCATTCAACCATTTTCCAGATGACAAACAATCAGTGGTGCAAATTTAAATAAGAAATTAATAACCATAAATTAAAACACATAACTTACCAAGAACTCATTGAACCAAGCATCCCGATTATCTGAGGAATCTCTGTCCAAGAGCCGTAAGGCAGATTGAAGTTACGAAATATTTGGTTTGAGATGATACTATTTGCCTCATTATTTGGTAGAAATCTGAACACAGAGGATATGATGGAAATATTAGCATAGAAACTAAAGGTAGAAAATCATAACATTATTATTGCGAACTTTACATGACTTACTCGATGGTGCCAACAGGACAAATCCAAATCTTTCCATTTGCAGGATCTAACGATCCCCAGATTGGTTCCTCGAAAGAACTACCTCCTTCCCCGACATGGCTTTGAGGCGATGCATTGTGCTGAAGGAAGGAATGTCAACTACTGAAGATGCTTGTACATAGATGGTTTTAGAAAACTAAACATATGTAAATCAATTAGAAATGGTAAAGTAAACACCGCTCTGCTCCTTGCCGTGGACTATGGGAAGTTCTGGCCCACCTCTACCACCCATGAGCAGTCGGTAGTAGACGGCGATGATGACATATAAAGAGACGGTGACGATGACATATAAACCGACGGTGAAGATGACATCTCAAATAGCGGAACATCTGGGGAAGCGCTGAGCCCTCTGCCTACAGAGGCACCAGATGACGTCCCCCTACCCCCTCTGATAGGACGGGGTTGGGCTCGACCACTACTACGTCCACTACCGGAACGTCCTCCTTGATGCTCCATCTCTGAACACTTATAAACATTATGTCTATATATATATATATATAAAGATATTTACTAAATATGACAGTAGCGAAGTATATGACGGAGTATGTAGTATAATTAGATCGTCATAAAAAAGAACTAACACACATCAACCGGACGATTCTTGTTCTTCATCATCTGCTTGCATGCCTTCCTCTGGAGTCTCATAATCGTCGAACTCAGATTCACTATCAGAGTAAATCATTTCCTCCTCATCGTCTGATTCTTCATCGTCAATTTGGATAGGAATCAACTCTAACTCCGCAGCCGAATTAAACAGATTGCTTGGTACATCGTCGTCGGCAATGTTTAGGGGAAGTACATGTTCCACATCAGCCTGGAACAGTTCAGGCATATCGTCATTTGTTTCTGACTCTTTCGAGTTGGGTATAATATGCCGTGCTTTGGTTTTGATAACTCCCTCCACCCTTGACGGGATGTGGGGTATAAGGTATAGTAAACTTGTTCCGCCTTGTTGAGCAAGGATGAATGGGTCATAACCAACCGTATATCTCCTTGTCCAGTGGATCTCAACATTACCATATTTGTCCACTTTTGTCCCACGCGGACTGTTATCAAACCACTCACACTTAAACAGAGTCACCACCTTGTCCCACTGGTAATGCAACTGAGTTATCTCGATTAACTTCCCGTAGTAGGCTCCCTCGACCACGCCAACTTGGTCACCTCTACAACATACACCGTAATTGCAACATAGTGTATTTGCGTTCGCTTGAACAGTTGAAAACCGATACCCATTGGTTACGTATTTATTGCACCGGGTAACAATTATTGCAGCTCCATAAGATAAACTCCACGCAACTTCATTGCTATCGATGGATTTTGCACGAAGTAGGATCGAAACCATTGAGGAAACTTAGAGTTCGTGATTTGCTTAACTTCGAATCCGACATCGAAGGATTTTTCGATCGAACCCGATTAGAGAAGTAAGCGTAACAAAAGATGAAGTTAATACTGTAATATTTCCCTAAACAGTAAAAAGAAAAGAAATCTTACTTTAAGTACTGGGCGGCCTCTTCACAATTGTTTAGAATGTACCACTCCGCTACTTGCTTATCTCTTCCTTCTAGAGTTGACCTCCAACGTTTTCCCACTACTCGGCCTGGAAAATTAAATATTGAATTTTGATTGCAAGTATCTCCGCCATCATCATTGCGAGGTACCCCTCTCCATCTTGATATCATTTCAGGGGGATAATATTGTGACGCAAACTTAGTGGCCTCTTCGACTAGAAACGCTTCAGCGATAGATCCTTCGACGTACCTTGGATTTTTGATCTTGTTCTTAAGTGTGCGTAAAAACCTACAATGGACAATGTAAGGGAATTTATAAACTAAAGCACCATGTCTTTCAATTAACAACCGCACGAAAGAAATATATATATTACCTGTCAAATGGATACATCCACCTATATTGTTGCGGACCACCTACCTTTGCTTCGTAGGCCAAGTGAAAAGGAAAATAATCCATTGAGTCAAACATGCTAGGACGAAACACCATCTCTAACTTGCATAGCGTTATTGGTATGCTCGCCTCTAAGTGACGTAACTTTTCAACATGAAGTTCAGAAGCAAAAATTTCTCTAAAGAACATGGATAATTCCTTCAGAATAGACCATATATGCTTCGGAAGTGCTTTGAAGGCCCATGGCAACAATCTCTGGAAAAAACATGGCAATCGTGACTCTTCATCCCGAATAACTTCATCTCGTGCAGATCAACACATCTTCTCAAGTTTGACGCATAACCGTCCGGGAGTTTCAGATCTGTAACCCATTGCAACAATTCCAAATTCTGTTGTTTGTTGAATGTGTACGATGCTCTAGGTTTGGACGTCCATCCCATGGCATTCTCCACCAAATGAAAATCAGGCCTTCTGCAAATCACTTCTATGTCTCGTCTTGCGTTTACTGTATCCTTCGTCTTGCCCTTGGTGTCCATTACGGTGTACAGAATATTGTAAAACACATTCCTCTCAATATGCATGACATCGAGGTTGTGTCTTAACAATTGATCTTTCCAATATGGTAGTTCCCAAAAGATGCTGCGTTTATTCCAATGATGATCAACGCCGTATCCCTCAGGTTCGCTTGAACCAGCCCCTTCTTCGACACTTTGAATGTACTTCACCCTGTCCCATATTTCTTGGCCACTTAAACGACGAGGTTGATCTACTCGTTCGACCACATTCCGCATGAAGTCTTTTTTATTTCTCCTAAACTGATGCTCTGGGGGAAGGAATCGCCAGTGCCTGTCAAACCAACACACCTTGTGACTGTGTTCTAAGCTAAAACCCATGTTTTGTTCAAGACACACCGGGCATGCAAGCTTCCCCGACGTTTGCCAGCCACTCAACATCCCATATGCAGGGAAATCATTATCGTCCACATTAAGGCAGCCCGCATGGTGAAATTCTGACTCAATGATACATCATACGTAAGAATGCCTTCAGTCCACAACATCTTCAACTCGTCTATCAGAGGCATGAGGTACACATCTATCTTCTTTTTTGGGTTGGATGGCCCAGGGATTAACGCGTTCAGAAACAAAAACTCTCTTCTCATACACATAGAAGGTGGGAGGTTGTACGGAGTCACAATGACAGGCCAACAGGAATAAGTCATGCCCGTATTGTTGAAAGGAGCGAACCCATCCAAGCATAGACCAAGACGGACATTACGGGGATCCATAGCAAAGAACGGATTTGCCTCATCAAATTTACACCAAGCTTCGGCATCGGATGGATGCGTCACAAAGTTTTCATCCCAGCGATGCTCCCGGTGCCACCTCATATGCGCAGTTGTTTGTTCTGATGCATACAATCTCTGAAGTTTGGGCACAAGAGGAAAGTACCACATCTTGCTTAATGCTTGACGCGTCGTTTTCCTTCCGTTCCTCACAAATTTGTATCTGTTGACGTCCACAGAATTTGCAATTGGTCATCTCAGCATCATCCTTGTAATACAACACACATCCTCTGGGACAACAATGAATTTTTTCACATCCAAGACCAAGCACTTTCACCTTTTTCTTTGCTTGGTAAAAATCCTTCGGCAAATTACTGTCTTTGGGAACAATCTTACTCATAATCTGCATCATTTCGTTGTAATTCCTCTCACTCATATGGTGATCAATCTTCAAGCTTAGTGTTGCTAGGGTAGCCGATAGCGATGAATATTCACTATTTTCAAAGTGTTCGCAACCTTCCCATAACGGACGTTGCGCTTCTTGAAGCATTTTATAGAACCTATTGGCTTCCGGATGAGGATCCTCTCTCATGTATTGTGGTTGAGTATGTGTATCGTTCTCCTCTTCAATGTATGACGGTTCGGCATGAGTAACGAGATCAAAATATTGGCCGATCGACGGTCCCGCGGCATCCATAACCAACTGCTCATATTGATTAAGGTTGTCTCGATGACTATTGTCCCCGTAATAACCACTCGGTGTCTGTTGGATTTCGCCATGACATTCCCAACATTCATAATCCTTCATGAATCCCTTTTTACATAAATGGATTTTCACCGTGCCAGGATCTTTAAATCTTAAACACCTACATTTGACACACGGACAACTGATCGTCCTGCTTGAATTAGTTGAATGTGCCAAAGCAAATTCGATGAACTCTTTCAAACCCGCCAAGAATTCTTGAGTTAGTTGTCTTTTATCAGTTAGACGATTGTACATCCAACTTCTATCATGATTGCCTTCCATATTTCCTAACTAGTTAAGTTACCAACATAATTAACATGTAATTCGATGCAGAAATCTATATAAGTAATTTGGATTTTATAAGATATAGGGGCTAAACTAGCTAATTTAACTCAACTTGCTAATTTAACTAATTTTTATAATACATACGAATTTCATTATTACCTAAACTCACATATAAAACATGTAAATGAGATATTTTATTTTAAAAAAACATAATAGTAATTTTTATACGACATTAACTCAACTAACTAATTTAACTAATTTTTATAAGACATATAAACTTAATATTAATTAATTATCTTATCCCTAAATATCACTTTATAATTTGATTTGTCAAGTTATCACTGTTTATTGTATAACTAGTTAATAACATTAATTTTTCTAATACATAAAAATTTAATAAATCCTTAGAGTCACACATTCGGCCTCCTGTAATTATATTAATTAATTAATTCTCTTTTTCTTATACATCATTTCTTAACATTTCATTTTTCTCATTTCAACAACATCTTATAAACTTATGTATCATTACCTATTAATACAAAATCAAAATTTTAACATATAATTTTTCACTTCTATACAAAACAGACTATAAACAAATAATACAACATTAATAAATACTAAACATAAATCAACAACCAATAATAAATAATTTAATCAACATTAAAGATAAAAAAAAATTATCATACATCATCATTTTATCATAAATCAACATAATACTCAAGAAAATACAAAAGCAATTATCAAATCCATCCATATATACTGTAGTGAACAAAAAATGGAGAAGAGATAGGTTACTTGGAATGGAAGTGCAGCTTGGAAGAGGAGAAGGAAAAAACTCTTGAAACTGATCGGTTAAAACAAGAGGGAATGTCGCCGGAAAATGCTCGGCCGGAGGAGAGGGGATGACGCCGGAAATTCGTTGGCCGGAGCACCAAGGTTCCACCGGAGAAGAAGAGAGAAACGGATGCAAAAACTGAAAGAAATGAGAAGTGAAAGAAATTTGGGGGGGTTAAAGACGATTTGCGACGGAAGAGTCCGTCGCAAAACGGGTTTTTAGGACGGACTGCCCCGTCCGTCGCAAAATTTTGCGACGGAACGGGCAGTCCGTCGCAAATGTCGGCAGACCCTGCCGACAGTTTGCATCGGACGGACCCGTCCGTCGCAAATTTTGTGACGGACGGGTCAGTCCGTCACAAACTGTCGGCAGGGTCTGCCGACAGTGGCGACGGACACGATGGTCCGTCGCAAATGTATTTTTTTGCGACGGATTTTAGTATCCGTCGCAAATTTCCTCCAATTTGCGACGGATTTTATTCCGCCGCAAAATCCGTCGCAAATTGGAAATTTTCTAGTAGTGCCAGAAAATCCATTATTTCTTTTTTAATAAAATGTAAGGGCAAAATTGGAATAATAAATCTACCAAGGGTAGAAATGTCAAACAAGGTGAAAATATCCTTTTTGACATTATTCTAGGAAATATGGTATTAATTACAATATCATATAAGTTATGGAAAAGGAAATGATCCGACGATAACGTATAGGATATCCGGGATCAAGTCCGGAGTCGGATTCAAAGGACGGATGTCTTGGTAATTACACGGTGAAAGGTACGTTCGCGTACTAGTAACTTTAACTCTGATGTGTCTTGTATGCTTATATGTGATATGTACTGTTGTGTTGTTAACATTACATCTGTTGTGTGCTTATGTATTGTTGTAACCTTACATCTGCTGTGTGCTATGTTTGGTTGATGCTGAAATGTAATGAATATTCGTCATATATACTTTTCATACTTTTCATATGAGGTTAACTGTTACTTGAGGTCCGATGGGTATTAGACCTCAGATTTGTCTAAGGTTCAAGAAAGGAACTAGGATCAGAGAAGGCATCGGTAGACGGAGCCGTAAAAAGGCACCAAAGGACGGAGCCGTGAAGAAGCACCGGTCGAGACAAGAGCCGGAAGAAGTTTAACAGAGCCTACTTTCTGGCATAGATCTAATAAAGTTACTTCAAACAGTTTGGTGCCGAAGGCAGGGCTAGTCTATGTGGGTCAGTCAATAAGTCACCGTGAACTCGGTGAGACTCCCATGATAGACACCTACCTGGACAATCTGTTTGATTAACTGAGTTAGGTTCATTGCCCCAAGTCTAGTTAAGGCTTGGCTGAAGATTGTATAGTTACCATGTAAAAGTTGTAATTATACAAAGCTCTGTATATTGTATCACATGGATATTCCTTCGGGATTTTCAATTTAACCAGCATTTGTCAGGCATCATCATATGTCGGGGCATTTTATATCAGTTACCCATTGTTCAAATGTTAGTTCATGCTCTCCGTTTCCGCATTACTCTGATATAGCACCTCAAACTCTGTTGATTTTTCTAAAACCAAGTGTCAACCGACACAATTTGAAGTATGGAATTTGGGGTGTTACAAATGAAAAAGGACAATGCGATCGAAGATGGGAACTAAAAATTTTATTTATTATAATTTTTAGTGGGCAGCACTACTACAGACCAAAAAAAACATAAAACATCTAATCCTCTCCATCGTTGTCGGAGGGGAGGTGGGGTCGGAGGCGTCGTCTTTAAAAGCATGGTACTCCATGTCATTGGCGTCGAGTACCATGTTGAGCTTGTTGTTGACGGTATGAACAAGCCCAAACAATTGGCCCAAGCGTCGGTCGATGTTATCGACGCGGGCCAACATATGCTGCATCATCTGATAGAAAGAAGGATTTGGAGGCAACGAAGGAGGAGGGCGCTGAGGTTAAAGACGAGGAGGAGGAAAAGGAGGACCTGGTGGAGTAGCCATTACGGTGCAGGCTAGGTCGTGGAGGTTGTAAAAGTGATGGAGAAGAATGTGAAGAAACTAAAGTAACAACGGGTTTAAATACAGAACCCCATCCTGAAGAATATGAAACGCCAGAAACTTTATCGAGGAGACGCATAGTTCCTCAAAATATGAGGAGTCGCATAGTTGGGAAGTTTACTTGGAAGCCGAAGAGACTCTGAATTGAACAGAGTGTAAGGATACGACTCTGCTATCTGAGTAATTTGAAAAGAATGAACTTTTAATACCGGATATTGTAAAAGATCCGTTCTTAAAAGTAATTTTTTTTAAGAAAAAAATTCTTAGTTTACAAAAAATTGAATTGAACAAAAATAATTGACTTTTAGGATCAGATACACGATAAAAGGTCGGTCTTAAAATTAAATGAATTGATTGAAAAAATACATAAAATAAATTTAGGACCGGATATATGATAAAAGGACGGTCTTAAAAGTCATTTAATTGAAAAAATTAATTATATACTTTTAGGACTGTATTATTTATAAGAATCCGGTCTTAATTCATATTTAATTGAAAAAACTAATTATAGACTTTTAGGACCGGATATTTATAAATAATACGGTCTTAAAAGTTTTTACTAATTGTATATACCTATTTAATCTCATTTCATTGTCACAATTTCGTTTCTCCCTTCCCTAACTCCTCATTACGTCTCTGCTCTAACTCCTCACTGTGTCCCTGATAATCCTCTGTCCTCGATTGCTCAAGCCATGGTTAGATACAAGATAACCCCTCGTAAGGGTACTCCTGAAGCTCGTGCCTACCTTAGATCCTTATACAGGCCGCCTCATGCGAGCTTGCGCTCTATTGGGACAGAAGAGTCTCTGGTCGTTGGACCCATTGTCATTTCGAGTGATGAAGAGGTTCCCGCTCCCCCTCTCCAACCTTCAGACCATGAAGAGGTTCTCGCTCCCCCTTTCCAGCCTTCTGATAATATTGACCAACCGCCTGGCCCAAGCGCACCTACTACTAACCCCTCCCCTCTTTCATTGCTGATCCACATAAGACAACAACTTGCTGATCTCCGGCGGGAAAGTAATGTTGCTCACATCGATATCGCTAAGGCATTGGATGATAATAAGCTTTAGTTAGGATGTTTAGTCAGATTCTTGTTGTTGATAATTTTCATTTCTTTTTTCCTTGTGTACGTGCATATTCTCCAATAATGTATGAAGCATTAAGAACTGAGCTTGTGTCTTCTTTTTGTTCATATTCTCCAGTAATTAAAGAAGTTTATTCTCCAGTTTTCCTTTATTTTAATTCAGTTGCTGCTGCGCTCGCCAATGCCCATCCTCTTTTTTTTTCGTAATGTAAATGAGAACCTTTAGGACAGGATGCTTTGTAATTAACGTATTTGAGTTTTAGGACTAGATATTCTATAAAACTCCGGTCTTAAAATAAAATGAATAATAAAAAATTAGGACCGGATTCTTATAAAACTCCGGTCTTAAAAAATAAATAAATAAAATATATACCTTTAGGACCGGACAATGAATAATTAATCGGTCTTAATAAAATCCAAAAAGCTAAAAAGTGTCTTTGTCGCATGGAAAATTAAATTTCCCTCTCTGAACTTCTTTTGTCACGCCGTAAGTGATAAATTATGTTCATGCTCCAGTGTTTGTGTGTGTGCTTCGTGATACGCTTCGCGTTGCTCTCTTGACAAGCTAATGCAGGTCAGCTTATCACTTTCTGCTTCCTTAGCTAAACAACGATAGACCAATCTGTAAGAGGTGTTTCGGTTATATAACTTTTAGATTTTTTTGCTTATCGTTCTGGGTTTTTCATGGGTTGAATGAAATCGATGAAATGTTCTTGTGGGTTCCTCTGTTGTTAATGAAGATTGTATTTTCATGATTATATTTGCACTTGAGACCTACCCAACTGACCAACAAGTGTTTTTAGGGTTACTTTTGTTGTCTGCAACATCAACGTTCATGGCCGGAGAAGAAATCCTCAGTAAAAACATTTTAATTTATACGATATAGGTTAGTCCACAAGACGTTCATGCGATGCATTTATTTTTCTTCTTCGATTCACTGTGATACATTTATGACCAAGAGTCACTATTTGGGGTGCATTTAATGGCTTTCTCCTTCACCAAAAAAAATATATATTTATAATCTAGCTAGCTACTTTGAGCATATGAATTTGGAGTTGGCTTAGTTTATGCAATTTTCAAATTCCGATAATGTATATTAAATCTTTCTGTCTATAGGAATTCTACTATGGATCACAGTTGGATAAATTGTTTATGGACGAGTGTTGAATATGAGAATGGGGTGAGGGAATTTATAGAATGTGCTAAACGAAATGCCCATGATGATAGTGGGAAGTTTTATTGCCCTTGTGTAGAATGTTTGAATGAGAGGCGACTAAGTCCTGAAGTTATACACACACATTTAATTTGTGAAGGATTTTGTAAGACCTATACAGTATGGGTATGGCATGGTGAAAAAATGCCAAGTGGGTCTCGACATGGGGAAGTGGCCTTTGATGATAATGACACGGATATGGATGATCACATAGAGGACATTATTCGTGATGTAGGAGAAGAGGCTTTTGAGCAATCACATGCATATGGTAATATGTGCAGTGATGCAGAGACGCCGCTATACCTTGGGTGTAAAAAATACCAATTGTTGAACGTTGTATTGAAATTGCTAAGCTTGAAAGCATGTCATGGATGGAGCGACAAGAGTTTTTCTGAAATGCTTGAAGTAATTAAGGACATGCTTCCGGATGATAATGTGTTGCCGCATCGATACTATGATGCTAAGAAAATACTTTGTCCACTAGGGATGGAGTACAAAAAGATCCATGCATACCCGAATGATTGCATATTGTATAGAAAAGAGTTTGAAGAGAAGCAGAATTGTCCGATATGTGAAACCCCAAGGTACAAGTCAAATAAGGGGTTTGGGTTTGCAAAAGTGTTGTGGTATCTTCCAATCATACCAAGGTTCAAGCGCTTGTTTTCTAATGAAAATGATGCAAAAAATTTGAGGTGGCATGCATATGAGAGGATTTCTGATGGAAAGTTTTGACATCCGGCTGATTCTTCTCAATGGAAGAAGATCGATCACTTATTTCCTAACTTCGGCAAAGAACCTAGGAACCTTAAGCTTGCCCTTAGCACGGATGGCATAAATCCCTATGGTAAACTTAGCAGCATACATAGTTCATGGCCTGTACTCCTGATTATTTACAACTTATCTCCTATGTTATGCATGAAACGAAAGTACATCATATTGTCTATGTTGATTTCGGGACCAAAACAACCCGGAAATGACATTGATGTTTACCTTGAGCCCATGATCGAAGACTTGAGGGAGTTGTGGGAAGAAGGTGTCGATGGTTTTTACTTTTACAAGAAGGAGATTTTTAAATTGCGAGCCATGATATTCTGTACTATAAATGACTTCCCAGCATATGGTAACTTGTCAGGGTATAGTGTAAAGGGCCATAAAGAATGTCCAGTTTGTGAAGAAGGCACATGCTACCATCAACTTCAACATGGAAGAAAAACGGTTTATCTTGAACATAGGAGATTTCTTAGACGGGGCCACACATATTGTCAATTAAAGAAAGCTTTTTTTGGTGGCCAAGAGTATGAAGATGCTCCGGTGGCATTGACTGGGGAGCAAATTTATGAAAAGGTGAAAAATATCAGTGTCATCTTCGGTAAGACTGCAAGGAGTAGAAAAGAAACAAATATATGAAAAAAGAGATATGTATTCTTCGATCTTCCATATTGGCGCAATCTTGATGTGAGACACTGTATTGATGTCATGCATGTGGAGAAAAACGTATGTGGTAGTATTGTCGGCACGCTTCTCAACATACAAGGTAGTTCCAAGGATGGTGTGAAGGCAAGATTGGATTTGCAAGCAATGGGAATACACGAAGACTTACATCCAAGGGCATATGGTAAGAGAACTTATTGTCCCCCGGCTTCTCATACTTTTCCTACGGATGAGAAACGAAGTTTTTGTGAGTGTTTACATGGCACAAAAGTTCCCTCGGGGTATTCTTCAAATTTCAAGAGGCTTGTATTGATGAAGGACTTGCAATTAGTAGGCCAAAAGTCTCATGATTGTCATGTCTTAATGCAATAGCTACTTCCAGTAGCTATTCGAGGCATCGCCGAATATGATCTTCAACACATTTTGACTAGACTTTCTTTCTTCTTCAATGCGGTTTGTAGTAAAGTTTTCGAGATTGAAAAGTTGGATGAATTGGAGAATGAAGGATAACTTATCTTGTGCCAACTTGAGAAGCTTTTTGTTCCTACATTTTTTGACATCATGGTTCATCTAATTGTTCATCTAGTGAGGGAGATAAAGTTGTGCGGCCCTATCCATTTACGGTGGATGTACCCAATTGAAAGATCAATGAAATTTCTAAAAGGGTATGTGAAGAATGCATACCAGTCAGAAGCATCAATTGTTCAGAAATATGTTTCTGAAGAAGCCATGGAATTTTGTCAAAATTATTTGGCCAAAATAAGACATATTGGGCTTCCTAAACGTCAGCATGCTGAAGGGGGTAGATAAGGGGCTTCATTAAAGAGTGTGGATCCTGATGAATTGTCACAAGTCCACTTATACATCTTGAATAATGTTGATGAAGTTCAAGCCAGCATAGATGCACATAAAGAAGCTGTAAGGAAAGAAAATCATCGAATGACTGAATAAAGGTTGATTAGGGAGCATAACAGAACTTTTGCAAACTAGTTCAAACAAAATATCGAGGGAGAGGAATGTGTTTCTGATACAATCAAATGGTTAGCACGTGGTCCTAAGGTTGATGTCATAAGTTGGAATTCGTATGTGATCAATGGTTATACATTTTAGACGAAGTCCCTAGATGATAGGAGCACCATCCAGAACAGCGGTGTTATGTTAGAGGTTGAATCTATGCATTTCTCAAGTTCGAAAGACAAGAGGCCTAAATTGGCAGTCATGCCTTATTATGGGGTTATTGAAGAGATTTGGGAGGTGGACTATGTTAAAATTAGATTTCTCATTTTCAAATGCAAGTGGGTTAATGTCAATAATGATGTTGGGATCGATGGGCTAGGATTTACATTAGCCAATATCAATAGTAGAAGTTTTGAAGATGAACCTTTTATTATGACAGACCAGGCGAAACAAGTGTTCTATATCACCGATCAGGAAAATAAAATGTGGTCTGTAGCTCTCCAAGGAAAAGGGTCATTGATATTGATGAGGAAATTCATTCAAATTATGGTCTTCCTGAGAGTACTCCTTTTTCAAGGGGTCTACCGGACATGAACGAAGAAGATGAAGCGGATAATGAACCCGGCATAAGAAATGATCATCAAGAAGGCATATGGGAGGATATCCCTTTATAAAAGAGTCAATTCATAAGGTAATATATTCATATACAGAATTCTTTAAAAACTTTATGGTTTTAACTATATTCCTTCTATGTATTTAAACAATGTCACTGACTGTGAAGCTTTTGTTCTTGTTTTATTTTTGTGGCACGATCCGATCAAAAGGGGCGTGTTATAAAAAAGGATGTTACGTTCTTGGGTGGGAATTAGATGAAGGCATGGTGAATATTATTATTGGGCATGTATGTTGATTTTACGTTGTAACTCATTGTATTTTTAAGTTATCTTATTGTATATATTCATTTAGGTGTTGTATTGTCATCATAGTATAATCATTAAGAGGCCACATATATAACTCATGGTGAATAATATATGTATTCTTTTCCCAATTCAATTTATTCATAATAGATTGTTCATAGCTTGTAGCTTAAAGTATCGACTTTTATGTGCTGGATTGGGTGGTGGATGTGTGTATATATATGATCAGGAAGATCAGAACAGGGAAAAAATTTGGGAAAATTTAAATTGGGAAATAAATACCCGGTGTTAGAAGTTCAAATTTTAAGACCGGATTTATTTATATGTCCGGGCTTAAAAGTCAGTGTACATATTAAGCCGGTCTTGAAAGTTGGTCTTTTAAGACCGGTATATTAATACGTCCGGTCTAAAAAGTTCACTTTTTAAGACCGGATGTATTTTTATCCAATCTTAAAAGTCTGTCTTTTCAGACCAATCTATTTAGTCATCTGGTCTTAGAATTCGGTATTTTTTAGACCGGATTTTCTTTCTCCGGTTTTAAAATGTCGATCTGTTTAGACCGGCCAATTATTTGGTTCGGTCTTAAAAGTTGAGTCTTAGGACCGAACAAAATATATATTAGGTCATATATTACAACTTTTAAGACCCAATGTTTTAAACGTCCGGTCTAAAAAAGTTTCTTTAAGACCGAACTTAAAAGTTATAGACTTTTAAGACTACCTGGAATAAGACCGGTCATTGGTCCGGTCTTACAAGGCCTCTCGTCCGGTCTTAAAAGCCTTTTTTGTACTAGTGTATGTTTATTAATTATATTTTCATCTCAATCACATGCAAAAAAAAAGATGCTTTGTGCTAATTTAATTTTGGGTTAAAATAATATTTGATTGCAGCCTTTTCTTTTTATGTTGCTTGGAGAAAAACGTGTAACAAAGAAGTAAAACGTGTGGTCATATATAAGCGAAGATCTACTTTTTAAATTATAATATTTGCTTTAAGTAGAACATTAGCTTTTAAAAATCTCCAATTATTCTTCAGGACATAATTAAATAGGGTAAAGGAATTATTTTTTTTCCGCCAGCAGCGTAAAGGAAATTATCAGTATATATTTACTTCAATAGGCAGTATGAATTCTGAATATGAATCCTAACATCAAAGTGGCTAGCAATGTGGTTAGGTTAACGTAAAATTTGTAAAAAGTAGCATCTACACAGGGGGAATGGAGGGGAATGGATCCTCTCATTGGCAAGTTTCTCCTCATCCCTCCAAAATCAATCTAGACCATTGACTTCACTTAATCTTGGCCACCCATTTTTTTTAATATTTCAAGGTGAATTGACAGGTACTAAAAAGATACTTCAAGATACTGACCGGTACTAAAAAAACTTCATGATCTTAAAAAATTATTTTAGGATTTTGAAAAAATATTATGAAGTATATTTTTAGTACCAGTCAGTATTTTGAAATGTTTTTCCAAGATCTTGAAATAATTTTTCAAGATCAAGATATTTTTTCAGTACCAGTTAGTATCCTGAAGTATCCTTTTGGTATTATTCAATACCATGAAATATTTTTTTCAAGATCCTCAAATAATTTTTCAAGATCATGAAGTATTTTTTTCAGTACCAATCCTAGAATATTTTTTTTCAAGATCCTAAAATAATTTTTCAAGATCAAGAAATATTTTTTTAGTATCATTTAAATTGTTATTATATTCCCCAAAAGCATTTCATGTTTCCTCTTTCCAAAGAGTAGGGTTTCATATTTTTCTTCTTTTTCAAAGTAGAGAGCTCTTGGAGAGAATTTTCATACCGGCCGTTTCCATAATTACACCTAAATGACATAAAGGAGATTTCATATACTATCTCCTTGCATCCCAACTCTCTTCCTCTTCTTCGTCACTCTTCATTGCTGTGCTTGTAAGATAATGATATGACTTACAAGAAGGAGGAAGAATAAGAAAAGTGAAGAAATAAAGAAAAAAGAAAAGAAAGAAGAAAAGCCGTGTTACGTGATAGAGGGGTACAGTAAGTGACGGCAAGAGAGTGAAGGGAGATAAAAGAAGGAAAAATGACACATAAAGAACCTAGAAATTGCTAAATTTCATAAAGCGCACTTGAATTCCTATAAATATTGAACACTCCAACATGGGATTTTGAAATTCAAGAAAGAAAAATAGGCGAAAATGCCTATTATTTTTAAAAAGAAAAAATTCCCAACCACGTAGCACTTTGCCCTATTTATGAAAGTTAATTGGCACTTTTACACTTGCAAATAAAGTATATGGACGCACATTTGAAAAAAGTATATATGCATTTTTGAACCTAAACTCATTTTAAAAGTTGTTGAAATATAAAATCTCATTAGATATAGATTATTAATATCAAAATGGTTCCATAATATAAGCTATTCATAATCTTTCAAAACCTTAAAAAATTTCTATCTTGAAAAACCTAAATGGTTCCTTTTTTAATATTGCTTAATTTACTCTTAAATAATATATATATATATATATATATATATATATATATATATATATATATATATATATATAAATTATTTCAGTGAAATATTTCATTTAAGAAATTTCTTAGATATTTCATTAATGTGTATATACCCTAGGTACTTATATTAACATTATATATGATCTTATATTTCAAGGTGGAAGCTATAACTTTTTTTTAAAATGAATTGAAGGCTATAACCAACTTTCCTTTCTTAGAAAGGGAATGAAAGGCAGAAAATATAATGAGAGAAAACTTTCAAAAATAATAATAAAATATTTTTCCTCGCATTTTACTCCACGGTCCGTCATTTTGCGACGGAGACACTGATCCGTCACAAAAATTGCGACGGAACCTTATTTCCGTCGCAATTTTGCGACGGATTTATTTTTCCGTCACAATTTTTTTTTTTTTTTTTTTTTTGCGACGGATTTTTTTCCGTCGCAAATTGTGAATTTTCTAGTAGTGTTGGGAGGAGCATGAAGGAAGCTAAGGCCTAGGAACTTACACTTGAAGACCACATGAGAGTGTTTTTCCTTTTATCTATTTATTTCAAGACTTGAGATTATTTAGTTTTAGATAATTTTGAGTTGTTTTCTTGAGAACAATCTAGTTTTAGATTGTAAACATGTTATTTAATTTGGATTAAACTGATAATTTGGATTTGAATTGTGCTTGAGACAATTGTTGGATTTTTGTTTGCAACCTTTGGATTGGCAATTAAATTTTTAATCGAGTTTTCATTATTAATTTAATTGTTAATTAATTTGGTTTATCCTCTTAATTATTTAGTTGAGATGATAAATTTTCTAGTTATTCAATTGGATAGTTGTAAACAAGATTCCAAAATTATTTAGAAATTAACTGTGATTGGTTTCTAATGAGTTTAATTAGCCACCGCTTATTTCACTATGAGTTTTCTAGTGGAATAAGTGTTATTGAACTTGAGGTTTCCCATGTTTCAATTAGACAATTAAATTCATTAATTCTAATCTTTCACTAATCTCCCTTTGATCTAATTAATTAATTTGGGCTAAGAAAGTTAACTCTATGTAAATCATAAGTTGTTCCCTTCATCATCATAACTGAACTAGATCTTTGTTGTTTGCTTTGCTTTTAATCAATCTTCTTCTTGGGATTTTAATTCTTCTCTCATTATAAAAACCACAAAATTGCATTCAAATTCATATAGAGTAGTTTCATTTTCATTTAGGTTTTAGAGTCAATTGCATTAGTGCATTTAGTTAGTTAATTGCATATAGGTAGTAGTGTCTTGCACTTTAGTTTAGGTCCAATTCCATTCCATTGCATCTTTTGTCACTTGAAAGTCAGTCCTAAAGAAAACCCACAGCTTGCTCCTTGGGAGAATGACCTAGAGGTTGACCCTAAATTGTATAATAAATTAGGACCTAAGTTAATTGATTGATTTAACGACAAAAGCAACATATCACTTTGACATAACAATGAAAGTGGCTACAATTGTGGTGGTCATCATATTTCATGAATTGGTGACAATCAAGAGAACATATATGATATAAAAGAATGGGAGATGGTATTATATTACACAAACAAACTCAAACTTAATAGATATGTAAGCAAGTTCAAGGCTATAATTGTTGAATAGATGCAAATATATAGAAATGCCTTATTTGAACTTTTGCAGTGGATTCTCTAATTATATGTTTTTTTTTTTTTTTCCTTTTCATTCTAACAGGCGGTCTTTCATTGGTTCTCCATCATATATTGGATACTTAATTGATCTGATTAAGAAACTAGCATGTATACGGATCATTGATGGGAATCTGCATAGACTTATGGAGGGCAATAATGTTGATTATAAAATAAGCTTATAAAAAAGGCTTATGCGTATCACTGAAATGAAGAGATATTTTCATGGGGAAAAGAAGGATTCTCATAGACAACCCTCAAAACTTGAAGCATGAGATACAAATTTTGTGATGAGGACGAGAGATGAGTGAAAATGAGGAAGGCATTATTGAAAACATGTAGAACACAAGCCATTCATAAAATATTTAAGTGCATATATGCATACATACACAAAGAAAATTAACAGTAATAAACGCCTGAAAAGTTGTTGTGCAAACCAATAGCTAAGACGCATCAATTGATTGGGATGATATCAAGCATTGTTAGCCGTGTCCGTTCCTGTTCCTTGGCCACTTGACTTGCGATGCTTAGTGAACTTGTCCTTCAATTTTTTCCTCCATTCTTGTCCTTGAATTTCTTCACCGCCCATCTAACAAATATCACTGTCATGTATATACCAACCAGACCATACAAACCATTGAAACACGAAGTGGCTATGAACACCACATCAGCGGGATAACTATCTGTGTATGGGATGATAAGGTTGAGACCAACAAAATAAGCATTTAGAAGGCACGTGAGAGTTATACCCGTGCCTATAGATAGCATCCACATCACAACGCTTTGTTTGAGAGGAACTCCACTTACAAGCAAAAGAGCAACACACAGAGATGCAACAAAAGATATGGTATTGTAAGTTATGAACTTGCCAAACGTATATGGATAACGATAAGCAAGCATCGCTTCCCCAGGACATGATGAGCGGTTACGCCCAGACACATCAATGTACGACAAGCAGCCGAGAGGTCCATCACCGATAGAACTGTTGAAACTGGAAGTGAGGTTAAAATCGAGATCACTTGGTCTTATATCTTGTTGGATGATGCTTCCTGGAGGGTTAAGTGCAGCTTGAAATGTTATGATTGAGATTACAGTAGCCACAAGACTTAGATTCCCCCTCATGTCTTCTAGCCAATCGCCATTATACTGAAGCCATTTGTTTATCCTCTTGAAAACATTTTTCCACCACGACTTCTTCCCACAACTCTCTTCTTCGCTCGCAACATCAATCTTCTCTCTCCTTCCACATTTGATTCCAGACTCCATCAATATTACTTGTATTTCAAGGCTCTTGGAGTCCTTGGTAATCAGATGAGCTATCTTTGGGGCACTACAATCCATGTCGTTCCTCAAGTTCAGTGCTCCTGATCTTATTTTTGGAATTGAAATGAGGTAACTCACAGTCTAAACAACAACGAACAAGCAAATTTAATCTGTTATGCTTGTGACTTATATATACCATAGCCACATATAGATCGAACACAAACGTTCAAACACAAGCTAGTTAAGTAGAAAGTACCTCAACTTGTTTTAACATGATAGCCAAATGGAGAATGGTGTTCTTGCCATCCAAGTCTCCCTTGATTAGGAGCTCGTGGGTGCCATGTGTATCCAATTTCACCAAATCTTTCAAGATCTCTAACTGGTTGTACGTCACACACAAGTGGAAAATAGTTTTCCCCATGTCATCAAGGATCTTCAAAGACTCTGGCTTTGCTCTAATAAGCTCCAACGCAACGTCTTTTCTGCCTCTTATGACTGCATAGTGCAAGGGAATTCTGCCTTCTTGGTCACCAACCAAGCACGCCACCTCACGAGCTTCCAACAGCTGCTTCACAATTTCGATGTGGCCTTCTGCAGAAGCTAAGTGGAGAGGTGTGCTTTGTGAAGAGTTTCTCTCAAGGGCAAGTTCTGGCTTGTGAGAAAGGAGGACTTTTGTGAACTCGAGGTGGCCATGGGAAGCTGATATGTGCAAGGGAGTTTCTATGAAGATAGTTTGTGAGCTAATTTTGTACAACAATCCTGGGTCTTCCTGAAGCAATGAATTCAAGGTTGAAACACAGCCTTTATATGAAGCTTCATAGAGAACTCTCATTTTATCTTCTTCATGATGATGAGCAGTCTCTATGTTTTTCAGCTCCGTCTCTTGCCCACAATAATGACTCATTTGCTTCAATAATTATGCTCCAAGTGAAGAAGAATATTTGTGTGGTTAGTTTAGGTAGTGCGTGATGCAAGTTGTGGATTCCAATTTATAATGGCAGCCTTGGGACCTTCAACGGAATATTCTTCCCAGTAGTACGTTTCTTAACGGTGTGATCTATCAGCTACTGGATGGGATCAAGGGAAGAAGGACACTTGACTTACAGAGAAAATTTTGGAATTAAATAATAATAAAAACAATAAACTTCATTACCTCGTTAGCCTTAAAATTCAATAACTTCTTAACTTTATCCCTGTTTAATAAACATTATATCATATAATAACAAAGTCAATATAATAATAGATGGAGAGTAAAATTGTATATTCATATAAAAAAAATTAATAATATAACTTATAAATAGGATTAAAAAAAATTATTCTCACTGGATCCTATAAATAACACCAAAGGATCGTTATAAAGATGACATGATTACTTATGTGGAAGGTTAACGTGGAAATGTCTATCTCAACACTATACTGAAGCCATGAGGGTGCACGCTTGTAAGGACGTCTTACAATTTTAACTGGGCTACAAGATAATTATTCATTCGCTCTTTAATATAGGATTAAAAGTAAGTTCTATTTATATTTATCAATTTTAAATTTCTAAATTATCCCTATTGCCCTTGCCAATAATCAAATAAGAGAAAGAGAGAGAATTAAAGAAGATAATTATGATGTTTTTCAAGAAAATTTCTTCTCACTTGATCCTATAAATAACACCAAAGGATCATAACAAAGATGACATGATTACTTATGTGGAACAAAGTCCTTATGATTACTTATGTGGTTTCATAATGATTTGGTCTAAGCTCAATAGCATTAACTTTAATGCCTTCGAGTATAGAAACAAAAGCCAAAACTCATTAAACATATAGAGATGAAAACCAAAATTCATTAAAAACTATAGGTTCC
Organism: Acacia pycnantha; assembly: GCA_025563575.1. Lineage (NCBI taxonomy): Eukaryota > Viridiplantae > Streptophyta > Magnoliopsida > Fabales > Fabaceae > Acacia > Acacia pycnantha. The sequence continues at coordinate 2,941,481 of JAMWYP010000018.1, read as the reverse complement.
TATACCTAACATTGACTGAAATTAATGTCATTAAACTCAAATTCAGTCCTTATAAAACTATAAAAAGTTATAAACTAAAAACTCTGATTTAAAATTAAAGGGATCAAAACTAAAATGTGATCCAGTTGTAAAGACAATAATACTATAACCTGTCTTTTTAATCTAAAACAAGTAATCACTAAACGACCCGGGTATCCTAGGTTGGGTGATTATGAAACGATTCCCTTTCCACATGAAAGATATGGTCCCAACAAAGATTTAGCTGTAGAAAGTTTAAAGATTTGGTTGCAGAAGAAATTGGAATTAAATTAATACTAATTCTCAAAGAATGAATTACTAAGTGAAAAGTCAAAATAAATATTGCTCGTGAGGGTGACTTCTAATGAAAAATCCAGGCTACACATGTAGGTCTCAATTATTAAGTTTTGTAGGGCTTATATTAATATTACCCCGACCTTGTCTTTCATTAGAAATATAGTTTGATATTGAAACAGACGGGTGTGTGTTTAGTTTAACTTATACAGTATTAAATTATTATGCTTTAATTGATTCTTGGAAAAGTTACCATACACTAACTTATTTTGCGTTATTGTAAAATATAAATAGGAAAAAAGACAAAAAAAAACTTTAAAATTGCAAAATTCTAAACCAGATTTGTTATAGGAGTTGATAAAAGAATTATAATGAAACTTAATAAGCAATTTAGAACTTATTTTTTGAGAGATGCCTTATTTATAATTTTACAATTTCAAAAAAAAAAAAATCTATCATTTTTCCTTATAAGTATGTGACATAAATTTTATTCCGTAAAGCATAAAATTGATTTTTGGAAAAGTTACCATACACTAACATATAACTCCATAAACGACCAAAAGGGCATCTTAATTCACTTTATAATTCTATTTATATTAACTGACAGTTATATTAAAGGGAAAATATTAAATAATTAATATCATTTAAAAGGGGAAAATTCCCCCCCCCCCCCAAAAAAAAAAGACTTTCAAAATTTAAAAAGATAAATTTGGGTATTAAATTTCAATAATTACAAATTAGTCTATGAAATTTTGAAATATTGTGAAAAAGACATCACTTCCCTCACTTTCATTTTTTTAAATGCCCCCTAAACACCCCAAACTTGAATATTTACTGCATTTACTTTGCTATTTATTATTTTCTTTTCTATATTTACTGCTTCTCTTTTGAAAACTCGAAAAATACATTAAGAACTCCTACACTTAAATAAATTCACAGAGAAGGCCTATGTTATTAACTATTTATTACATTTACTTTACTATTTATTATTATGATTTTCCTATTTACTACTTGAATAAATTCACAGAGAACGCTCTTTATTTGTTGGATGATTCGTGTTATAATTTACTAATTATATTTCCTTAAAAAAAACGGAGGAAAAATAGTTTTGGAATAGTAATTTTCGGGTCAGCCCTGGCCTTGGTGCTTTCGGACCAGGCTTTGAAAAACAGATATTTTTCTTACCTTAGGCCCTGGAGGGCCGGCACCCATGAAGATAGAAAAAGAAGAAACAGTTAAAAAATATTCAATCATAAATGAGGGCAAAGTTGAAAATTTACCCCATAATCATTATGTCAACTAATTAACTTTCTTTGGTATGTGAAATTTAGTCAAAGTGGACTTATAAATAAGACTGGTATATTCTTTTAAAAGAAAATCCCTAAAATATACTGTTTCCTCCGGTTTTAATTATAGGAACACATTTAGGAGTTAGTCTTGGTCCTAATTATAGGATCAAGTTTTAATTTTTTTTTTTCAATTTCTTCCTAAAACACCCCCATTGAAAAAAATTAAATCCTATAATTAGGACCAAGAACTCTTAAATATGTTCCTATAATTAAAACCGGAGGAAATAGTATATTTTAGGGATTTTCCTTTAAAAGAATATAGACATTATTTTACTTTTTATTTTTTTCACGCACTCACGGGAGTAAAAAACACCCGGGCCCTTGTTATGATGTATCCTAAATCCTTCAGGTTTTGTCGGGTTCTCTGTAATTTATTGTGTGCAATTGATATGGTTGTGATTAATGCACAATGCACGTTGTTCTACGTCATATACATGACTCAGCGATGACGTACACCACAATTATATAAAAATTGACACGACTTGAGCCATTGACTCATACCACTCTCATCCTATTTATAAGTCTACTTTGACCAAATCTCACATATCAAGGAGAGGTAGGTATCTCAATGATTATGGAGCAAAATTTCAACTTTACCCTCATTTATAAATGGGTACCTTTAAAAATTTATTGTCAAATCTCTCTCATCATTTTCTCTTTCCAACATAACTAGTCAATCTCTCTCATCCTCATTAATATGGGAAAAATTGTCACAATTTCATTTATTTGGTTAAAATGAACTTATAAATAGGACCAAATTTTTTGGTCAAAATGAACTTATAAATAGGACCAGAGTGGTACTCCCTCTGGTCTTTATTATAAGGCACCAACTAACAAATCTCACAAACCAATAAAAACAGTTAAAGTCAATAAAGTTTCCCTACAATTTAAGTAACTCTCAATATTACCCCTACTAATTACATTAAACTCTAATATTATATTAATTATTACTTTCACCCATTACCCTCATTAATTAGGGGCAGACATGGAAACAAATAATTGATGCTCATTTGGAACAAACAAGTGCCTTATAAAAATGACCAAATAAATTTATTAGTTGGTGCTTTATAATAAGGACGAGAGAAAGTATAAGGGTCACCCTAAAGCGGCAATCAACTTTTGATTTGGAAATATTATTCTTTGGTTATTCTAAAATGTCGGGACTATTCTTATGTAGAAAACCTTTAATATATACAATTAATTAAAAATTTTCAAGAAAAAAATTATGAATATAAAAACTAAAATGGATTAGAATCTTATATTTAAAACCAAATTTAACATTTAACTAACTATTACATTAAAAACTGAAGCGAGTATCATATTATCAAGTTTTTTTTAAAAAAATAAAACTTACTGGTCACACATAAGAAATTTATAAATGGGTCGCTTTTAAATTTATTAGTCAATTTTATATTGCTAGGTTAAAAAAAATTATAAGTATCCTTTCAAATTAAACAGTTAATTTCAAGGGGCATTATGATCATAGGCACATTTTTTATTAAAAAGGACTGAATTTTCTAAGAATAATTTCAGAAATTCAAGGTTTTTATTTTAATTAATTTAATTATAAAATCCTATTTGTAATTTTTCCTTTTACCTATTTCATCTACCATTGACAATTCAACGTGGAAAAAAAGTGCGATGCCTTTGCTGATTATAATCATGTGTATGTATCTGTGATACGATCATCAGAAGCTCATATAATTAAAATGTTAAACATGCGATGCCTTGGCTGACATGGTATGTTTATTTTTTTTTGGACAAATGACAAGGTATGTTTATTAATGAAATGGTTTCATCTTTATTGTTATCCCCATGTGTTAATTAAAAATAGGGAGAATCCCTGTCAAGGCCCAATTAAGGCCCGAAATTATAAAAATGACCCCAACCACTTTGACATACCAAAAAGGGTCCTAGGGCCTTTTCTGGGATTTTTCATTAAAATGTTAGTTGTTAATCTGACTGATTTAGTTGTTAATCGGGGCTGATATTGTTGTTAAAGTGACTGATTTAGTTGTTAAAATATTGTTGTTAATGCGACTGATTTAGTTGTTAACGGGTATTTATTTTGTTGTTAATTTGGTTGTTTTAGTTGTTAACGTTTATACCAGAAAAGGCCCTAGGCCTTTTTTGGTATGTAAAAGTTGTTAGGGCCTTTTTTGCAATTTTGGACCTTAATTGGGCCTTTGCAGGGATTCTCCCTTAAAAATACCTATGATGTCATCCATATGATCCACTTGTCCCATGGTCACAGTCCGAACGGCTTGCTGGTTCACATACATATATATTAAACTATCATTTACTTATAATACTAATATGACGGAAAAAAAAAATACCACTTAAATTTTAAAATCTCAAATCAATTTTATTAACTATAAGAGTAGAATAATTGACAACTAATTTTAATAAGAAATCATTAATTTAAAATTTTAAAATTCAAGTGGTATTTTTTTTAAATCTTTTTCTCCAACAACAGTTAATTAATATTATTATTGTTATTATATAGATTAAATGATTCCCTTGTTATGATTATAAAAAGAAGGTTTAGCAAAAAAAAAAAATTGTTGAATATATTATTGAGGCTAAAACTCTATCCCTTAGTACCCGTTTGTTAAAAAAGAAAGTTCAGGGAGGAAAAGGGAAGATCTCAATCTTTCCATGGATTTTTGGTGTTTGTTAGAAAGAAAGTTCAGTCAACAACTCACTGAAAGTACTCATATTCCCTTATTTGAGGGAAGATGCTTTCCATCCGAAAATGGAAGGAAAGCTGTCATCTTCCCAGGAAAGTGGTTTTTTGACAGATTTACCCCTAAAATTCAAATTTGGCGGGAAGTTCGAACTTGGCGGGAAAGTTCAAATTTGACGATTTTTTTTTTTCACGAGTTCGAACTTAACAATAATATATCTTTATAAAATATATTTTAACAAAAAAAAATATTTTTCTTTTTTATTTTGAATTAATTCCTTTTGATGGTAAAATAGATATTTCCTAATTCTTTACCAACTACCACCTCTTCATTTTCTTCCTATCAAACAACTCAAGCCATCTTCCCTCATCTTTCAAATCTTCATTTTCTTTTATTTCCCTCCTCTAAAGTTTCTTTCCCTCCCTACCAATTCTTTATAACAAACGGATCCTTAGAGTCTATTTCCGTGGGAATTACTTATGACTTCAAGTAAGTCTCGCGTGGAATGAATTTGAATTAAAGTATATATATGTTGAAAAAAGTGCAATCTTAAATTGTGGATAAAAAATTACATGCTCGCTTATATACTCTTTTCTCGCAGTCCAACAAAAATAAAGTCGAGTCAATTCTTCCGTGTCCCTCATTGTTCTCTCAAGTTTTAACAATTTTTAACTAAACTTAATTGTCATTATTTCAAAGTTAAGTTACTTAAAATTTCTCAAAATTTTGAACAATAAACAAATATTTCTTTTAAACATTTGGAACTTCATAATAAAAACCTCAACTAATCAATTTTATTCCCTTTAAATTTAATGTTTTGTTTGTGTGTGTGTATATATTTGAGTTATACGTCGATAAACTCATTAAACTCTAAGTCATTTAAAAATAAATAATGACAAAATTGATAGTATGCGTTTTATCTGAATAAATATAAAAGTTCTGGAATAATTTATTATAAAGTTTCAAATATTAGAAAGGCTATTTGAACATAACATAAAATTTGGGGGTGTTTTCTATAGTTTAGCCTTATTTTAATTAAAAAATATTTTAGTATAATTTATTGTTTGTGAAAAATTTTGAGATCATAATTAATTTAAATATAAAGAGATAAAATATAGTACCCCCTCAAGTCCAAAATATAAGTTATAGTTAATTTCTTTTTGAAGATATTAAGGAAGCTAAATATACTACTTAATCATAGTATATCTGGTGTATTATTATATTATATATCGATTTATAAGTCAAATTAATTAGTTTAGAGAAAAATGATATATATAAATATTTTAAAATAATGCATTTAATTTCCTTAAACTCTTTAAAAAAATCAACTGGATCTTATATTTAGAGTTAGAGATAGTAATATTTTTCTCAATCAAATACCAAGTGAGAATAAATTTAAGAAAAGAAATTAAAGTAAAGAAAGGGATATTTAATTAATTTCACGAGGCATACGCATTTCCTCTATCCCTCGGGATTTCATTGAGGTAATACATGAAGTGTGAAATTCACATCAATACACTCTTGGCTTATTTCATGACTTTGGAGATAACTAGTTAACTGGGAATAAATAAAAAGAAAATTTGCTGAAATTTTTGTGAGTGTAAAATTTATTGTCTAAGGCTTTGTTTAGGAGTTTGGAAGGAAAGAGATGCAAGGAGAATGAAGGGGAGGGAATGGAAGGAAAATGGAGGATATTTCCTCCCTTTGTTTGGGAGTTAAAAAAATAGTAAGGGAGGAAGATGGAGGATTAATGAGTTATTTTTACCATTTTGTCATTTTCTTTAATAATTAATATAATTATTATACTTTACAAATAAATTTAAATTTTCTAAATTTTTATATTCAAAAAATTATTTATGTGGTGGCCGTGGTAGCGGTGGCGGCGGCGGTAGCAGTGGCGGTGGCGGTGGTGGTGGGGTGGTGTGGTGGTGGTGGCGGCAGTGGCGGCGGCGGTAGCAGTGGCGGTGGCGGTGGCGGTGGTGGTGGGGTGGTGTGGTGGTGGTGGCGGCAGTGGCGGCGACGGTAGCAGTGGCGGCGACGGTAGCAGTGGCGGTGGTGGTGGGGTGGTGTGGTGGTGGTGGCGGCAGTGGCGACGGTGGTGGTGGCGGCAGTGGCAGAGGTGGCAGTGGCGGTGGCGGGTTGGTGGTGGCAGTGGTGGGTTGGTGGTGGTGGCGGTGGTGGTAGTAAACGAGAGTAATAAAGTAATTAATCTATTTCCCTTTTTAAAACCCCCTATATTAGGGAACTTTATTTTTTAGAAGAAGAAGAGTTTTTGGGTATTTGTAAAAATCTCTGATTCATTCCCTTTTTTTTTAAAAAACTTGTAAATAAGAGAAGGGACTACCAAAATCCTTTCTTCCCTTTCCTTTCCCTCCAAAATAGAACTTCCAAACAAAGCCTAAAAGTACCCATTACTTCTAAGGATCCAAATTTTTGAGCGGGCGTGTAACCATGTTTTAGCTTATGCAACACATCTTTAATTATTCATAAATATCTTTCATTTTGCGCATAAATTATTTATACGTCTTATTGATTCATTTGAACCAGGATCCTTTTTGACAATAACAACTACGCTCTCTTATTCTTTTTATAAAAGTATGAAGTTTAAATTGTTTAATCCTTTTTAAAGGGACGACAAAAATTGTTTCAACATTAATGACTTTTTTCCATTTTCACCCCTCATAAATCATTTACATAGCATTAATTAAAAGATAGACTTTTTCCATTATCTCTCTGCTGGTTTTCTTTTATAGCATTACTATTCTACATTACCTTTCTTACTTTTCCTCATCTAGTACCCATTTTCTTTCTCTTGTTTGCCTCCTCGTAAGTAAAGGCATATTTAGAAAAATAATGTTTATTTCAGATATATTTATTATTTTTAATCAATTTTAATTATTTTCTTAAATTGCCTAGTATCATTATTGAGATCTTATAAAGAGGACTAAAGGAAGGTATATATGATGTATTATATTAACCATGAATTTTTTTTTTTTTTTTTATAAGTAAAGATCAAAGTGCAAATAAATCTCTTACAGAAGACCAGAATGTCATCTTCCAACTACGCAATTAAAACTTGCATTTAATGGAGGGGGAACAGTATTAGGTTTAGTAGTTGTATGAAATTAAATGCAATTTATATCTTCCCAGTACGTAACAGGCACTTAATGGAGTGGGAACAGGATTAGGGTCAACAATTTTGTGAAATTAAATGCAATTTATATCTTTCCAGTACGTACATTGTACTATAGAATTTGAAAAATGAGCCAATTGAATTGTTGTTTGTATATTATATATGGTATATTATTAGGTAATCCAAGTATTGAGTGAACAAATGGGTCCAACGAAGAAAGTCTCACATCGAATAAAACTGAGTTTAATAAGTAATTAAATTCTCAATATGACTTCTGTTGACTTTTTTCAGAATGTAGTTAAATAAGTTAAATAAATTAGTTAATCATATGTCATGTATCATTTTATTATATATAAGTTTATAAGTTAGACTAATTAGTTTGGTATAAAAAAACTATAAATACTCTAAAGTAATTTATTTAGCTTCCATAATCTCTTAAAAAAAGTTAACTAAATCTTATATTAATGAGCAAATGTGTAGTATATAATGAAGTAGAATGACCCATAAATTTGAGTTTTGAGATTTTAAGTTAGTGAAATATTTCTTCAATTCTTAATATATGACATATCTAAAGAGTTTTTTTTTTTTTGATACCATAGAGTATCCTTACATTAAACTAGCCCCTATATGATGGGCTAATTTCTCCATACACAACACAAACAAATAGGGCGATAAAGGATCTCCTTGTCTCACTCCCCTATATGATCGAAACCGCTCAGCCTTATCCCCATTCCACAATAATTGCATAGTAGAACTAGAAATACACTGTTTAATTACCTCAATCATGCGGTGTGGGAGATTCAATTCTTGAAGACACTTCAATAAGAAGTTCCAATTCACTCGATCATACGCTTTCTCCAAGTCAATTTTGATTGCTAAGAACCCCTTCTTCTTCGTCATAGATCTCATGGAATGAATGACCTCTTGGGCCACAATGATATTATAACTACTATGCCGTCCTGGGACAAAACTGCACTGATTCGGGGCAATCACCTGAGGTAGGATAGGCTTAAGTCTATTCACCAGAACTTTAGAGAGGACTTTATAAATTACATTACAAAGATTTATTGGTCTCAAATCTCCCATGGACTCTGGGTGATCTTTCTTCGGGATGAGTACCATTAGGGTGCCATTAACTTCCTTAATCACTCGATTATATTGACAAATATTAAAAATATATAATCGAGTGATTTTGACCTCTCTAAAGAGTTTATTTTAATCCTAATTATATAAAATATATTTTTAATATTTGTCAATATTTTCATAATTTACCCCATTGATACTCCCTCAGCCATAATCAAGTAAGAGATAATGAATGTTGGAATTAAAGAGGTTCATTAGGATGTTTTAAAAAGTACATGTCATGTTAATTAACTTAATTAACTTCTTTTATCTAATCAAATTAGGTAAAATTTTAATTTCAATTCACATTTTTTTAATGATTAAGGATTAAATATAAAATTAAGGGATTATAACTAAAGCTTATGTAATGTCAAAGGACTTAATATGTATTTTTTTTTTTCAATTTTTTAGCTCCTAATCTTGATTGATTTAGATTCACAATTCACAATATAATATCGAAAAAATCAAACCTATAAACCCTATTAAATAATACAGTTGGTATATCTCAACGTAATGAAATATTTACACAACTGAGTAAAATATAGTAAATTATCAGCTGGCAGTACGAGTGTCCAGAAGGTGCCTTTGGCTGGCCCCATTATGTAAAATAAAATAAAATAATCTACTCAGAAATCGACATATTTAAGAGAGTGTTAAAAAAAATATAATTGCAGATCACCAGATTATTTTTTGGGAAAATTCCATTTAAATACCAAATGAATTTGCAAAACCCCCAAAAGTCCTTCGAATTTGCAAAAAGACTGAGAGGTGATAAGGACTTTTGAGGGTTATGCAATTTCGTGGGAAAAGACCACATTGCCCTTCCTTATGGGAAAATAAGATTTTTGCAAAAATCATTTTGGATTGGTAATTCCCATTTCCCATCGCAAGACAAGAATTCGACACCCAGACACCCACAGCCGGAGCCCTTGTGCGTCGTCTGGACGCGCCGCCAAGGAGCACCCACCCGCCGCCGTTGAAGCTGAAGCTCCGCCGTGGACGCTGCCGTTTAACCACAAAGAAGAGGCAAGCTTCGCTCATTGTTCCCTATTTTACTGGACATCCCTTTCTTTCTTTGTGAAGTTTGCAATAAATGACAAAACAACTCCAGTATGACAGAGTTTATCAGCTTTCTCCCTCCCTTTATGACTGAGCTTCTGTTTGCAATGAAGCATGAAAACTGGGTTTTAAATTTTTAAAGTGCAGTCATAACCTAAATCCTCCTCTCTTTTTTTTCGTTGAGAATGGCTGATCAACAAGGATCAGGTTTGATTACAACTGTGCTTTCTCCCATCACTAATATTCTGTGTGTACATTCTTGTATGATTATCCTGGCATCATTATTTGCTTGAAGGTTTAGGAGTCTAACACATGCCCACTAGATTGACGCTATAGACCACCCTCATCATTTAATGTCCTACATTTTCTATCTGGGTTTAATGTTTTGCAAGCACAGGAACAAATATAAAGACCGTCAACATATATATTATACAAACTTACTCAAGTAATATAATTCATTCTCCTCTCTTTTCACCTTTACTCTCTTTATTTGATCCTTTCAATGTAATTAAAAAACTTCATACACTTCAACTTAAACAGGGGCTTTTATTAGATTTAGTTGGGACTTGGGAATCCATGGCATTTAAGATCAGGTGTTCAGAATACATGATCTTTGAACCTTAATGACTTGCAATAATAAAAGCAAAACTGAACGTCTTTATGAGCAACTAAAAAAAATGTTGTAAACTCAAGGAACTTTTATGGAGAGGAAACAAGACTCCAAATAAACCAGTTACCTGGATCTAAAATGTGAAATTTGTGACCGGGAAATGTATTTAAAAGGTAACATATGATTATAGTCAAAATACTTCGGTTAAGTATAGCTGACTCCCTTGCCTCTTATAACAGAATCAGGTTGGAATGCAAGATGACAACAAATATGGCGGCAACACCTTCTCCAAAGTCACTAATTTGTTTTTTCCATGTTGGGGGGGAGTTCGTAGCCAACGGTGAAGGTGAAGTTAAATATAATGGTGGGAGTGTGAGGGTAAAATCGATAAAGGAGGGTATGAAAGTTGAAGAATTGAGGGTGATGATAGGACAATGGTTTGGTTTAGCTGGTAATGGGTGTAAAATTAAATACACTTTAAGCGTTGACGAAAATATTTTAGTAGACATGGTTGATGATTATGAAATGGAAAATCTGTTTAGTTATAATGAAAGAAGTGCACATGTGTATGTAGGATGTAAAGGTACTGATCTTTGCAGCAAGGGAGATTGATGATCAAGAAAGGTATGTGGTGGTTAGTTTAGTTAGAACAATAATAATCTCATATAGGGTTGTGGGTAATATCTTCATAAATTTTGTCATTATCTATGCAGGGTTGGTCTTACAAAGGAAATGACTTACATTGAGGAGCGGATGTCATATGGAGCATGTGATGATGCAGCAAACAATGAGTGCAGTGGAATACATCTTTTGAGCCTTCCGTGTGCAAGTCAGAGTGCACCAACCCCGATGCCAGAGATGAACTCAAAGAAGTGGAAGGACTTGTTTATAGGAGTGAATCAAACATTTGCAAATTCTGATGAGTTCAAGAAGGTGTTGCACAAGTTCGATTGCCCACAAATTTGAGTACACATATGTGAAGAATTCAACCCATTGTGTGTATGTTAAATGTAAAGTTGAAGATTGTCCATGGAGGATAACAGCAAGGGCGATTGGGAAGAGAAATCCTTTCTTACGTGTGACAAGATACACCCAAGACCATCATCATACAGCACAAGACAATCTTGAGGTGAAACATGCTCGAAGTCTTTGCCTTGACAAGTACAATTATTCTTGAAGAGGTTAGAAATCACACAGACAAGCGTCCGACTGATATAAGGAACAGTTTGCAAAGAGAGTTTGGTGTGCACTTGACATATAAGCAAGAATATCGGGCAAAGGAGAAGGCCATGGAGGAAATTCACGGTAGACACGAGCAGGACATACATGTTAATACCATGGATATGTGATAGGTTAAAGGAAACTGATGACAAGACTGTGGCTGAATGGGTGGCTAGTGGGAGCAACATCTTTGAGCGAGTATTTATAGCGTATGGTTGTTGTATAGAGGGGTTCATTCTTTGGTGCCGGACTGTTTTATACATCGATGGAAGCCACTTAAGTGGACCATATATGGGGACTCTGCTGTCAGCTTCTGCCTTTGATGCAAACAATGAGTTATTGCCGTTTGCCAATGGTATTGTCCATGGAGAGACAATAGAGGACTGGACATGGTTCCTTGGAATGGTGAAGAGGACACTTGGAGGATTACAGATTACAATTGTGTCAGAGTGTTCGGGTCTCAGAGACATGCCTACTGCCATAGGCACATTAAGGAAAACTTTAGCGCCCATATGATTAAATTGAATAGAGGAAGGAGGGCGATATGTGCGCAACAAAGGCAGACCGCACTTCAATTACTTGATGCAACTGCGTATGCAAGACTTGATTGTGACTTGAAGCTGCGATGGAACAAATGAGGCTTTTCAATCAGCAAGCATTTGAGTGGCTGATCCATCATGGTGATGTTGACAGATGGGCCATGAGCAAGTTCCCATTTAAACTGTGGGATAAAATAACCACAAACCTCGCTGAGTCCTTCAATGCTGGGATGGTAAAGGAAAGACATCATAATGTGGTCCAACTTATACATGAGCACCGTGAGAAAGTTGCAAAGAAGATGTATGCAGCAACCATGGCAATGAGTAAGTGGAAAAATGGTGTTGGCCCGAACATCAAACAACAAGTGCTGGATAATGTGGCAAGAGCTGAATACATGGATGTTCAGATATATGGAGGAGGAAGGGTGCAGGTCCGGACAGCAAGTGAGGCCCTAAAGGTTGAGTTGCACTTGCGCGGGTGCACGTGTAAAGCATGGCAAATGTCTGGTATTCCTTGTCCTCATGCGTGTGCAGCCATCAAGGGTGTTCATGGTAATGTGTATAGTTATGTTGATGAATGCCTGACGATAACGACTCAAAAATTGATTTATACACGAACCATGATTCCGGTTGTGACAATAGACATGCTCGACCCAAATGACGTTCGCCTATATGACATAGGAAGGCAAGTGTTACTAGCACCTCCTAAGACTAAACGTCCACCGGAAGGCCTCGATTCAAAGGGTAGAGAGCCAATTTCGCAATAAAAGATTTACCATTGCGGCTTATGCCATGAGGCTGGACACACAACAAGAACCTGCAAAAATCCAAACCCAAACCGAGCTTAATTGTGCATTGGTTGAGGTTGTGGGGTAAATATGTTAGAAGTCATCTTTTGGTATATATTTTAGAAGTCATCTTTTGGTATATATACAATGACTTGGATCCCTTCACTTATTTTTGTATAGAAGGGCTATAAGACTTATAGGATCACTAAAGATGTAATTGTAATCAGTGTAAATGGCATATAATGTCTTCATGCGTTGGAATGACACGGAAACATTACGTCAATGTGGAATTGTAATGTTCACTTGTCATTTCACTATATTTTGTACATGTCATCCCATTACAACTTTGTAAAAAAGCTACTTATCAATGCCACAATGACTGTATGTTGTTGGAGACTCTGTATTTGTAGTTATGTTTATGGGAAGTATCATTTGGAAATGTTGTTTCAGGATTTGTAAATGACTATCTGTTGTAATTCAGGAATAAGTAATTTGCGTTTGTGGATTAGTGTTTGTGGATTAGTAATTCTCGTTTAAGGATTTGTAAAAGTTCATTTTTATGTTTTGTAAAAGTGTCTTTAACTTTGGTTTTCATTCAGGCATCCAAGTGTGAACTTTGTAAAAAACACGTAGTAAATTGCGTTATGCAAATGGTAAATTGCGTTATGCATTTTGTAAAAGTGTCTTTAACTTTGGTTTTCCATTCAGTCATCCAAGTGTGAACTTTGAAAAAAACACGTAGTAAATTGCGTTATGCAACTGGTAAATTACGTTATGAAAATGGTAAATTGCGTTATGCATTTTGTAAAAGTGTCTTTAACTTTGGTTTTTCATTCAGGCATCCAAGTGTGAACTTTGTAAAAACACGTAGTAAATTGCGTTATGCAAATGGTAAATTGCGTTATGCATTTTGTAAAAGTGTCTTTAACTTTGGTTTTTCATTCAGTCATCCAAGTGTGAACTTTGAAAAAAACACGTAGTAAATTGCGTTATGCAACTGGTAAATTGCGTTATGCAAATGGTAAATTGCGTTATGCATTTTGTAAAAGTGTCTTTAACTTTGGTTTTTCATTCAGTCATCCAAGTGTGAACTTTGAAAAAAAACACGTAGTAAATTGCGTTATGCAACTGGTAAATTGCGTTATGCATTTTGTAAAAGTGTCTTTAACTTTGGTTTTTCATTCAGGCATCCAAGTGTGAACTTTGTAAAAAACACGTAGTAAATTGCGTTATGCAAATGGTAAATTGCGTTAAGCAAATGGTAAATTGCGTTATGCATTTTGTAAAAGTGTCTTTAACTTTGGTTTTTCATTCAGGCATCCAAGTGTGAACTTTGTAAAAAACACGTAGTAAATTGCATTATGCAAATGGTAAATTGCGTTATGAAAATGGTAAATTGCGTTATGAATTTTGTAAAAGTTTTATTTATTGTGTAAGTTATGAATGTAGGAAAAAAAGATAGAACACCCCAGTGCATATATCACACTCAAGGGAACCCTCTAGTGTGATATATTACACTCCAGTGCGCCTCAAAAACGAAAACAAAAACCCATTCTTCTACTTTTCCCTCTGTCTTGGTGATCGATCTCAGCGAGCGTTGGTGATCGATCTCAGCGAGCGTTGGTTATCGATCTCAGAACGAACCTGCAACATCACGGTCCTGTAGTTGAATTTGGTAAAAAGGTATTTGATTTCCTCTTTCCAATATAATCTTCCGTCCGTGGATTTTTCTGCAATGCAGGTCATTCGAACAAGTGTCCGTGGTTTTGGTGTTGTGGGTTTTCTTTTCGGGTTCTGATTGTTGCTTTTAGATAGGGTTCTGATTGCGTCTTAAACGAAGAGCTTCGTTTTAGTTGTTTCTTCATTATTGTTATTCTTGGTGGTTTTTTTGTTGATGATTATTTTTATATATTGGTTATGTAAGTGAATACAATGGCGAGAACAAAGGGTCTGAAGGAAGAATCACCTCCACGGGCATCAAAGAAGGACGCCATACCAAAGGAGCGAAAGTATCGGCCCAAGGTTCTTAAGGACACGGTCCCTAAGCCAAAAGAAAAATGGATTCAAATAAAAAAAAGGGGAAATGGCGTTATGAACAATCAGAATCAGAAGAAGATATTGGGGTAGAAGCTTCTGTCAGCCACACGTCATCTGTAAGTGCCGATCAGTAGTCTGAAGAAGAAGAAGAAGAAGAGATAGGGGCAGAATGTTTTATAACTACTCCAATCCATATATCCGATCAACATTCATTTAATCATTACTTCGATGAAAGGAAATTCTGCCCCACTGTGTATGTTGACTTGTCTAGATTGAAATCTCAGTGCAACATAGACTTGTCACCCTGGCTGAAGCAATATGAACCTTTGTTGAGTATAAGAACAGTGTATTGTCCAACAGTGGTGAAATTGTTTTATTTCAACATGAAAGATGCTAATGAGACTGATGTGGAGGGTAATATTATAGAAGAGGTTCTGGAGACAGAGGTGAGGGGAAAGAAGATCAAAATCACTGCTGAGTCTATCAACAACATTTTAGGAGTTATAGATGTTCCAAATACGCTTGTGAACCTCTTATCTGATGCAGACATCTTCTCTATATTGAGGCCAGGTGAACATATGGGAGAACTCAAGTTTGAACCTGCTTCTATATGTGATACATTCAGGGTGACATGGTTCATTTATACAAGAAACATGGTACAGAAGGGTAACAATTTTACCCATTTCACCTCACGAGATTATCATCTGTTTGCTTCTATCATATCTCAGGAGCCCCGAAATGTTGGTAAATGGGTATTGGATGAGATGCTACATTTTATTAAGAACTCTAAATTGACATCCACTATTCCGTTTCCCAACGTGGTTTCCTTTATTTTGTTCGCACATAACGTGTGGCATCTTATTGATGAAGAGAAACCTCAGAAGCCTGTGATGTTTGGTAAAGGTCATATACACAGAATGCATATTTCTCCTGTGATGTTTGGTAAAGGTCATATACACAGAATGCATATTTCTCTTCCTGAGGGTCAGCCAAAAATGAAGTTAACTAAGATGAAGCGAAAAGCTGATGCTGGAAAGGCTGATGCCAAATGTACTCAAGCAGCACCCTATCCAGCACCCTCCTCCTCTCCCTCCTTCTTTGAGACATCCTTACAGTCTTATATCCAGGATGCCTTAAACAAGGCTGTTGACAGAATTCTAGCATCGAACGGGTCCATTCTTAAGGAGAATGAGGATATTCTAAATCGAATGGAAGGGGCCACTGACAAATTAGTGACTACCGTGGAGGCACTAAAGACCTTGGTTAGTCGCATTGATCAACGACAGGATGAGATTGAAAAGAGAATTGACAAACTTGAGAAGAAAATGGAAACTTGAGAAGAATATTGATGAATTTGGAGATGGAGATAGGAGTCATGATGGATGGAGGATCAAACTAGAGGGATCTGCAAGAAAGCTTCACGTTTTGACTTTACAAAGCAACAAAGTAAAAGTATTGTAATTGAATATTAAGCACAACTTTTTAGCATGGTTTGCAAGTTTATGATCTTACTATGTTGGTAAACTTATCGATTGTTGCAAGTGGTATGTTTCAAGGCCAAAAACTTGTGGTTTTGTGGAAGGAGAACAATTTATTTAGTCCTTGAACTAAGAGTTGGACATACAATTAGATAGAGTGCACAGCACAAACTTGAAATTTTAATTTAACTCAATTTGGAGCATTTAACATTACATTTGATGATCAGATCGCAAGTGTTAGGAATCCTGTTGAATTGAACCAACAATAATAGAAGTAAACAACCATAACAGCTTGCTTGCTTCAGTGTACTTAACTCAGAAAGAGCCTGCATCATGACTTTTCCCATTTTCCTGGTATCAACTAATGTGGGATTCATATTATTCCACATGAGGTTGCATGGTATCTATGCATTACATAAACAAGACTTAAAAGGAAAAGTGAAAAACACAAGACATTTCCAAAGACATTTCCAACTCTGCATACTCTCTAAATAGGGTCAGAAAATGGCAATTATAAATCAAATTGGAGAGATCCAATGAAAACTCACATCAACTTTACATCCACCACACCACTTGATAACTATATATACCCATATGTACTAAAGTGAAAAAAAAAATCGAAGGCTTTAACAATAATACAATAATGGTCATCTATTTCTTCTATTCCCTCTATTCCCGGTGGGAGGAGGAGGAAGGAGTCCCAATGCATCTCTCGCGGCTTCATTGAGTTCGTGGTTTACAAGCCACCACATGAGGTTGCATCTATACGCGTTCACCTCATCATCATCATACTGCATAAGTTCACCAGGACTCCAATTATGCAACCAAATCAACACATGAGCGCCACAGTCTTGCCTACAGATCAGAACATAACTCAACTCAGAAACACACAAATTAACAAATTTACAGCTTTATTGATCTTGCCACATTGATCTTGCCACAGAATGACACTCACAAATTTGGTTGTTGTGGAACGGATGGCCAAATATCTTCTGTTCTTGGCCTCTTGGTGTTGTGATTGGGGTTAACAAATTGCATGATGTCTTCAAAACGTTGCCTCTGACATACAACACACATGCGTGTTATTAATTGCAAACTTAAAACTAAATCATAATACAATACAAGTAACTTACAATACTTACAATTTTTGCTATCGCCTTTGCCTGGGGACTTGCACCTGCGGGTTTCTTTTTTTTACTGGCCTGATTCTTACTTAAATAGACCTTTGTATTCATTGAATCCAGGACATAAAAATTCATAGTGCTTGGATCAATGGCCATGCAGAACCAATGCTCAACAACCAACATCGGTCCCATTATCAAATCACAATCACACATATTGTAACCTATATATTGTGGCAATAGTTGCTGTTTCCACTCAGAAACTTTCCATCCCACTAGTTTTATGTTCAATAAATTCTACATAATAAACAAAGGTTGAAGTCATGTTTTAGGTATGTCAATGCGACAAAAATTGTGAATGTCCACAAATGCACGCACAAATGAAGACTTACCATTTGATCAGCACTAAAAATGTGCCTCCTCACTTGGCTCTGGCCCTCTCGCTTCATATCTCGCTTCATATCTAGCATCAAGGTTTTACATACCACAGACATAACCTGCATGTTTACACACATGTTTAAACACTTATATAAGTGGGGTTGAAAGCGCTGTATGAAAAATTTAGCTTTTTTAGTACCAACCCGGTTACTTAATCTGTTTCTACGGCCTAGTGTTTGTAGCTGCTCCCGGGTTATGTCTTCATCGTCTATTTGTATGAGAATCCTAAATGAGAAACAATACATTAAGTAATCCAACATTAACTAATGGCAAAAAATTGTTTACTATTGAATATTCATTGAAATTAGTGACTTACTGTTGTCTCTCATCCTCGGTGTAGGGTCCGATATAATGTCATACAATATTTCCTTCTCTTCTTTGTCTTCTTTGGCCTTCCTTGCGCGCTTCAATGGCTTCGTCAGAATCCAAGGCGACTTTATTTTGGGCTTCTTCGCCCTCATTGACCTCCGTGGTGCTGCGTCCTCTTGTTGTGCACCACCCTCTTGTTGAACAGGGTACAAAAAAATGGATTTGGATTGTTCTCCTTCATTAGTCCCTCCGACACTAGCACTTTCACCATCAGATTCATCAATGTTGATTGGTGTTCCAATAGATGCGTCATCCTGATAAGCATCATCCTCATTGATAAGTGCAGATTTTATAATTAAATGAGTATCAATTCTGAGATATATTGGATTAAATTTATTACTATTTATATATCTTGCAGGAGTTATTAGCTGATTGAGAAAGGAGCAGAAAAAGGAAATCAATTTGAATAAATTGTGTGATATGAGAGAGTGGATTGCAAAAGATTTGGAGATGATTGGAGATCTCAAAAGGATATTGCATATCTTGTATTTAAGACAGGATCAGATCACGACCAAGTCAGCCTAAGGGAATTTCTATATAAAGAGCAAGGGAGATACACACTAGAGGACCACAGAGAGACAAGACGCAGAAGCAACCAAAGTACACACGAGAGAAAATAACATCCTTATGCTCTCTAAACTTCGGTATTTACCAAAGGTTTAGAGAGAAAGGATAAAGGAAGAAAAGGAGGAGACGGCTGAAGGAAGAAAGAGGATGCAAGAACAATTCCAATTTTTATCTCTTTTCTTCTATTTTGTTAACCTAGCCATGCTCGGCTAATTTTCTTTAGTAGTTAGGGCGAGGATGAACCCTATGCGAATTTAAGTATTTGTTTGAATTCTTGATTGAACGTTATTTTCCATGATTGAATGAATTATCTTTGCTTAAAGCTTTCTTAAAGAATGATCACCTTTTAGATTATTCATAGGTTGGTGTATGACAATAGAGATGTTGGTGCATTTAATCGGAACCGTTAATTCGTCATAGAGTTGCATGACCTAGACATAGGCTTACGAGTTTATGCGATCTTATAATTCTGGTTTAAATAATTGATCTTTCCAAACAATACTAAGACATTAGGTTGTTTTTAAAGATAACGGACTAAGGTAAGCGTCAAGACATTGGGACTTAGTCTAATTTTAGAGAATTGATTGTCAATCATGGGAAATAATAGTCAATTAGGGATTTAATTCAAATACTTGGATGAACATAGGGGATTTCTATGCCCTAGCTACGTTTTTCTCGACTGATTAACTTTTCTAAACTATCGTCTTTGAGATTCTTCATCTTGAATGCGTGTTTTCTATTAAACTCCTTAAAAATTCTGTTAGGTTACAACTCACCCTCTTTTACTCATTTGTCCAACTAAAGCTAAGATAACGAATTAGTGTCTGGAATACTAGTCCTCGTGGGACGATCTTTTCTCACTACTTTATTACTTGATACGGCCCGTATACTTGCGGAGTTTATAAGGCTTTAAAGTTTTGCCCTATCAAGTTTTTGGCGCCGTTGCCGGGACTAGTTTTATTTCAACACTAAGAGTAGTTATTGAAACTCTAGATTGGATTTTTCTTTTTCTTTTGTTATCATACTCTGTTTATGCGAGGTACCATTGACAGAAATTCTCTGCAGTTTGATCCTGAAATTGAAAAGACAGCAAAGAGAAACCGGAAACTTGCTAAACAGAGAAGAGAAGAGGCTAATAGTTCTAGTTCTGAGACTAAACCGGTAAAAATGGCAGAAATTGGTGCAGATCCTCCTCCTCCTCCAAAAAAGACCATGGGCGACTACATGACGCTTAATCCTCAAGACTATGATCAGGTGAGAATATTCTTCAATGGGATGCTTCCATCCTCTAGAATGATGATTAATGCTGCAGCAGGTGGTACGCTAAAAAATAAAACTCCCGAAGAAGCATTGGAGTTGTTTGAAGATATGGGGTCTTTTGAGAATGAAACTGTTACTCCACAACCAAAGAGGGGAGTTCTTCAGCTAGACTCTTACAATACAATATTGGCCCACAATGAGAACCTGGCCCAACAAAACAAGGTGATCCAACAGCAATTAGCTTCCTCACTAAACAGCTTGCCTCTTCTCAAGTATCATCTATCACTTCTCAGCCTCATTTGATTTGTGATTTTTGCCAAGGGGAACATGCTAATGGAGAGTGTGCAGCATTCATTACTGAAGAAACAGCAGAGGTAAAATACATGGGTAATCCTCCTAGAAATCAGTTTAATCCATATAGCAGCACATACAATCCTGGCTAGAAATCTCACCCAAACTTCTTCTATAAACCCCAATCAGCACCTCAGCAGTTCCACCAAACCACCACCACTGATCTGGAAAAGGCTTTGACACAGTTGACTCTCAGCACTACCGAATACATGAAGGGGTCAGAAGCTTTCCAGAATGAAACAAAAGCTTTCCAGAATGAAACAAATTCTTCTCTCAAAAATCAGGGGGCTTCGATCCGAAACTTGGAGCATCAGATTAGTCAGTTATCAAAGCAAATAGCAGAGAGAAGCCAAGGGTCCTTCCCTAGTGATACTGTGGTCAATCCAAAAGAGCATTGTAAGGCCATAACTACAAGGAGTGGTATAGTGGTTCAGCCGGTTGAGAAATCTGTTCCAATGAAGGACAAGTCTGAGAAAGGGGAGGAAGAGGTTGAGCAATGTAATGTGCAGCAGGTTCCAAAGGAGATAGCTACAAAGAAGCCTCCCATTCCTTCTTATGCAAAACCTCCTTATCTCCAAAGGTTGAAGCAGCAGATTCAGAAGCAACAGTATGCCAAGTTCTTGGATATTTTTAAGAAATTGCATATTAACATCCCTTTTGCAGAAGCTCTTGAAAATATGCCTAATTATGCAAAGTTCATGAAAGATTTGCTTTCCAAAAAGCATAAGTTGCAAGAAGCAGAAACAGTGGCTTTGACTCAGCAGTGTAGTGCCATCATTCAAACTAAGTTGCCACCAAAGCTCAAAGATCCGGGCAGTTTTAGCATTCCTTGTGCAATAGGGAATGTCAATATGGGCAGAGCACTTTGTGATCTGGGAGCTAGTATTAATCTAATGCCCTTATCTGTTTCAAAAGCTCTCGGCATTAAAGAGATGAAGCCTACTATGATGTCATTACAGTTGGCGGATAGGTCCATTAAAAAGCCAGAAGGTGTCATTGAAGATGTGCTTGTGAAAGTGGACAAATTCATCTTCCCGATGGACTTTGTGGTTCTTAACATGGAGGAAGATGCTGAACTTCCTTTGCTTTTGGGAAGACCCTTCTTGGCTACTGCTAGAGCAGTAATTGATGTAGCTGCAGGAAAAATGGAGTTTCAAATGAATGATGAGAAAGTCACCTACAATGTGTTTCAATCCATGAAATACCCAGCTGATAATAGTGACTGCTTCAGAATTGATGTAGTTGATGCAGCCATTCAAGAAATCCTTCTTCAAAAAGATCCAGATGATTCCTTAGAGGATGATATTGCTCAGTTGTTGCAAGTGGAAGAAGAGGTTTCTGCAGATGAGAATTCTGATTTACAGGTTGAGAAGCTGCAAAGGAAGGATTATGATGCACCACCTGCTGCTCCTAAGGTGGAACTAAAGGAGCTCCCTTCTAATCTGAAGTATGCTTTTCTAGGGAAGGATGACACTTATCCCGTTATAGTTAGCGCTGAATTGTCACCTACTGACGAAGAGAAGTTCTTTGAAAGTTTTGACTACCCACAAGACTGCAATAGGGTGGTCTATATCTGATTTAAAGGGGATTAGTCCTTCATTCTGCACTCATAAAATTCTCATGGAGAACGATGTGAAACCGGTAAGGCAGCCCCAGAGGAGACTTAACCCAACTATGAAGGAAGTAGTAAGAAAGGAGGTGATGAAACTATTAGATGCAGGAATGATTTATCCTATCTCCGATTCAAAGTGGGTTAGTCCAATTGCAAGTAGTACCGAAAAAGGTGGAATCACTGTAGTGAAAAATGAGAATAATGAATTAATTCCCACTAGAACTGTCACGGGCTGGAGAATGTGTGTGGATTATAGGAGATTGAACGATGCCACTCGTAAGGACTTATTTCCTTTACCATTCATGGACCAGATGCTTGAAAGGCTTGCCGGTCACTCTTACTACTGCTTCTTAGATGGCTATTCTGGTTACAATCAAATAGCAGTGGCTCCAGAGGATCAAGAGAAGACAGCTTTCACTTGCCCCTTTGGTATTTTTGCTTACAGACGGATGCCCTTTGGTCTTTGCAATGCTCCAGCTACTTTTCAGAGGTGCATGTTGTCTATATTCTCTGACATGACTGAGAGATTTATTGAGGTATTCATGGATGATTTCTCTGTTTTTGGCACTTCCTATGATACTTGCTTGGCTAATTTGTCTTGTGTGCTCCAAAGATGTCAAGATAGTAACTTGGTACTCAATTGGGAAATAATAGTCAATTAGGGATTTAATTCAAATACTTGGATGAACATAGGGGGATTTCTATGCCCTAGCTACGTTTTTCTCCACTGATTAACTTTTCTAAACTATCGTCTTTGAGATTCTTCATCTTGAATGCGTGATTTCTATTAAACTCTTTAAAAATTCTGTTAAGTTACAACTCACCCTCTTTTACTCATTTGTCCAACTAAAGCTAAGATAACGAATTAGTGGCTGGAATACTAGTCCTCGTGGGACGATCTTTTCTCACTACTTTATTACTTGATACGACCCGTATACTTGCGGAGTTTATAAGGCTTTAATGTTTTGCCCTATCAAGTTTTTGGCGCCGTTTCCGGGGACTAATTTTATTTCAACACTAAGTAGTTGTTGAAACTCTAGATTGGATTTTTCTTTTAAAAAAAAAATGGATTTCAATTGGCAACCAACTGGTCTTAATGATGAGAAGGAGATGAATTCTTTGTCTTCTATACAAGAAGGATTGATTGCTGTTTTAAATTCTTTGAATAGACATAGGCAACATCAAAGGAGCATAAATGATAGTTGTATTCCATATGTTGATTCTTCTCAATATGTTTGCATGTCTTGTGTTTATTGTGGAGGGAATCATTTATATGAATATTGTCCATATAATACAACTAGTCATTTTGTGAGAGATGATTTCACTAGGAACCAAGCTTGTTTTGGTAACTCATTTTGTCGTAGTGAAAGTTTTGAGCAACAAAATTTTATGGATCCATATGTCTATTGTTCTTATGAAAATACCCCTCCTTGTTACTCCTATCCGTATGTTGAAGAACACACCATTGAGTACAGGGAAAAATCTAATTTGGAAAGATTAGTTGAGGAGTGTGGGGAAGCATTAGAGAAATTAGAGAAATCTAGTAGAGAGGACAAGGAGATTGCCACTAGCATTAAGTCAAGTGTCCAAAATACTGGGGTACATGTGAGTCAAATTCTTTCAACCCTTGAGACTATGGTGCAAGATAATTCCTTAAACCTGATGACTACTTCTTATGCTGATAATGATTATTGTGAGGAAGTTGAGGGCATAGAATTACATGAGGCTATGGACAATGTAGAAAATGATTGTGGGATTGAAATTGATTTAGATGAGAATAGTGGATGTCTAGAAGAGGTTCTGACTGTGGAGCCTAAGAATTGTGATGTTGGTGATCAAATTGATGTAGATGTCCCAATTGTTGTTGTTCATGACCTTCCTCTTGAAGTGTTGACTCTTACTGATGAGAGTCAAGTTGATTTTATTGGATGCTCTAAATTCTTGGATGTGCCTATGTTTATTTTCAAGGATATGCATGTTGTGCTTCGTTAATAGTATTATTGATTATATGAAATTGTTAGGAGTAGCTAATATAAGCTCCTTTAGAATTGGTACTCGTTAAGGTGTGGCCTAAATTTATTTGCAATTTTCTTTCCCATATATGTTAGTTTATGCTTCTTCATAAAACTATAACACCCGATTACAGACTTTATGAATTTGTACTCGTTAATTTTATGCAATTTTCTCCTCAATTCTACCGTACGTAAGCTAGTCTTTCTAAGCCGACTTACTTACAGTACCGACTGACCTACCAAAGCACTCTTTTCCTGCTTCTGTGCGTTAAGATTCACTGATTTGTAAGAAAGGGAAAAGAAAAACTGAGCCTTAACATTAATTTTTAGGGCATGCTCCAATGACGACGGTTATATTGTTTGAACAAGTCATTCTAACCAAAACAGAGTATAGCCCCCCTCCCTCCGCCCATGGACTTAAGGGATCCCAAAACAGCTATCAATTACTATTACTATTCGAACCAAATCAGCATTCCAGTCACTGGGTTCGAACTTAGAACAAAAATAAAAAAACAGAGAGAGAGAGAAGAACGCGTTTAGGGCTCAGGACTAATGATGGGAGGAGGGAGATACCTGACGGAGGCGGCGAAAATGGCTTCTGCGGCGGCGGCGGCGGCGAAAATGTCTTCCACGACGACGGAGACGGCAGCGATGGCAGTGGGTCAAGAAGAACGCTTGGACGAAGGGAGGAAATGGCTAATCTTTTTTGCTTAGACAGAATTTTCCCAATCGAATGGAATGAGACGAAGTGCTCCTGCCCTGTTTCAATGACTAAGATAGTTGAGGGCAATGTGGTCTTTTCACACGAAATTGCATAACCCTCAAAAGTCCTCATCACCTCTCAGTCTTTTTGCAAATTCAGAGGACTTCTAGGGGTTTTACAAATTCATTTGGTATTTATCTGGAATTTTCCCTTATTTTTTAAGAAAAAGATAAGAAAATATCACTTAAATTTTAAGATGTTAAATTGGTTTTGTTGCTAATAAAAGTATAGCTATTAATTATAAAGAGCATAACAATTTGCAACTCATTCTAATAAAAAATTACTGATTTAAAATTTTGAAATTTAAATAGCTTTTTTTTTTTAAATTTCATTGGGCTTATTGGCAGACTTGATTTTATTTTTATTTTTTAAAAAAATCATTTTTCTATTACATGTCTCCCAGAGTCGATATTTCACTCTTTAACTATCGAACATCTGGATTGTTATAGGCAGTGGCGGAACTAGGAAATTATTTTAGCCCGGGCCAAAAAATAAACATATTGAACTATTTACTAAATAATATCGCCTAACAATGAAAATACAAATAAATAATAACCGACAATTATAAATCAAAAGATAATATAGTAAACAAAAATTCTATGGCCTTTGGAAGGAGACTCATTACAAGGTGCATCACTTTCAGAAATTATTTTTTTAGAAATATCACTTTCTGAAGTTGTTTTCTTCTTAAAGAACACACATCTATGTTTTTCTATTTATCCTTACTCATCTTTTTCAATCTACAACAAATTTGGTGACCCATAATATATGTTGTTATAAGTGTTAATTAGTATCTTCTGTCACTAAATATTAATTATTATAGTACTACTCAATCCATAAAACAAACACTTAAATGTGCATTCCACCTACCTCAAAACAAAATAATTGGAGAAAATAAAAATAAAACATAATATGAACTCCAAAAAATATATTTTTAAAAAAATGCAAATCTGATTCAATTTCAGTTAAGCAAATAACCTATAATAATTTACTTTTTTAAAGAGAAATTCATTATAAAATCATAAGACAACCAAATAATAAATCCAAACCGATTAAAATTAGCTATTAATCCTCCTCTACATATATATAGTCATCTATTGTCAAAACCCCAGACTCTCCCAAAAGTTTCACTAATTAGCACAATATTACCCTCATTAGAAAGAGAAAAATACATAGAATAACTTTCATAAAAGGAGTTAGGTGAAAAGAAATGATTTTAAGTACCTATTTTGTCCTTAAAATGAAGATGAATAGCGCCAGATATAAGATGATACTAACCTTTTCAATAGGTATCTCAAACAAGAATTTTACTTTTCTCTCACAACCCAATGAGTAATGAACTAAACATTGTCCTAATAAAAAAGAGAGTATAATTATAGAAAAGAGAAAAAATTAGTTGGGGTCAAATTATTGGCCAAAATAAAATATTATATAACACATATATAAATATATAAGATAAGAGAAGGCCAGCTGGGGTCAAGGCCCCAGCTAGCCATAACATGGCTCCGCCACTGGCTGTGGCCTTGATAAAAAATTAGCTGGGACTAAATTATTGGCCAAAAAAAAATATCATATAATATATACATATATTTTAACAAATTTTAAAAGATTTTAGAAGGCTAGCTGGGGCTAAGGCCCTAGCCGGCCATTGAAGAGTTCCGCCACTGGTTATAGGGAATGTCACAGTCAAATAAATAAGTTCAATATTGATAATTTGATATTACTAAAATTATAATTATTAATTATAATTTACATAGGACTGTAATTCTCTTGATAATCACGTGGGGATTTTCAAGATAACTGATAAAATGTACTATATATTCTATCGGTCTAAAGTTACTCACCAATAAGTGAATGTCATGTTTCACGGGTGGTGATGACCTAAAATATGTCTTTTCAACTTTTCATACTACAACGTGGATTTATAAATATGTCTGGTTAAGTAATAAATCTTTTCTTTGCGAGAATTTTTTTTTTTTTTTTGGAAGTATAGGTTCAGAAACAACTAGGTCCAGAACAGAGATAGAGCTTGAGATAAATATTTGGGAGGGGCCAAATGTATACTTATTAACTAATTAAAAATTTTATGATTATACAACATTTTTAAAATATTTAAATTTATAATTAACAATTCTAATATATAAGATAATATACATGTCTCTAGTATGGATGTCATATCAATTACAAGATGAGAAGATATCATGAAACGTCTGAAAAATTTATTTAAGAGATTTTATGCACTGAGAAACTTTTAATTATTATTGTATAATTTTTCTTTTTCACAATGAGAAACTTTTAATTATTATTGAATGGATTGGGCCCCACAGTTGAATGAGAATCAAAGACCTAAAAGCTACAAGAGTGCCGCTAGCAAAGGAATGAAGGGAGGCCGGAAAACGGAGAAAAAGTTTACTGTTCATCCCTCTCCTTCGTCGAGCCGTGAGTGAAATAGAGGAGCAGCGAACAGCACTGCAGAAGTTTCAACTAATCTGAACATTTTTTTTTTTTGGGGGGGGGGGATCCTTGTATCAACTAAGTTCCGTCCTTGGTCCTGAGATTTTTTCTTGTTTCATTGTTGTCCCAGAAGTTTCAAAACGTAGCTATATTGTCCTATTCTATTAAAAAACTAATGTTGATCATCAAAAAATTGACGTTAACCGTTAACTTTTTAACCGAAATAGGCAATATTATTATGTTTTGAAACTTTAGGGATAACATTGAAACTAGATTAACTTTCAAAGTAACATTGCTCTTTAGCGAAAACTCCTAAAGTAAATTTGCTAGTTAACCCAATGTGTGTAGTAATGTTTTTATTCCGAATCTGTGCTTGTTTAGAAAATGTAATATAGTATAATAACTTGTATAAGATGTAATAGCACATTTTATCTTTAAATGGGGTGGGAACAGGATTAGGTTTGGCAGTTGTATGAAGTTAAATGCAATTTATATCTTCCCAGCACGTACATTGTATAGAATTTGAAAAATAAGCCAATTGAATTGTTTTTTGTATATTATATATGGCACATTATTAGGTAATCTAAGTATGAGTGAACTTGGGGCCAACGAAGAAATTCTCACATCGAATAAAACGGAGTTTAATAAGTAAATATTTCATTCGATCCTTAATATAAAATCTGTAGACTCTTTTTAGAAATATTAAATAAGTTAGTTAATCATATATTGTGTATCATTTGATTATATATTAGTTTATGAGTTAGACAAATTAGTTTGGTATAAAAAAATAAATATTAATACTTAAAAATAATTTATTTAGCTTCTTTAATCTCTTTAAAAATGTGAACTAAGTCTTATATAAATAACTTGAGGTAGTACATAATGAATTAGAATGACCCGTAAATTTGTGTTTTGAAATTTTAAGTTTGTGAAATATATACTTTCTCCGACTCTTAATAGGACATATTTGAGAAGAATATCTTAATCTTAAATATAAAACCTATTTTTAATATTTACCAGCATTTTCATAATTTACCCACATTGATACTCTCTCAACCATTTAAGGATGAGAGGGAATGAGAGAATTAAAGAGGTTGATTAGAATGATTTAGAAAATACATATTATTTTAACTAACTTAACAAATTTAACTAACTTTGATAAATATATTTTATATTGAGAACTAAAATAAACAGTGAATATTGAAGCAAACATCGTGCATGTTACCAACAAATCCAAAAAGAAATGAACCATCACCATCACTATATGTGGGCACGCACATTGACCAGAACCAGTGGCGGAGCCAGGATTTCAAGTTTGTGGGTGCACAATTAATGGTGAGATTCGGGGGTTCAGGGGCAGTGCCCCCGAAATTTTTTTTTAAGGAGGATAAAAGGCAACCCACTCCTTCGTAAAGTTTAGGACCAGAAATGAGGTTCAATTGAAAAGTATTTCCAAGGAAATCAATTTAAACAGAACAATATACTCTAATCTCATGGCATAAAGATACCGGATGTTCACAATCAAATTCCAAAGCAACATACAAGGAAATACCGCAACCATTTTATAAGGGGGTCTATCCCTAAGTCAAATATATGAGAGCAAATATATGATATATTGGGTTCAACTTTGACCTGTTCCAAAATTATCATATCAGGAGGCAACTATCTATGTCAACAAGAAGGCTGAGCTGCCAGGTGCACAGTGAAGAGAAAGGCTATATCAGATTTCTACTTCTCCTGCACCCCAAATTTCTTTTTCTATTTCTCACAATCTTGATGCAGCAGAAATGCAAACAAATGGTAACAAGAGCTAGAAGTTGATGCATCAATTAAACTGTAATACCCTAAAAATCGTATTTATGATAAATATCATAAATTAGGAAAAAAAATCAATAATGTGTCAGAAATGACCAAAATGCCCTTGTGGAGCATAAAATGACTTAAGGAAATTATGAAAAATCCTTTGAGGCAATAAAATAATTATTAAAAATTAGAGAGTATGTTGTCTCTAATTTAGACAATTTTTGGGATTTATTTCCCTGGAAAATGGTGAGGGAAAAATTAAAAAGTATTCCGGGATCATTGTTGACCTGGTGATTTTTAATATTTTATGTAGAACATAAAATACTAATATAAGTCCAATTGTTATGAGGAAATAACTATTTCTAAATAATAAAATTATCAAAAATTAGTGGGGGATTAATTAAGTAATTATTGGCAAATTACTTAAGCATGAACAAAGGAAAATTCGAAGATAATTATGTAAAACCCTAAAATTAGTGGTAAAGGGCTAAAAATTAGCATAAATATATTTGCTAATTAATTGAAAAATATGGATAAAAATTGGTGAGGATAAGTAATTTTAAGCCTAAATACAAGTATGGGCCAATAGGAAAATTTTGTAAAAAAATTATATAAAAAAATATTAAATTATATAATAGTTAATTTTAAAATCAAATAAAAATATATATATATTTGGTATGTGAGGGCCGACATCTTTTAAGGGAATAAGTGAAAAAAAAATAAATAGAAAGAGTGTAAACTTAGAACTCTTATATTAAATATTAATTAAAGTAAAATAGTAAAAAGTAAATAATTACCTATAGGAATCGGATCCTATCTAGAGAACCAGGAACTGGATTTCTAAAGTCAGGGTATATTATTGATCAGTGGATTTTTTATCTTAAAGTGGTCTTTTCCAGAAGTTAATTCTGAGATCGGTAGAAGAAGTTAATAATAAGACGAAATAGGGAAAATCTGAGAAATAGGCAGATAGTCATAAAATTAGGATTTGAACAAAATAAATTGTAACTCAACATCTGGGAATGAGTTGAGAATTTCCTGGACATATTTGGAATCAGTGAATTTTTGTCTAGAGGTTGACAATTCCAGAAGTGAATTAAAATGGCACGGCACGTTTTAGAAACTTCCGCAGGACCGTTGGAACCCTGTATGGAATCAAAAAGTTATTTAGCCCGGACATTTCTAGTAAGTGAGAAAATGTCTTCGAAGTTGTAATTCCAGATTTTTGGGATTTTACGCGATTACGCGAATCGAACACCGATCGGGGAATTCTATCGGACCGGAGGCAAAAAGCAAAATTTGAATTAGTGACTCATGGAGGCAGCTGGACGTTTTGGGTATTGCTTGGCCAAGAAAGATTCATCTAGAAACCCTAAGTTGCTTGGTTGATATGGAAGGGAAAATTACAAGTTTGGAAAGGGAAAATTACCAAATTGGACCCAAATTTCTTCTATAAATAGGACACCACTCTCTTCATAATTCTCACACCATTTGCCTTATCAAATTCGAAACATAGAGAGAGGTTTTAGAGAGAGAAGCTCTGGAGGAAAAAGCAGCGAAGCTCTGGGTAAGTTTTTCGGTACTTAAGCTTTCGTAGTTCTTTCGGTAGTTAGAGTAGAAATGCTATATTAGTCTTTAATCTTCCAAGTATGATTAGATATCATATGATAGGGGTATTTTAGTCATTATTTCGAAAGCAACCGTTCGCAACAAATTTTTTCTTGATTTTATTTAATGATTTTCCTAGATCAAATTGACGGTTTAAATTATCTTATTTTTCCCCTACAATTTTAATACTTTTTTAAAAAAGTAAACCATAAACTGTACTGATCAAAATAAACTATCCATAAGGACAAAGTTGAGATTTAAGGAGAATAAAAAAACGGACTGCCCAATCTTTCGATTTTAAGGACTGCCCAGTCAAAGTTTGGGCCACAGCATTTCACACATGAACTCTGAATAAAATTTTGGGCCTTATACCCCTCGTCCTTGGGTTCAACTGGCGTGGGGGTTGGTTTTCCTCACCTTATGGGAGGGGGTTCGATCTCTGCATTGGTCAAGGCACTGGGGGGGCGTTCTAGGGGTTTATGAAGCAGTTCACATAGCCGAGAACGCCATGGTTCATGCTGTGGATTGGGCTCCAAGTGCCCTTACCCTTGGACTGTGGGTGAGCCCAACCCCTGTCCTAAAATTTTTAAATCAAAAAAAAAAAAAAGGGCCTTATGGGATAAAGTTTGAAAGGCCCAAATGACTCAAAAGGCTTGTGTTGGGCTGTTGGCAAGTAGAGACTATGGATTGCCAAAAGAAAAATATATGGAGGGACTTGTTGCAAGTTTGAACACATGCCCTTCCAAGACATTCAATTTCCTTCAACTAACCACTAGCACATAAGAAGAAGAATAAAATTTCAAATCTCAAGAGACACCCCATAAGGAGGAGAACATAAGTTCTAATTCACCAGACACACTTTTTGAGAGTGTTTTAACTTTAATGCTTCCGACTTAACAAAAATTAGGCCCCCGTCCAAAATGCCTAGAAAATACTTTTATTTGCATATTTTCTTAGGCTTTATGTATTGAGAATTTTTTTAACATTTTAGTAAAATTTAAATGCTTAAAAACACATACAATCTTCTAAAAGCATTTCACTCGAAAACACATGCAAATTTAAGCGGGTTCTGATTATTCATCACGTGATAATTTCACAAGTTCCATTAATACAAGCGACGACCATTTTCATGCTAAAAGCATGCATTGAACAAAACAAATACTCTGCAATCTGCAAAACAGCAAAGTATGCATTACTATATGAGTCTTCCATATATCAGTTACTTAAACGAATACTGCGAAACAAGAGATTATAAGACACGTATATCACTAAGAAAGGGGTTAAGAAAATATCAGGGAAGAGGGGGACCGCACAACAAGTGATAGATCCTAGAGCTGCCTCTTGGTTTATCAGAAGCCACTTAACAGAGCATAAAGGAAATCCACTTTAGGAACTATTCAAAAGCTGATATCTCCATAAATTCGGACGTAGGAAGTAATAAAAGTGTAACAATTTCTTGTCTCTGTTCCTTTGGATGTTGGTGTAAACAACTCAAATATTTTGTCATGGAACAAAAAATATCATACTGTAGCACAGAAAGGAAATAGACACATGGAATAAAATAATGGCCAGGCTTGATTATTCACCATGACTTGTATGTTTCTATTTATAGAATCATGAACCAATTATACAATGACATGTGTGCTATAGGATTATTCTAGAATACAATGTAATAACAATAATTACAAGATATACACAATTTTTTTATTATTATAACTCCCTCCTTTACTATGGATTGATTCCCTCTACCATCGGAGTACCCATTGCCTCTGCCATTAGATGATACTCTGCCTCCACGTCCTTTACCTCCTCGACCTCTCCATGTCCTTTGTTTTGGGAACGAGACTGAGAAGAAGAATTTGTTTGAAATGATAGATTGGCAAAGGCGTTTAACATAGTTGTGGTGGAGGCATGATTGAGGTGCTCTAAACGAGATTCGAAAGTGAGGAGGTTAGATTGAAGCTCTGCCCAAGATAGGGTGTCTTTCTATGATAGAAGAACGACTATAGGAGTGTAATCAGTGTCCAAACCAGCAAGCGTTTGAGTAACCAAGTCTGTGAGAGACAATGGACAGCCAGCCAAAGTGAGGTTATCGGACAGGGACTTCATTTTTGCCAGATAGTACCACATCTTTAGGGAGTCCTTCTTGAACTGTTGGAACTCACTCTTTAAGAAAGTGATTCTCGATTTGGTGTTAGCACCAACCAACTCAGTGACCGACTTCTAGAGAGCGGCTGAGGTTTGCACGAGGTCATTTGGGAGGCTATTTCGACGGTTATTGTGTCGAACAACCAACCCAGCAAAATCTGATCAATAGCCAACCAATCATCATACATGGGATTTGGACACACCTGTTCCTCTGCATTGAAGATTGAAGATATACTCCGGTGGAATTGATTTGGTGCCGAGAATATGGCCCTCAAGGTGATGACCTTGGATGATAGGCATAAGAGTGGATTCCCCAAGTCAGAAAAAGGCACAGCGAATGAAAAGAAAGGAGTTCCGATGAAGGATGCTAGGTGAAGGTAGGATTGAAAATTGGGAGGAACGAACGAGGTTGCGATGAACGACAGAAGTGAGGAGGAAGAAGGAAAATGGGAGTTGTGGGTGAAGGGAGGGTGAGACACGGTATGAGACCCAAAAGAGACAGATGGAGATGAAGAAAAGACTGATGTGACGGTTGAATCTTGAGGAAAGGGACGGGTAGTGTGAATAGCATCGGTGGTGTGAATGGGATTAGGGTTTGTGGTTAAGGTGGAGGTGGTGGCTAGGGTTGATTGGGTGGTGGGATTCCCAGAAGTTGTCATTTCTAGCTTTTAGGCTCTGATACCAAGAAAGGAAATAGACACAATGATTAAAATAATGGTTAGGCTTGATTATTCACCATGACCTTTATGTTTCTATTTATAGAACCATGAACCAATTATACAATTACATGTGTCCTATAGGATTATTCTAAAATACAATGCAATAACAATAATTACAAGATATACACACTTATTTATTCTAACTAGTACAGTGTTCCCTGCAAGTAAAACTATTTAACAAAGAAATGGTTCTTGCATATATTATTAATTTCTTCATTGTCAGAAATGAACTTCCCATGAAACTATTTCCTTTGGCAGCTTGTTTTTTAATTTCAACATTTTGCCACGAAAAAAGCCTCACCTTCTCTTACTTTCTCTATTTAATTAATTTCTTGGTTTATTCTCATTGATTATAGAAAATCATATTTTATACCACCGGTGTAAACTTCTATATATGAAACTGGTTGCAGAGGGGAGAGAAAAAGGCCATTATATATATTAACTGAATAATTAATTATCAATCACATACATTAATTGAGGTCTCTGTGTATGGTATGCCTTCCAAAATGATACTATATGTGAGTTTTAGAATATTATTGAACTGATTCGGATTCGATGTTGGCAGGGCTTTTGCATTATTAGTCTCCGTATCAGTTTTTGAACCTCAGGCATTTTAATTTGGCAACAAGATCGCTCACATATTCCAATTTGTTATGGTACATGTAGCATCAAAAATATATTTCAAGAAAAAAAAATGGAGTTTGCAAACTTGCAATACAAAGCATTTATGTAAATTTAAGACATGTGAATTAAGAGTTCTTTTCTTTAAATGTCTATTTGTTATAAAGATTCCAAATTATAGTGCTTTGTGGATGTTTGAAACCTACTGTGATTGCATTGGATGAAGTGAAATTTGAACCTTTGTTTTATCAGTTGAGTAATTCCATTCCAGGGGAAATTATAATTTTATGAACTCCATATCAATGAAAATTTTTTGCTGGTTGTAGATGAAAATAGAGCATGAGCTTATTACTCCTTCAAAGTGAGTTTTAGATGAGAGTTGTGTTGGATATTATTAAACTGACTCTGATTTGAATTAAGAGTAAAAGTTCAAGATATGAGAATTAAGAGTTATTTTCTTTAAACTCTATCTTCTTTTCAGGATTGAAGGTATGAATTGGTATTTAATAATTTAACTTGGAAGTAGTTAGAACCATCATATGAATTTTGCACTTTTTCCTAAATCAGAGGAAGTTGCAATGAGGTAACAGATGGAGTGATTGGCGTGAAGCATCAACATCATCTTTTAAACGTAGGCCACAAATTTTGTTGGACCTTAGTTATCTTCATTCTTATCACATGTGGATCTGCAATTTACCCAAAGAACCTTATCATTTAAACACACATTCAATTCAGACAAGCCCTCCCATACCTTTTTTTTTTCTTCTAGTTACTAGTCTATGAAAGTTGTAGGAAAGTAACTAATGTGAAACTTGGTCTAATCGGAAGAAATTAGTCTCTCACAATATAATAAACTAAAGATGAAGAGGAAGAAAATTGACCATTCCACATATGAAAAAATTTCTGGCGTAAATAGTGGTGTACTAAATTATGACACCCACTTGCCCAAATTAACGGTTAGATGAAAAAACGTTGCTTCCTGCTGAAAGCTTCGGATATTCACATTGAAACAATGACCCTACCATCATATGGTGGAAGTTGCAGGGAAGTGACATAGGAAGCTGCAATGAAATACCAAAGCTATTAATATGATATGAAACGAGCTTCAACATTCTCTTTTCTACGTAGGCCACATATTACGTACATTCTTTCACATGCAAATGCAATCCCTCCCGGCAACTCGTCTTTATAATTCATTTGCCCCGGATGAATATATTGCAGATATTCTCTCTCTCTCTTCTTATTCTAAATACAGAATTTAGATAACTAATTTATGAAGGTTAATAAAATTAGTTAAGTTAGTTCTTTTATTAAAAAAATGTGTTTATTTCCCTTAAATGTTCTCTTTATTTATTCATGAGCATTGGAACTATGACATTATATAAATTCTTTAACATATGCAATCAATAGGATATTTTGAGGCAAAAATTATAAATTAGGGACACAATCGGATTGAATTTAATATTTAGGACCAAAGTAAACCTCTTATCTAATTCCTATATTTAGGACTAAAGATTAAAAAATTATCATTTAACATGGTTTCAAACACAATTTTACCTACCATATCTCTAACAATAACTAAACTATGACATTACTATCAAGATTGCAAGAAAACAAGAGAGCAACTGAATTTTGCTTCAAATTTTCCATTGAGTTGATTGTATGAGGGAACATGTCATGTTGTGATTATTTTTTTAATAAATTAAAGCATAAACAAGTTCAACATACTTCCTCCAATTCTTTTTATATAAGATAAAATGTTTTTAGTCTTTTTCACATGAGGCACATATAAGTTACACTAAATGAGTTTATTAAATAATGATAAAACTGAATGCTTTTTTTTTTTTTTTAAGGAATTGTGAATTTTATGACTATTCTTATTTCTAATAATAACGATTGAGATGTTTTTAAATGGAGTAATTATTCTGGCAAAAAGAAATGGACTAAGTTTTATATGTATGACCCTGATCATAGTAAATATGAGGAAGTTGAAGTGAAGTAACAAAGCAACTGGTATGAGGCACCAACATCATCATTTACATGTAGGCCCCCCTACGGACAACCTTTCAGGCTTTCACATGCAAAAGCAATTCCCCCAAAGACTTGACTCAAGTAGGCCATTAGCTCTCAGGTCTCAAAAAGTAGGCCAATTAACGACTTAGTATTACACAACGTGACCAATCAAGATGTGAATCCAGCTCAAAGATGTGAATAAGTGGGAAGGAACTTGCTCTTTCACCACCAACGTCCTAGGTTTGAGGCGTGAGAATGGAGAAAATGGTATTAGAAGCTCTTCCCTCATGACCGTGGGCCTAACGTGGAGTGAAATCCGGATTAGTCAGAACCGGAGGTTCTAGTAAACCGGGTGGGATGCCAAAAAAAAAAAAAGAGATGTGAATCCAGCTCAGAAAAGGGCTCATATTTATATTTAGTGGTCAACAGTAGGATACCTATATGCCTACCATGCTTTGATCACTAGTTCTTGCAGTTCCATGAGATTGCAGTATTGTTGTGCGTGAGATGGGGAAAAAATTAGGGAAAATATCAGTGGGGTCTCAAGGTAGACAAAAAATTAAAAAGTCCCTAGAGACTTTTTTTTAATATTAATTACGGAATTCTTCTCCCAAAAAATTCTTGTTGTCAAAATGGTTTTATTAATTGTTAAAATGTCTCTAAGAAAAACCCGTTGTCAAAATGACTTTTCATGTTGTCAAAAAATTTCTAGATTTTTAAAATTTTACACGTCGGAGGAAAAACTCGGTTTTGATAGGGGATTTGGGGTTGGGACTTTTTGATATTTTTTGTCTACCTTGGGACCTCATTGATATTTTCCCAAAAAATTATAGCATAGGACTCTGTCAGTATATGAGCCGTATTAAGTAATAAAGAGTGAGTAGGATGTCGTTCTCACGAGGATTTGATATCAACAATTTAATTGAAAAATGACTTTACACATTTGCTTAAGTTGAGTGAAAACAATTTAAATCAAAGATAGGAATAAAATCTAACTAAAAAAATAAAATAAAATCTAATTAATGCTAAGGATAAGGGTGATTCTAGATCTTAAGCGTTAACTTGGATAGATTATTATAGCCTTTATTACTTCTTAGTGTCTAATTCCTCTCCTTGATTGCATTTAAAGATATATTTGCTAGTCTATGACTCTTAATTACATAAGAGCGTTTTTCTATTTGCTAAAAGGCATTGCAATTATGTTAATTCCTAATATCTTAGGTGATTAGTACTTAATTGAATTAATTTAAGTGCAAGCCTAATGAGACTATGTAGGCCCGATAGGTATATATCTATATCCTACGAGTAAATTAAGTCCGAAAACTTAATCCTAAACGAATTAATTGAATGCCTATTTTAAATTCCCTATGTTTAGACTTCTCTAAAACACCAAATAAAGTTCTTATCAAATTTATTACCTTTCTAAACAATTAAGCTCACAATTAAATCAACAAACATAACATTATAGCTATTTAAAATAAGAAATCATCTTCTTACCAAAAAAAAAAAAAAAAGAAGAAGAAGAAATCATCATCCACTAATCCATAATCAAACTAAATAATCAAAAACCAAGTTTTAGCTACATAAATTGAACATTCTCATGAATAAAATAATAGCTACCCAGAGAGAGAGAGAGAGAGAGAGAGAGAGAGAGAGAGAGAGAGGGAGGGAGGGAGGGAGGGAGGGAGGGAGGGAGGGAGGGGGAGGGGGAGGGGGAGGGGGAGGGAGAGAGAGAGAGAGAGAGAGAGAGAGAGAGAGAGAGACTCAATCATGAATTTTCATCCATGCTATAAATCTTCTACATCTCCAAGTTTTAATCTCCCTCCATTAAAATTATGAGATCTTGTCTTGTCGTTACCAACCAAGAAAATAGAACACATTGTCCCCTCTCTACGCCTCACATATATGTAGGCATATATTATCTCCTCCCAAAACTTCCAAAATAGTGTTGTTTCTATCAATGAAAAGAAAAGGAAATCATAATAATGATAATAAATTGATTTTTTTTTTTTTTTTTTTTGCTTTTTGAGAAAACTTTCCATTATTATTTATTATTGCTTCTTTTCTAAGTTTAAAAACTTTTATTTTCATTTGAAAGCCTATAAATGATACACCAAATTAATATCTCATAAAATCTCAATTAAATCCTTTTAATTTAGTATTGATAACTTCTCAAATATATCAAAATATATTTCAAATTTATTAAAAATGAGAAGTCATCAACATAGGTCCATTTGATTTGGGCTACTTTCAACCCTATGTTATGCTAATTTCATTAATGTATGTGTAATACCCTAAAAATCTATATCATAATTTGGTGAAGTTAAACCTATAGAAAGTAGGTGAATATGGGATATCAAATATTAAGTTATAATTATTTTATTTTCTAAGGAAGAATCTCTTGGAAATTAGAGAATTTAAGGGCCAAAGTGTCAAAATGACGAAAATGCCCCTAAGGGACATAAATAACTTAGGAAAAATTGTGAAAAATCCTAAAAGGCAAGGAAATAGTTATAAAATTAAGAGAGCATATTATCTCTAATTGCGGTAATTTAATAAATTACAAACTTGGAGAAATTGAATAAGAATGCTCAAAAAGCATTAAAATGACTAAAATACCCTTGTAAATTATAATATAATGCCGAAGACATGAAAACAAAAAATGTCAGGGCAAAAGTTATGAGGTAATGTGGCATTATAATTAAGAAAATTATCAACTTGTGATAATTAAGTAATTAAGTAATATTGGGCTAATTACTTAAGCTTAAGCAAATGAAATTCAGAGATAATTATGTAAAGCTCAAAAATTAGTGGAAAATGGTTGAAAATTAGTAAAAGTATATTTACTAATTAATTGAAAATTTTTGAGAAAAATAGTTGAGTTTAGGTATTTTTAAGCCTAAATGCAAGAATAGACCAATAGGAAAATTTTGTAAAAATTATATAAAAATAATTATTTAATTAATTAAATAATTAATTAAATAATTAATCATATATAAAAAAAATAACGAAAAAAAAATGGGCAGGAAAAATAAAAAAAAAAAAGAAAAAAGAAAATAAATATATATATATAAGAATTTATGCAACTTGCAAATATAATATAATATAATTAATTAAAGTAAAAAATGATGAATAGTAATTTAGAAATTAGGAAATGGATCTATCTAGAGATCTAGGAATGGGATTTCCAAAGTCAAGGAAAAATATTGATCAGTTGAATTTTATCTTCCGTTAGACTCTTCCGGAAGTTAATTCTGAAGCCGTTTGTGCATTTTCCTAATAAGACGAAATAGGGAAAAATGCAGATAGGCATATTTTTGGATATGAAGAAAATAAATTCTAACTCAACATCTAGGAATGAGTTTGAATTTATCTGGACATATTTGGAATCAGTGAAATTTTCTGAAGAAGATGATGTTTCCAGAAATGCGTTCTGAAACCGGACACGTTCGGACACGTTTTTCGAGAAAACTTCAACTGGACTGTTGGAGCCCTTTATGGAATCAAAATTTAGGTTAACTTGGACATTTCTAGTAAGAGAGAACATGTCTTCAAAGTTGTAAATCCAGAATTTTGAAATTTCTCCGAAACCACGCGAATCTGGTACCGATCGGGAAATTCTATTAGACCGGGTTTAAAGCAACCCAAGTCACCATTTTGGACCACTCCTTGCTGCCACATCACTCCCCTTATGTCGACCAACACCCTTTCATGGACAAGAATTTTACAACATTTTGGTCTTATTTTTCCATGGTTATAATCAAAGGGAAAATTACAACTTTGGGCACAAAGTTGGTTTGTGAAAATTGCACAACTTGCCCACTTCTTGCCTATATAAAGGCATGCCTCTCTTCACAAAATCTCACACCATTTTCCGTTGTTTGGCCGAACCTAGAGGGAGAAAGTAGAGAGAGAAGCTCTGGGCAAAATTGTGCAGAAGTCTTCAACGGTAAGTCCTTCGGTCCTTAGTCTTTAGTTTTTAGTTCGGTAGTTAGTAGAATTGTTAGATAGTTTTAGTAAGTAGGGAATGAGATTCCTACTATTGTTTTTAGGCCTCATTGCATTGAAAAATGCCTGACGAGGTAAAAAACTTGGTAGGGATCGAGTACCTGAAAAGTTGAAGCTTTTGTAGTTCTTTCAAAAGTAGGGGTTGTAATGCTAGAATAGCCTTTAAATTTTCAAGTATGATTGGATATCATATGGGAGGGCTATTTTAGTCTTTATTTTCGAAAATCAAAATGGCGTCGAAGTTCTGGCAAAATTTTGGGAAGAAAATTAGTCAAAATAACGAAGTGCTGGCGAAATTTCGTCAATTAGGGGTATAGGGGCAAAATGGTAATTTTTACCTAAAATGCCAGTTATTGTGTCAAATCACTAATGGAAGTGATATTACTCTTATAGGACGTCAGAAATCCTAGTTTGCTGCCGTTCTGCTGTCCAACGTGCATTGTCGGACAAGCCTGCTTTTTCCGTCGAAAGTACGATTCGCGAAGCGTCGTCCGTCAACGAAGGTACGTTCGCGTACTGTAACACTAATCTGATGATTATTGAATGATTATATGTGATAATATGTTATGTGAATAGTTCGATGCCGAAGGCAAGGCTAGTCTATGTGGGTGTGCCATTTAGTCGCCGTAAAGTCGGTGAGGCCCCCATGATAGACACTTACCTGGCCATTCTATTCGGTACTACATGCTCCGTGTCTAAGGAATCGTACTTAGATACTCCGTGTCTAAGGAATCGTACTTAGATACTCCGTATCTATGGAACCGTACTTAGATACATCGTGTCTATGGAATCGTACATGGATGCACTATGTCTATGGAACCGTACTTAGGCGCCTTGTGATTAAGGTATCGTACTTAGATCACTATTACAGTGGGTCCGGAGGACCGAGGGCCGAGGAGATAAGCAAGCAGGCCACGTAGATCGAGGACAAGGAAGGGAGCTAGCATGAAGATCAGATGGAGACGCTTTAGTTTTGTTGTACTTACGTTAGATGTAAACACTCGGAGGAATGTACGGCCTTATGAACAGCCAGATACACTGTTAGCAATGTTATTCAGTTACTCTTTATTATGAAAAAAAAATTTGTCGCTCAAAACTCTGATCAAAACGCTATAAAAACAGTTGTGAAAACCGGGGTGTTACAGTATGACAACCAAAAATAACAATCATATATCTAATTTATGAACATAGTTCATTTGAGTTAATGTATGAGATTCAGTTTAGTTCTTTTTTTGGGGGGGGGGGGGGTCGATATTTATAACAAAAGAAAACAAGACGTGTAGAAGAGAATCAAAGAAAATAATCATGAGTTAATATGTATATTTCTCATTTGGTATATATAAGACTTAGTTGAATTTTTCTAAAGAGATTAAAGAAGTCAAATAAGTTACTTAATTATATCATATGTTATGTATGATTAAATTATATATCAATTTATAAGTCAAACGAATTAGTTTAAAAAATGATAAATATAAATACTATTTCAACTACACAATGGATGATAATGAGTATTCATAAGGAGATGTATCAATAGGGATTACCAATTTCTTAAAAATATTTATTTTAATGGATATATAATCTAAACTATAGATAATTTCTAAACTATTATTTTTTTCAAAAAAAAATTATTTAAAAAATCATCATTTAAAAAAAAATCAAATATGGACTACCTAAATCAAATTTGGATAGTCCATATTTGATTAGCTTTCCTTATTACTAAGCATTTGCTTAGTAGGGAAACCAATTTCGGGATTAGAAAGTACCATAGTATGGACTATATTGAATGAGGGTATTCTTTTTCCATAGGGGCATCCCTCTTTGGTAAAAGCACATACTTTAATTTTATGTTTAGGGAAAACTCAAAATGATTCTAAAGAGTTACCACTTACCACCTTTCCACAAATTTATGTATCATCATTTATCTGTACTGTATGTTATGTTATAAGCATAATCTCATGGTCTGATATATATAACATGAAGTTCAAGGGTCACTTATTCTTCCCTTTATTTGCATACCTTTAAGGATATGGTCTACCAAAAACTTGAAACTTGCAAGTTCTAAATAACATATATTAATTTAATCCAAAAATTATAGAAATTAGTTAGAACTTATCATTTAATGCGCTTTCAACATACAATTGATCCTAACATCACCAACAGTTAACAATTCTGCTTCTTCCATCACCATCAGTTAGTGGAAGTTGTAGAGAAATGAAAGAGCAATTGAATTTTGAATGTAATTTTCGACTGAATTCATTGTATATATGGAACTCGTCAAGTCGTGATTTGTTTGTCTAAATTAAACAATTGACAAATTCAAGGTATGTACTTTCCTAACTTCAACCTTTATAATATAAGGAATATTTTGTCTTTTTCATGATACAAATAAAAGATATTTTTTTTAATGTTTCTTTAACAATATCTTTATTTAATATTAGTTGTTTTCCTAAAATTACACCAATAAATTTAAATAATGATAAAATTGGGTGCTTCTTTGTTTTTAAAAAAAAAAAAAAGAATTATGAATTTTATAGCTTTTTCTAAAAAATTGAAAGGAGTTATTATTCCACCTAGATACATTAATCAAATTGAAGGAAGTTGCACTGAAGTAACAAAGTGATTGGTATGAAGCATCAACAACATATTTTAAACGCAGGCCACACATTTTGGTGAACATCATTTAGTTTCCTTCAATCATTTCACATGCAAATGCAATTTTTCCAGAGACTTGACTTCGAGATTAATTTGGCCTCACAGGAACTTATCATTTTGCACGCATTCAAACACGCCCGCGGCCATACTTATTTTTTCCATTATTAGTCCATGAAAGCTGTAGGGAAGTAACCAAGGTTGGGTCAAGATAGGCTAATTCCAAATAATACAAACTACAGTTTAAATTCTCGAGATGCTCACATAATATTCGATTAGTACTTCAAATAAGATTATCTCTAATAAAAAAAATACTTATGTGTAAGGAAAAAAATTGTTGCAGGGAAGTAACAACGACAGATTGAATTTTGATTAATTTTTCTTTGAATTTATTGTATGAGGCAATATGTCATGATCTTTTTGTTCAAATTAAATTAAAAGCATTAACAAGTTCAATGTATTTCTCCAATCTTTTTCACAAATAAGAAATTGTTTATTCTTTTTATAAAGTAATGTATAAAATATTTTTTGTGTTTTTTTTATCTCTTATTCAATGTTTGCACGGATTTAAATAAGGGTTAAACAAGAACTAGGGGCATTAAACACACAAAAGCTACCAATTGTCTATGACCAAACCATATATCAATCTGATCCTATTTATAAATCCCTTTTGATCAAAACACACATACCAAAGAGAGTTAGTTAGCTCAATGAATATGGGGTAAATTTTCAACTTTTCCCTCATTTATGAATGAACATCTTTCAACTTTTTCTTCTCTCTCCATTTTTATTAGGTACTATCTTTCAACTCTTTTTTCTCTCTCTATTTTCATTAGTACAATTAATATGGGTAAAATTGTCACAACCTCATTTATTACCTGAAAGAGGATTTATAGATAGGACAAACTTTTTTGGTCAAAGAGGAGTTATAAATAGGGCCAGAGTGGTAGTATACTACAAGATTTATTTTAACCAAAATCATTGTGGTTATAAAAATCTATTAAAAGCCGTACTAAATTACGATAGCAAAAGATGAAGAGGAAGCAAATTGACCATTCCACATATGAAAAGTTTCAGGCGTAACTAGTGGTGCACTAAATTATGACACCCACTTGCCCAAATCAACGGTCTGATGCAAAAAAGTTGCTTCCTGGAAGCTTGGGATATGTAGACTATATATTACCATCGACAAACTAGTAAAACAATGACCCTAATACCATCATGTGGTGGAGGTTGCTGGGAAGTGACATAGGAAGGTGCAACGAAATTTACGACTCTTCGTATTTCTAAGAATAACGATTGAGATGTTCTTAAATGGAGTAATTATTTTGGCAAAAAGAAATCGAGTAAGTTTGCACTAGTGGAAAAAAGGATTTTAAGACCGGACGAAACAGGTATATTAGGAGCGGACCCGCGACAAGTCTTGTTCCAGGCGGTATTAAAAGTCTCCCAATTAAGACCGGACACATAGAACCGGTCTTGAAGAGTTTCTTTAAGACCAGACATTTTAAACCTTCGGTCTTAAAATTCGTACTAAATAGATC
The DNA here is from genome assembly GCA_025563575.1 of Acacia pycnantha. Taxonomy (NCBI): domain Eukaryota; kingdom Viridiplantae; phylum Streptophyta; class Magnoliopsida; order Fabales; family Fabaceae; genus Acacia; species Acacia pycnantha. The sequence goes on along the minus strand of JAMWYP010000018.1, from coordinate 2,897,086 downwards.
TGAAATATTTTTTGTTCGGTCCTAAAACTCAAACTTTAAGACCGGACAAAAACTAGACCGCTCTTAAAAGATCCGAATATTAAGACCGGACAAAAATAAACCCGGTCCTAAAAATAGTAATATCCTAGACCGGATCCAGTCTTAAAAGATCGACTTTCAAGACCGGATGTTATATACGTCGGTCTTAAAAATTGAACTTTTAGACCGCACTTATAAATGGACCGGTCTTAAAAGACCAACTTTTAAGACCGGCTTAATACCTTTAAGAGCGGTCATAGATATACATCCGGTCTTAACAATTGAACATTTAAGACCGTCTTATTTATTTGCGCTCTAAATTTTCCCGAATTTTTTCTGTTATGTTCTTCCTGATCATATATAATACACAAAAATCCACCATCCAAAACAGCACATAAAAGTCGATATACTTTAAGCTACAAGCTATGAACATGAATAAATTGAATTGGGAAAAAGAATACAAATAATTATCCACCATGAGTTATGTGGCCTTAAGTCTACAACAGCTATAGTAATTTATACAATAAGCTAAGATATATAACTAATTACAATCACAATGAGTTACAATATAGCACGTAAATCAACATACATGTAGTCCAATATATTATTCACCATGCCTTCATCTGATTCTCACCCAACAACGTAACATGCATCCTCTTTTATAACATGCCCCTTTGAATCGGATCCTGCCACAAAAACAAAACAAGAACAAATTCATAGTTAGCGTGACATTATATTGTTTAATTAAGAACGTAACATAGAAGGAATATATAATATATATAGTTAAAACCTTAAAGTTTTCTAAGAATTCTGCATATGAATATTACCTTATGAATTGACTCTTTTATAAAGTGATATCCTCCCATATCCCTTCTTGATGATCATTTCTTATGCGGGTTCATTATCCGCTTCATCTTCTTCGTTCATGTCCGTAGACCCCTTGAAAAGGAGTACTATCGGGAAGACCATAATTTGAATGACTTTCCTCATCAATATCAATGACCCTCTTTCCTTGGAGAGCTACGGACCACATTTTATTTTCTTGATCGGTGATATAGAACACTTGTTTCGCATAGTCTCGCCATAATAAAAGGTTCATCTCCAAAACTTCTACTATTGACATCGACTAAAGTAAATCCTAGCCGATCAATCGAACACCATTATTGACATTAACCCACTTGCATTTGAAGATGGGAAATCTAATTTTGACATAGTCCACCTCCCAAATCTCTTCAATAACCCCATAATATGGCATGACTGCCAATTTAGGCCTCTTGTCTTTCGAATTGGAAAAGTGCATAGATTCAGCCTCTAACATAACACCACTGTTCTGGATTGTGCTCCTATCATCTAGGGACTTCGTGTAAAATGTATAACCATTGATCACATACGAATTCCAACATATGACATCAACCTCAGGACCACGTGCTAACCATTTCATTGTATCGAAACACATTCAGATCCCTCGACCTTTTGTTTGAACCATTTTGCAAAAGTTACATTATGCTCCCTAATCAACCTTTGTTCGGTCATTCGATGGTTTTCTTTCCTTACTGACCTCTTTATGTGCGAGATATGCGGCTTGAACTTCATCAACATTATTCAAGATGTATAAGTGGACTTGTGACAATTCATCACGATCCACACTCTTTACAAAGCCCCACGTCTACCCCCTTCAGCATGCTCACGTTTTGGAAGCCCAATATGTCTTACTTTGGCCAAATAATTTTGACAAAATTCCATGGCCTCTTCGAAACATATTTCGAACAATTGATGCTTCCGCCGATACGCGTTCTTCACATACCCTTTTAGGAATTTCATAGATCTTTCAATAGGGTACATCCACCGTAAATGGATAGGGCCGCACAACTTTATCTCCCTCACTAGATGAACAATGAGATGAACCATGATGTCAAAAAATGAAGGAACAAAAAGCTTTTCAAGGTGGCACAAGATAAGATATCCTTCATTCTCCAATTCATCCAACTTTTCAATCTTGAAAACTTTACTACAAACCGCATTGAAGAAGAAACAAAGTCTAGTCAAAACGACCGAAGATCATATTCGGCGATCCCTCGAATAGCTACGGGAGTAGCTGTTGCATCAAGACATGACAGTCATGAGACTTTTGGCCTACTAATTTCAAGTCCTTCATCGAGACAAGCCTCTTAAAATTTGAAGAATACCCGAGGGAACTTTTGTGCCATGTAAACACTCACAAAGCTTCGTTTCTCATCCTTAGATTTGAACTACCTTGTATGTTGAGAAGCGTGCCCACAATACTATCACATACGTTCTTCTCCACATGCATGACATCAATACAGTGTCTCACATCAAGATTGCGCCAATAGGGAAGATCAAAGAATACGGGCCTTTTACACTATACTGACAAGTTCCCATATCTTTGGGAAGTCGTTTATAGTACAAAATATCATGGCTCTCATTTTAAAGACCTCCTTCTTGAAAGAGTCAAAAACATCGACACCTTCTTCCCACAACTCCTTCAAGTCTTCGATCAAGGGCTCCGGGTAAACATCTATGTCATTTCCGGGTTGTTTTGGTCCCGAAATCAACATAGACAAAGCATGATGTACTTTCGTTTCATGCATAACATAGGAGATAAGTTGTAAACAATCGGGAGTACGAGGCCATGAGCTATGTATCTTGCTAAGGCTTCCATAGGGATTCATGCCATCCGTGCTAAGGGCAAGCCGAGGTTCCTAGGTTCTTCGCGAAGTTCGGAAATAATTGATCGATCTTCTTCCATTGAGAAGAATCGGCCGGATGTCGAAGCTGTCCATCCGAAATCCTCTCATCTGCATGCCACCTCATATTTTTGCATCATTTTCATTCGCAAACAACCGCTTGAACCTTGGTATGATTGGAAGATACCACAACACTTTTGCAGGCCCCTTATCTGACTTGTACCGTGGGGTTTCACATATCGGACAACTCTGCTTCTCTTCAAACTCTTTTCTATACAATACACAATCATTCGGGCATGCATGGATCTTTTTGTACTCCATCCCAGTGGACAAGGTATTTTCTTAGCATCATAGTAGCGATGTGGCAACACGTTATCATTCGGAAGCATGTCCTTCAAAGCCTCAAGCAATTCGAAAAACTCTTGTCGCTCCATCCATGACGTGCCTTCAAGCTTACCAATTTCAATACGGCGTTCAACAATTGGTATTTTTACACCACGGTATAGCGGTGTCTCCGCATCACTTGCACATATTACCATATGCATGTGATCGCTCAAAAGCCTCTTCTCCTACATCACGGATAATGTCCTCTATGCGATCATCCATATTCGTGTCATTATCATCAAAGGCCACTTCCCATGTTTTTCCCACTTGATGGCACTTGTTCACCATGCCATACCCATCTTGTATAAGTCTTACAAAATCCGTGACAAATTAAATGTGTGCGTATAACTTGAGGACATAGTCGACACTCATTCAAACATTTTACACAAGGGCAATAATACTTCCCCCATCATCATGGGCATTTTGTTTAGCAAATTCTATAAATTCCCTAACCCCATTCGATATTCAACACTCGTTCGTAAAGCATCTATCCAACCGTGATCCATAGTAGAATTCCTATATATTATAGACGAAAATCATTGATCATACATAATCCGAAAAAATTGAAACTTGCATATAAAATAAGCCAACTCCAAATGCAAATATTGTCTCAAAGAATCACTTTTACGGAGGAACTTGCCCATTAAATGCATAACAAATTAAGAATCACTTTTGGTCATAAATGCATCACAGTGAATCCAAGAACCAAAGTAAATGCAAGACGAGGAAATTAAATGCAGGGGATGAAGGTCTTGTGGACTAACCTGTAGCATATAAATTCAAATGCGTTTCTTGAGTCGTCTTACTTCTCCGCTCACGAACGTTGAAGTTGCGAGACAAGACAGCAAGAGTAACCTAAAAACACTTGTTGGTCAGTTGGGTAGGTCTAAAGTGCAAATATAGTCTTCAAAAAACAATATTCATTAACAACGGAGAATACCCATAACAACATTACACGATTTCGTTAAACCCATGAAAAACAAAGAGCGATAAGCTGGAAAATAATAAAGTTTTAACCGAAACATCTCTTACGGCTTCGTCTATAGACGTTTAGCTAAGGAACCAGTGATTGTCGAGAGAGGTACGCGAAGCGGCGAGCGAGAGAGAGGAAATTTCGAGTCGGAACCTGAGTATTCACTTTGGGCAAGACAAGAGAGCAGAGGGAAATTTAATTTTTCCGCGCGACAAAGATACCTTATTTAGCTTTTTGGATTTTATTAATACCGGTTATTAATTAAATGTCTGGTCCTAAAGATACAACTAACATTTTAAGACCAGAGTTTTAAAAGTATCCGGTCCTAAATTTTTGTTAGTCTTTTAAGTTTTAAGACCGGAGGTTTATAAAACATCCGGTCCTAAAATTCAAATACTCTTTAGATCCGTTACTTATAAAATGTCCTGGTCTTAATGGCCTTGGTGATTGCAATATTAAATAAATAAAATAAAGGATATTTTTGGACAAAAAATAAAGGAAAATTGGAGAATAATTTAATGAATTCTTGGAGAACGACCAAAAATTCACAGTGTTCTTAATGTTTCTTACATTACTTCAGAATATATACACAACAACAAAAAAACAAAAGAAAAACAAGCTGAATAATATCATCCACAAGAATTTGACTGAACAACCTCGGCGATTTCGGCGTGAAGAGCATTAATTTCCGCCGGAGATCAGCAAGTTGTTGTCTTATTCTCTCCACCCGCAATATGAATGGATCATTACAGGAGAGCGGAGAGGGGTCGAGGTAGGCGCGCTGGGGCCAACGAGGTTGGAGAGGGGATTACGAACATCTGCATGGCCGGCTTCAAGATGACGGATGGACTCGGCAAGGACAGGATCGGCGGAAGGATCGAGGGGGTGCGGCATGAGCAATCTCTTCATCATCCGAAGAAATAACAATGGGTCCATTGACCGAGAGTCTTCGGAAACAATACGGCCTTGCATCGTCCGGAGGAGCGCACCATATAATGATCTAGCCATGGCACGAGCTTGAGGCGTGTATGCACCCCTACGAGCGGTTTGCTTGTATCTAACCATGGTTTGAGGATTTGAGAAGTTGGGGCGAGAGCTATGAAGTGAGGAGTTAACGAGAACAAAGAGGTAGTGTGTGGAGTATATAAGGACGAGATAGCGGGAGAGATAAACATCGATGATGAATTCGTCAATTGGTATATAATGAATTTAATGTTTCTACTTTAAGAGCGTATTTGTTCAAAATATCCGGTCCTAATAGTCATTTACTTTTAACAAACTTTTAAGACCGAACTTTTATCTTGTATCCGGTCCTAAAACTAATTTTTAATTCAATTACTTTTAAGACCGTCCTTTTATCATATATCCGGTCCTAAAAATCATAAGACCGATATTTTACTTTGTATCCGGTCCTAAAACTCATTTATTATTATATATTTCAATTTATTTTTTCAAGTAAGAATTTTTGGTTAAAAATATTACTTTTAAGAACGGATCTTACACGGTATCCGGTATTAAAAGTTCATTCTTTTCAAAGAGTCCCTTCCCCATGTTGAAATGAATGATTGAGTCTCTTCGGCTTCCACATAAACTTCCCAACTAGGCGTCTCCTCGTATTACGAGCAAATATGCGTCTCCTCGTTAATGTTTAGGCGTTTCACATTCTTCGGGATGGGTTCTCTATTTAAACCCGTTGTTACTTTCTTCACATTCATCTCCATCTCCTCCTAGAACCTCCACCGTAATGGCTTCTCCACCACGACGAGTCCTCTGCTGGGCGAAATCACGAGGCACCTCCATATCCTCCTCCGTTGCCTCCGAAACCGAACCTCGCGAGATCTTTGGAGCACTGATAGCCGCGTCGATCATATAGACCGAAGCTTGGGCAAGCTGTTTCAGTCTATCACGCCGTCAACAACAAGCCGAACGCGGTACTCGCGCCAATGACGTTGAGTACCATACCTCGATGACGACGTCTCCGACCCTTCCCTCCCCTCAGACAACGATGGGGAGGATTAGAAATTTTTAGTTTTTTTTTTGTCTTGCCTCACAAGGCGGCGAAAAAAATATTATTAAATAAAATTTTTATTTCCCAATCGCCTTCCTTGTTTGTCTTTAACTTTATGTTCTTTTTTCTCCGACAACAAGAACAAACAAAACATTGTCCTCTTCGTGGTGATCAATCTTAAAAATTTGCAGAATAAAGTTAACGATTGCGACCATACAAAACAAAACAAAAAAACATTATTTACCTTTTCGAATAAAAACAAACAGAGTGACGACTCTTCTCAAGTTTGGACCATCGTTGTCGTCCTCTTTACTTATCCTGTTGTGAACATTTTCAGTGTCCTTTTCGTTATCTTCTTTCTTTTTCCGACAAAAAGAAAAGGACAAAGAAAAGGGACACCGATGATGATCTTCACATCCAGGCTAAGTAGAAACGAGGACAACGAAGCACAAAACTTGAGAAGAACACCAGAAACATGGTTGCCTTGAACCCTAACGATATGTCTGAAAACCGAGTCACCAACTCTATTTAAATGAAGAATATTAGGACCGGACGTATAATAAATCCTCGGTCCTAAAAATTAAGCCTTATTTTAAAATTTAAAGTTAGGAGCGGACAACTAACAAATATACGGTCCTAAAGGTTTCGGCAATCTATTAAATAAAACGAAGACTTTTAAGACCTGACAACTAACAAATATACGGTCCTAATATTTTAGCCGTATATTTTCTAGACTTTTAGGACTGGATATTTGACATATATACGGTCCTAAAAGTCTCTACCCATATCTTTTAGAATTAGACGAAGACTTTTAGGACCGGATATTTGTTAAATATACAGTCTTAAAATGGACGAAGACCTTTAGGACCGTACTTTTAACATATATACGGTCCTAAAAGTCTCTACCCATATTTTTTAGAATTAGACGAATACGTTTAGGACCGGATATTTGTTAAATATACGGTCTTAAAATGGACGAAGACCTTTAGGACCGTACTTTTAACATATATACGGTCCTAAAAGTCTCTACCCATATTTTTTAGAATTAGACGAAGACTTTTAGGAACGGATATTTGTTAAATATACGGTCTTAAAATGGACGAAGACCTTTAGGACCGTACTTTTAACAAATATACGGTCCTAAAAGTCGCGAATACTTTTAAGAGCCTCTTCTGGCTCATTTTCAACATCCGCCTGTACCTCAAATTTCAAGCACTAAATAGCTTTATCCACCATCCCATTCATTCAGAAACCCAAAATGGACACACACAAATTGTTCAAAAAAATAAACAAATTTATTATTGAATTACATTGCGTTATATTTACAAATGAATGAATTAGCTAGTCGAAAAAATAAACAAATGTATGTACAGAAGGCTATTGTTGCTACAATCATATATTATTTACAAATGAATTAATTAGGACATTAATTATTGTCCTGACTTAGATTTTCTAAGACCAGTTTATACAGATATTTACAAAACACATCGCGTATGTGCTCCACTTCATCATCAGAAAATGGCTTTGGACAGGAAAACCTCTGTAACATCAAAGACAGAAACAGAAATAACATATTATTACGTGCATATTTCATATGTAACATTAAGCCATCAATGGTGAATTCAGCCATAACATTTTACCCTTAAAGTGAATTTAGTCCTTCCATCCGTCACAATATCATATATGTGTTTCATCACGTACGGGCCACATAAGTTCGATTCTTCTGGTTGCCGACGGGTCTAAAAATAACAATAAATATATATAAGAGCATATATAGCTTACTGACCAACTTCAGAAGGCAATTATGCCATGTCCAAATATGTACTAACCTTAATTTTGTGCCATTTAGGATCTGTGATCTGAACCCCACGCTTTTTTTTTTACATCAACTTGGAAGGTCTTCATGCCACTATCATCAAAATCACAAATTTATCAGTAATGTTCACTGAAAATTCACAATGAGAGATTTCAGACAAGATCTTTCAAAATGACATTCTTACTCGTTGATGATCTGCTTCAACACAGGCGATGGATCCAGGTGAATGGAGCATAAGAAGATAACATAATGCGACTCCATGTTCATGACGACCAACTGCCAGTGGTTGCTGAAAATTCACAGCGGTAAAATACTCAGTGATATATATATATATATATATATATATATATATATATATATATATATATATATATATATATATATATATATGTAGCATAATTAAGTGAATTGCAGACAAGAATTGTGATATATATGTACCCGAGCCAGAGTATATATGTATGTGTGTCTAAACGGTGCATTTAAATTATGTAATCAAGGAAGAAGATACTTACTTCATAAATATTTGAACACATGGACTAGTAACTGCTTTCCGAAGCGGCATGGTCTCTACATCTTCATTATCAAAGTAAACCGGTTCAGGATTTGGGATGCCTACTACTTCATCGACAGCCACGATTTATCTTTAAACCATTTTTGGCTACCAAATCTTTTATTTTTCCTTGGCCGTCAAGTTAGCGGTAGGGGATGGAACTTGAGGAGGGGGTGGAGCTTGAGGAGGATGGAGATTGAGGAGGGGTGAAGCTTGATGAGGGTGGATCTTGAGGAGGAGTAGAGACATCTACAAGCTTCACCGGCCAAGAGATGAAGGTTCCCTTGACATCACTCACAAGCTTGACTCATCGGTTGGGAGAGGACAGTGCATCAAAGATCACCTCTTCAACCGACACTCGACTTCATCATCGCCCATTTGTTCGTGGTGTACGCTTGATCCCAAGTTGTGGACAGTCCCTTTAGCAACCAATTGTCTATGACCATCACCATCCTCCACATCTGAGATGACAAGGTTGCTCGATTGTCCAACAATGCAGCTCCCTCTAGTGCTCTGCTCTTTGCATAGGTGCAGCTGAAGGTGTCAAGGGATCCACACTGGTCTCGGCCGAGAGCTCGGGAGGAACTTCATTTTCTCCATCTCCTCCTTCATCTTGCTCATCTCGATTGAAACATCCTCAATGCAGCATCTTTCGCCGCCGATTCCTCACTTAATTTGGCAAGCGTCGATCCATCTCCTCCCGGGTAACCATACTTTGTCTCGTGGCGTTTGGATTTACCAAAGTATTGCTTTAGGCCTACCCGTCCTCCAATCCCCTTACACGCCCGAGTGATCTGGTTTTCCGGTCGCAATGGTCGAACATCATTCCTCCGTCCGACGCAAAGATCCCTCCGCCTCTTTCTTTTTAAGATCTTCTGTAAGATACAGATAATGAGAAGCTTAGTGATGAAACATGTTTAGTAAGTAAAAAAATAACAATATCGATACTTACAATTCGTTCAGCAACTACACGAATTTGTTCACTCATGTAGGCGCCGCTTGGCTTTTGCCGGATATAAAACCACGGCTCCTCGCGACGTATTGGAGATGGAGGTGGTCAACTACTGTAGAAGGATTGGATTCGGCTTCATCTTCCAATCTCTTCCGTTTGGCGCCATCAAATCTTTTACGTGAATCGAGATTGAAAACAACTATATATCAATTATGAATTCCAGCCATGTCACTAACAGAAATTAGAGAACTTCTGCTTGATATGAACGTCAAACATTATTTAAATTCACTTCATCAAGTTTCAACATTTTACTTAAGGAAGATGTAGCATTGTAGAAGAAATTGGGAAAACCAAAGGAATGGGAGTTGCAGAAATGCTGCCAACTCAGTCAATTCATTCATTCATCATAAATGGTTCCTACACATATTAGAATAACTAACTAACTACTTGCACCGAAACCATTACACAGTTAACATACTTACTAACTAACAAAGAACGTCTAACCATGGCCATTACACAGATTACATATCAGACTTGCATTGAACTAGGACATGCTCCTTTCATGCAGGACAAAGGCAGCAAATGTATACTTCTATTCACACACCAAACCATTTAACTAACAGGATTAGATGTACACAATAACAATTCACATATCCGCACAGGCTAATAAGCAAACAAAACTAAATATAAACTCACCAGAGCTTCAGGACATTTTTTCACTCATCTGTCAAAATGCTAACCTTGCTGCGTACTAGAGCGCCGACAAAACTAGTATATGTGCTTTTATTAGGACCGAAAGGTTGCAAATTTTCATCAAAAAGAATCTCGAGCTTCGTCCCATAATTCCGACTAAGGGATACTTCCATCATTCGTGTGCCGCTTCTACCACGGCGTGCACGGCGGCGAGAGGCTCAATGTGAGATGAAGAGGGTTCGTTCGTCGACCCTCACCGGTCAAACCAGTATCCGGAGTTTCAGAACACGAGTGGAATCGTTTTCACCGTTCATTTTCAAGACAGTAAGAGAGGAATGCCTGAGAAAATGAGGGAGTAACAGAGGCTAACGGTACGCGGGGCGAGGAAGAGAGGTAATACAACAGGAAGGGTTTCGCAACGTGAACAGGGGTTCTTCAGTGAGAGTGACAAAAGCTTCCGCGCGAAGTTAACGTTTGGCGCTTCATTTTTAAGACCGGACAAATACATATACACGGTCTTATAAGATAACCTTTAAGACCGTTCTCTCTATATGTCCGGTCTTAAAATTAATTAATTTTTTATTCAAACTTTAGTACCGGCCAAATTTTTTGTCCGGTCTTAAAAGTCTAACTTTTAAGACCGGTCATTCTGTAACTATGGTCTTAACATTTATTAATTTTTATTTAAACTTTAGTACCGGACAAATTTTATGTCCGGTCTTAAAGGTCTAACTTTTAAGACCGTCTTCTATAAATGTTCAGTCTTAAAACTTTAATACATTTATATTTTAATTTTTCCGTATTAATTTTTGGAGTGTAGAAAATATAAGTCTTGCTGTATGAGATTTCTCCAAAAGTAATTGATATTTCAATTTTTTTAATAACATTTTTTAAGACCGGGTTGTTATTTTAACAGTGCGGATAAGACCTATGAAAAAATGATCCAGTGTAAGAAGTTCTTTATATTTACAAATCTGCCACCGGTCATATTTTTAGGAGCGGTCCTTCTTTAGTCCGGTCTTAATGAGGCAGTCTTAAAGCACTTTAGCGTATAAGAAGTTCTTTTTATTTACAAAACTGCCATCGGTCACACCTTTAAGAGCGGGGCGTCGATGATCCGCTCTAAATGAGGCGGTCTTAAATCCCTTTTATGCACTAGTGTTGCCCTCACAGTTTGCAAAAATATACATATAATTTTTACCTTGGAAGTTTACAAAAAGAAGCAAATATACCCTGGAAGTTTTTTTAGGAGCAAATTTGCCCAAGAATTTTTTTTTAGGAGCAAATTTGTCTTGAAAGTTTACAAAGAGAGCAACGATCCAACGGTTAAGATCAACCGATCGGCAAATTGTTTGTAAACTTCTGAGGTAAAAATGATACCAAAACTATTAAAAAGGGGAGGTCATCAACAGTGTTGTCAAAAACTAGTATAAAGACGTAAAAACGTACGTTTTTACGTCTTTACCGGGTCTTCAGTGCTAAAACGTAGGTAAACACTGTTCGAGGTAAAAACGGGTAGACACTAGTATAAAAATGTAGAAACTTGTAGAAACGCAAGTTTTTATTGTCTTGACTGTTTTTACTTAAGGTCCAAAAAAAAACTAAGTAAAAAAAAAAAAAAAAGTAACAGTGTAACACACTAAGTCACTAACACCATCTATCATTCCATGGGGCAAGCAAAATCACAAATCTGAAATCTCCCATTCTCTCCAAATCACCATCGTGCCTTCCAAACGGCGGAACCCTAAAACCCATCATCGGCTGCCTCCTCCACTCCGGCGTCACCGTCCTCCACTCTGGCGCCACCGTCCTCCACTTTGGCGTCAGCGTCTCATCGTGCCTTTGCTCGTTCTCTGCTCGTGCTTCCTACTAACCAAGTCCAGAACTTGTCTCGTCGGCTCATCATGTGCCCTCCTTCGCCACGGCTAGCTCATATCTGTTGCGTTTCTTACCGGAAACAAAACGTTGACAATTGTGGCTTCATTCCAAGGTACTAATTTCTCCTATTTCCTCCCCTGTTATTGGTCCCTTTCTTGTTAGCTCTTTGAAAGCGATAGCTGAAGGTTGAGACGTTGAGTGCTCATGTTCATGGCTTCTTGCTAAATTTAATTATTGAGTAATATGCTGGAACTTGCCATTTGCCAAGTTGACTTCGATGTCAGTTATGTTCTTGGCCCCTGTTTATCGCTAGAAATTGCAATAGCTAGAAATTATGACAGTGCCAAGCCTCTATTTATTGCTTTGTCAGTGACTCAGTTTCTACATATGACAGTAGTAAGAAATTATGTTCTTTCTTCCAAATCTGGCTTCATTGTGCGTGTCTATTTTAATCAGTGCCAAGCCTCTCTTTAATATTGTGATAGGCAAATAGCTCATGTTCTTGCTGAATAGTAATGCTATAAAAGAAATATAAAATAGGCATGTTCTTTTATAGCATTAGGACCAGAGGAAGTACTACCTCTGACTCTAAATATAAAATCTAGTTAATTTTTTTTTACAGAGTTTAAGGAAACTAAATACATTATTTTAAAGTATTTGTATATATCTTTTTTCTCTAAACTAATTAATTTGACTTATAAATCGATATATAATATAATGATACACCAGATATACTATGATTAAGTAGTATATTTAGCTTCCTTAAATATCTTCAAAAAGAAGTTAACTATGTCTTATATTTTGAACTTGAGGGGTACTATATTTTATCTCTTTATATTTAAATTAATTATGATCTCAAAATTTTTCACAAACAATAAATTATACTAAAATATTTTTTAATTAAAATAAGGCTAAACTATACAAAACACCCCCAAACTTTATATTTTGTTCAAAGAGCCTTTCTAATATTTGAAACTTTATAATAAATTATTCCAGAACTTTTATATTTATTCAGATAAAACGCATACTATCAATTTTGTCATTATTTATTTTTAAATGACTTAGAGTTTAATGAGTTTATCGACGTATAACTCAAATATATACACAAACACACTCACACAAACAAAACATTAAATTTAAAGGGAATAAAATTGATTAGTTGAGGTTTTTAATATGAAGTTCCAAATGTTTAAAAGAAATATTTGTTTACAGTTCAAAATTTTGAGAAATTTGAAGTAACTTAACTTTGAAATAATGACAATTAAGTTTGGTTAAAAATTGTTAAAACTTGAGAGAACAATGAGGGACACGGAAGAATTGACTCGACTTTATTTTTGTTGGACTGTGAGAAAACAGTATATAAGCGAGCATGTAATTTTTTATCCAAAATTTAAGATTGCACTTTTTTCAACATATATATTTTTTAATTCAAATTCGTTCCATGCGAGACTTACTTGAAGTCATGCATACGTAATTCCAACGGAAATAGACTCGAGCAAACTAAAAAAAAAAGTTAAGGTGCGATTTGGCCAATAAATTATTGGTTCAGGAGCGTCCAACACAATTAACTATTAAGTGGACCAAAAATACAAACAAACTTTTAAAAAGGAGCGCCCAGCACAACGCCGTTAACAAAAAGTTAACCTCCATTATGTAACCTTTATCTAAGGTGCAGATTGGCCAACGAACTCTTACTCCAAAAGCGTCCTACACAAAATTCTAAATTTTACGAAATTAAATAATTTTTTATCAATTGTCATTATTCAAAACTACTTGTATAGATATCTATGGACAAAAATTATTCATCCTTTAATTTTGTCAAAATTATAATTTGCTAAAATAAACAAAAGTTTTAATTAAAAATATAATTATATGATTTAAATAAAACTCAAGATGTTTTATAATTTATTATATATGTTAAACAAAAAATTATATGATTTATTTTTACAATAAAACTCACATAAATTTCTTCTAAAATAAAATAATATTTTTTATGAGAAAAAGAATGTATGATAAATGATATGAGAGAATTAGAGTAAAATATGTAAAAGTGCACTTATTAATCAAATAATGTTAGATGGAACCTCATAAAAAAAAAAAAATCTTATATATTGGAACGGGAGAGACAACGTAGAGCTTAACATTTTTATGCTTCTCTTACAAATAGGTGTGACCCTGTGACTATTAAGAATTTTTAGATAAACATATATGAGTAATAAAAAGAAGCTCTGGAAAACTCAAATATAGTCAATCCACTGAATTGAATGATGATATTTGTATTTGTCTAAGAAAATTCCATCCATTAATTTGTCTTGTTCAGATTAATAGATACATTTTTACTGGTCAAAAAACTTAAAAGATACTTTTTTTTGCCCCTATTTATAAAACATGATTTTCATTTTCATTTTATTTCTAAATATAAGTATTATTAATCTAAATTCATAAGTATAATTTGTTTCCCTCTTTAAATTATAGCAAGAAATTTAGGTTAGTAGGTTTTTAAAGCTTAATTATGTCAATTGCCATATAACTTATTCCCAACGATACACTATCTATCTTGAATATAATGATATTAAGTTAACGGCAAAATGGAAAGAAAAGAATAATTTTCACATGATATATAAATTTATATATGTATTTTTACTCTATCTTGGAAATACAAATATTTATAATTGCACAAAAAATTTTATTATTGAATTCCACAAGTTTATTATACGCAATTAATTATGGACACACACATACTCTAATAAACAGCAAGGTATAAAATAATAATTTATGTGAGTTTTATTATAAAAATAAATCATATAATTTTTTGTTTAACATATATAATAAATTATAAAACACCTTGAGTTTTATTTAAATCATATAATTATATTTTTAATTAAAAATTTTGTTTATTTTAGCAAATTACAATTTTGACAAAATTAAAGAATGAATAATTTTTGTCCATAGATATCTATAGAGTAAATACCCTTTTTGGTCCCTGGAAAAAACACGGATGCCCTTTTTGGTCCCTGAAAAAAATAAGTCACTTTTAGTCCCTAAAATGGAAAAATAAGGTCCCTTTTAGTCCTTTTGATCATTTTTTTTTTTTTGCACATTTTAATCCCTCAGAAATTCCCAAAAAGGTCCTTTTTAGTCCCTAAAAAGGACCAAAATGACATTTCTTTTACTCAGGGACGAAAAAGGGTCAAATGTGTTTTTCCAGGGACCAAAAAGGGTATTTACTCATATCTATACAAGTAGTTTTGAATAATGACAATTGAGAAAAAAATTATTTAATTTAATAAAATTTAGAATTTTGTGCTGGGCGCTCCTGGAGTAAGAGTTCGTTGGCCAATCTGCACCTTAGATAACGGAGGTTAACTTTTGTTAACGGTGTTAACGGCGTTGTGCTGGGCGCTCTTTTTAAAAGTTTGTTGGTATTTTTGGTCCACTTAATAGTTAATTGTGTTGGACGCTCCTGAACTAATAGTTTATTGGCCAAATCACACCTTAACCGATAAAAAAACTCTAAGAGATATAGTTTTAGCCTCAATAATATATTCAACAATATCTTCTTTTTATTTTTTTGGCCAAACCTTCTTTTTATAATAATAACAAGGGAATCATTTACTCTATATAATAACAATAAAAATATTAATTGTTGTTGAAAAAAAAGATAAAAAAAAAATACCACTTGAATTTTAAAAATTCAAATCAATGATTTCTTATTAAAATAAGTTGTCAATTACTATACTCTTATAGTTAACAAAATTGATTTGAGATTTTAAAATTTAAGTGGTATTTTTTAATCTTTTTTTCCGCCTTATCAGTGTTATAAGTAAATGACAGTTTAATATATATGTATGTGAACACAGCAAGCCGTTCTGATTGTGACCATGGGACAAGTGGATCATATGGATGACATCGTAGGTATTTTTAATTAACAAATGGGGATAACAATAAAGATGAAACCATTTAATTAATAAACATACCTTGTCAGCAAAGGCATCGCATATTTAACAATTTAATTATATGAACGTCTGAAAGTTTTGATTATCAGATCACAGATACATACACATATTTATGATCAGCAAAGGCATCGCATTGTTTTTTCACGTTGGATTTTCAATGGTAAATGAAATAGGTAAAATGAGAAATTACAAATAAGATTTTATAATTAAATTAATAAAAATAAAAAAAACCTCCAGTTTCTGAAATTATTCTTAGAAAATTCAGTATTTTTTAATAAAAAATGTGCGTATGATCTGCCCCTTGAAACTAACTGTTCAATTTGAAAGGATACTTATAATTTTTTTTTTTAACCTAGCATTATCAAATTGACTAATAAATTTAAAAGCGACCCATTTATAAATTTCTTATGCGTGACCTGTAAGTTTTCTTTTTAAAAAGAACTTGATAATATGATACTCGCTTCGTGTTTTAATGCAATAGTTAGTTAAATGTTAAATTTGGTTTTAAATATAAGATTCTAATCCATTTTATTTTTTATATTCATACTTTTTTTCTTAAAATTCCGACATTTTAGAATAAACAAAGAATAATATTTTTTGAGCGAAAAAAAAAAACAGAATAATATTTCCAAATCAAAAGTTGATTGCCGCTTTGGGGTGACCCTTATACGAGTCAATGGCTCAAGTCGTGTCAATTTTTATATAATTGTGGTGTACGTCATCGTTGAGTCATGTATATGACGTAGAACTACTTGCCTTGCGCATTAATCCCACAACGATATCAATTGCACACAATAAATTACAAAACCTGAAGTATTTAGGATAGTACATCATAACAAGGGCCCATGTGTTTTGGACTCCCGTGAGTGGGTGAAAAAAAAATAATACTACCTCCCGTACGTCATCGTTGATTGTTAATCATATTTTTTAAATAAAGGTATTTACAAAATAAATAAATGGATTAAAAAACTTAAGGAGTTAACAAAAACATTTTAATCATTTATAAGATAAAAAAGAGAATTGACAAGACAAATAAGAGCATTAAAAAATGAAAACAAGAACGCCATTATCTTTTTACCCACAAAATTTAATTTTATATTGTTTCAAAGGTTTTGTAAAATGTCAAAATATTATTTTTTGATTGACTGAAATAAAAAGTGCTTCCACAACTAAAATTTTCTCAATCTCTAGACCGCCTAAAAAAAAAAAAAATACATGGCCTACTAGGAGGACAAAAAGTCAAAAACAGATGTGAGTAGTGAAATGGTAGGTCTATAAATAGTTTCCATGCAAACGCACACATCAATTCCAAATCAACACGCGAAAATGGAAGACGCAAGAGTTGATAACAATGAAGAGAGAATGAGAGATCTATACGATGCAGCACTAAAAGGCTGTGTTTCAACTTTGAACAGACTACTCCAGCAAGACCCATCGATCTTGCACAGAGTTAGCTCACAAATTGAAACCCCCTTACACAAATCAGCTTTACTTGGCCACCTCGAATTCACCATAATCCTTCTTGCTCGCTGTTCCGATCTCGCCCATAAGTTGGACACATTCGGAAGCACACCTCTTCACTTGGCTTCTGCACAAGGCCACATCGACATTGTGAGGCAACTGTTACAAGCTTATGGAGGGGCGTGCTTGGTTCGTGACAAAGAACAAAGAATCCCTCTGTACTATGCAGTTATAAGAGGCAGAAGAGAAGTTGTGTTGGAGCTGATCAGAAAAAAGCCAGAGTCCTTGACGTTCCATGATGACAAGGGGAAAAATATTTTGCACTTGTGTGTGATGTACAACCACTTGGAGATCCTTAAAGAATTGGAAGCTTTTACTCATTATGACAACAATAACCTGCTCATTGAGGGAGACTCGGACGGCAAGAACACCATTCTCCATTTGGCTATTATGTGGAAGCAAGTTGAGGTACTCTTTTTCACTTAATTTTATGATTAACTTCAGTTTTGGGAACCAGCTAAACTTGAGTTAGGATAACCTTTCCTGCAGGTGAACATCTTGCCTCCTTGCATTGCCACCATCAGTATTTGTTTCATTTTTTAAAATCAAATGTTAAAACAAATAAAAACCGCATGTTGCAAGGAGCCAAGGAATACATTTGTCATATGTAGATTTTAATTTAGGAAAAAGAAAGACAAAAGAAAAATAATTGGTAGCAAGGAGGCAAGATTGGAATTGAAATTGTCATATTATTACTCTTTCGCATACGTCTGTGTTTTGATCTCTTCATCCTGGTTCTATTATATACAAGTCACAAGCATGAAAAATTAAACTTACCTGTTGGTTGTTGTTTAGACTGTGAGGTACCTAGTTTCAATTCCAAAGATAAGATCAGAAGCATCGAACTTGAAGAACGACATGGGTGATACTGCCGCTGATATTGTTAGGCGAATTCCCAAGGACTCCAAGAGCTTTGTAATACGAAAGATATTGATTGAAGATGGTAGCGATGGGCCAACGAAGTGTTCGTGGAGCCATGTTTTGGAAAGTATAGACAATTGGCTACGGTATAAAGGCAACTGGGTAGCAGAAATGAGGGGGAATCTAAGTGTGGTGGCTACTTTCCTTGCATCCATAAGCTTTCAAGCTATAACTAACCCTCCAGGAGGTGTCATCCAACAAGGTATAAGACCAAGTGATCCCAATTTTAACCCCAATTCCAGTTCCAACATTTCTTTTTCTCAAGGACCCCTTGCCTGCTTGAACCACAAATATGAGATTGGGAATGTTGGATCCCATTTGGGATCATGCCCAGGAAAAGCCATGCTTGCTTATCGCGAGCCCCATCGCTTTGAAAAATTCATAATGTACAATACCATCTCTTTTGCCGTATCTCTGATAGTTGTACTCTTACTTGTAAGTGGAGTTCCTCTAAGAGATAAAGTTGTGGTGCGGTTGCTATCTATAGGCATGACTGTGGCTGTCACGTGCCTTCTAAATGCTTATTTTTCCTGCCTCGCCCTTATCGCCCCACACACTTGGCTTATCGATAAAGTGGTGGTCATTGCCACTTGGACTTTGAACTGTTTGAATCTACTGGTTGCCATGGACGTCGGAGCAGCGTGTATTCGCTGGGTAAAGAATAGGTGGGTAAGGAATAGGGGTGTTCAATAACTAGTTGTTGGGATTTTAAAATGTTGCGAAAAAAAAAAAAAACACGATCTCTCACTTTTTTTTTTTTTTTTTGCCATATAAAATATCCCCGGACCCCTCTTCGGAAGCCAATCACCGGAGTTCCATCAATCTTGGGAACAGTCAAAGCTCTAGGCTAGTGACCCCTTGCAGCGCACCAACAAAAATCCCACAATTAAGTATTTATTTTATTATTCACTACTTTAGTTTCATTATTTATTACCTTTTGTTTGAAAATTGTATTTGCTGACTATTTACTTATTTTTTTTATGAAAATTATTTACTTTATGTACTTCGCTATTTATTGCTCATTTTTAAAACATAGTTAGCAATAGGAGCATTCTCCATGAATTTATTCAAGTAGTAAATAGGAAAACCATAATAATAAATAGTGAAGTAAATGTAATAAATAGTTAACAACATAGGCCTTCTCCATGAATTTTTTTTAAGTGTAGGAATCCTTAATGTATTTTTCGAGTTTTCAAAAGAGAAGCAGTAAATATTGAAAAGAAAATAATAAATAGCAAAGTAAATACAGTAAATATTCAAGTTTGGGGTGTTTAGGGGGCATTTAAAAAAATGAAAGTGAGGGAAGTGATGTCTTTTTCACAATATTTCAAAATTTCATAGACTAATTTAGAATTATTGAAATTTAATAACCAAATTTATCATTTTAAATTTTGAACTTTTTTTTTTTTGGAATTTTCCCCTTTTAAATGATATTAATTATTTAATACTCCCTCTGGTCCTTATTATAAGGCATCAACGAACTTTTTCTCACAAACCAATAAAAAAGTTAAAATCAATAAAGTTGTCTTATAATTTAAGTAATTTCCAACATTACCCCTACTAATTGCACTAAATTCTAATATTATACTACCTCTGGTCCTTATTATAAGGCACCAACTTGCAAGTTTATTTGATCCTTTTTATAAGGCATTTGCTTGTTTCCAAGGAGCATTAATTATTATTTTCCATGTATGTCCCTAATAAATAAGGGTAGTGGGTGAGAGTAATACTTAGTATGATGTTAGAGTTTAGTGCAATTAGTAGGGGTAATATTAGAAGTTATTTAAATTGTAGGATAGCTTTATTGACTTTAACTGTTTTTATTGGTTTGTGAGAATTATTAGTTGGTGCCTTATAATAAGGACCAGAGGGAGTATCAATTATTACTTTCATCCACTAACATTATTAATTATGGGCATATATGGGAAAAATAATTAATACTCCTTAAGAACAAGCAAGTACTTTATAAAAAAGACCAAATAAACTTGCTAGTTAGGGTCTTATAATAAGAACAGAGGGAGTATTTGCTCTTTAATATAACCGTCAGTTAATATAAATAAAATTATAAAGTGAATTAAGATGCCCTTTTGGTCGTTTATGGAGTGACCGGATATGTTAGTGTATGGTAACTTTTCCAAAAATCAATTTTATGCTTTACGGAATAAAATTTATGTCAGATACTTATAAGGGAAAATGATAGAATTTTTTTAATTTTTTTTGTCTTTTTTCCTATTTATATTTTACAATAACGCAAAATAAGTTAGTGTATGTGTAACATCCAATTTTAAAAGCGGATTTTTTTTTTTTTTTATTCAGAGTAGAGCAATGGAGCGAAAGAGTAATTGATTCATAGTCAAAACATCAACCATTGTGTAACATTGTATTGATTACAGTAATCCTAAGATTCAGAAATAAGATAACAGAAAGAAATGAGCGATAAAGTAAAGATAGGCTTGGTTTTGCACGTCTACTCGATGCTTGCCCCGATCTCCGAACCGTGGTCCTCCCGACCTGAAGCTACGGTGAGATTCAATTCACCATATTGAATCTCGGGTAACGATTAACCTCATACCCAAACAATACGGTATATAAACAACGAGATATTCTAGAGCTAATACAACGGTATATCATCACATAAGCATACGACGATGCATGATCATTATGCCGACAAAACATAAGCAACAAGCAATATGTAAGCCCCACAATGTAAAACAATAACAGCCTGCACTATTCACCAGTGCCACGATGTACAGTCGTGTCCTCAGCGCTAGGAAAACAAAACGGCGTTACCATGACATAACCCGTATAAAACTGTCTGTATAACGGTCTACGAACGTATCCTTGATATATATGCATTAAAGAAGTACAAGATTAGTGTTACAGTACGCGTCCGTACCTTCGTTTGCGACGTTAGGTACTCTGGCGGAAACGTGCTTTGACGAAAAACGTGAACTTCAAGCGGCGATTCGTCGGGCGTAAGCGCGGCAAATCGAGATTCGATATCCTATAAGAATAATATCACTTCTATTAGTGATTTGACATTATAAGCGGCATTTTAGGTAAAAATTACCATTTTGCCCTTCTACCCTAATTAGCGGAAATTCGCCGACACTTCGTTACTCGACTAATTTTCTTCCCAAAATTTCGCGAACTTCGACGCCATTTGATTTTCGAAAATAAAGACTAAAATAGCCCTCCCATATGATATCCAATCATACTTGAAAAATTAAAGGTTATTCTAGCATTACAACCCCTACTTTTGAAAGAACTACAAAAACTTCAACTTTTCGGAGACTCGATCCCTACTATGTTTTTACCTCTTCAGGCATATTTTTCAATGCAATGAGGCCTAAAACAAGAATAGGAATTTCATCCCCTACTTCCTAAATCTAACTAACAATTCTACCAACTCTTGAACTAAAAACTATAACTTAAAAGCTAAAGGCCCGAAAGACTTACCCGTTGAAGACTTTCTTCACAATTTCTCCAGAGCTTCTCTCTCTTCTTTCTCTCCCTAGAATTTCGGCCAAGGCAAGAAAGGGATGGTGTGAAGAATGTGAAGGGAGGGGGTATTTATAGACAAAAGGAAGGATAGGTTGGGAATTTCTAAGTTGTTTGTGACCATTGGATGCAACTTGAGTAAGAAGGCAAGATCTTGGCCCTTGATCCCTCTTGGTCGAAATAGGGGCTGATGTGGCAGCCTAGGATTGGCTCAAAAATGGTGAGTCATCCTACTTTAAGCCTGGTCTGCCCGTATTTCCCGATCAGTACCCGATTCGCGTAATTTCAGAGAAATCTCAAAATTATGGATTCATAACTTTGAAGATCTTCTCTTCCTCATCAATAATATCTATTTTAACTTGAATTTTGATTCCAGACAGGGTTCCAACTGTCCTGCTGAAGTTCCTCGAAAACGTGTCCGTGCGCGTTCGGTGTCGGAAATCGGTTCCGAATTATCAAACTCTAGATAATAATTCACTGATTCCAAATATGTTCATATAATTATAAACTCATCCCAAGATGTTGAGTTATAATTTATTTTCTTAATTTCCCAAAATGTGACTATCAGCATTTTTCCCTATTTCATCTTATTAGGGAAATGTGCTACAGGTCTCGGAATTGACTTCCGGAAGAGGTCACTTGAAGGTAAAAACTCACTGATCAATATTTTACCTTGACTTTGGAATTCTCATTCCTAGATCTCTAGATAGGATCCGTTTCCTAATTTCTAAATTACTATTTATAATATTTCACTTTAATTAATTATAATATTAAAATAATAGCAAGTTGTAAAATTATTTTTCCTTTTCATTTTCATTTTTTTCTTTTTCTTGGCCCAATTTTCGGCTGGCCCTCTTTTAATTTTAATAAATATTTATTTTTTATTTAATTAATTATTTAATGATTTATTTGTTTAATTTTTCCAAAAATTCCACCAAAAATCCCTAATTGGTCCATTCTTGTATTTAGGCCTAAAAATACCTAAAATTAACTATTTTTCTCCAAAATTTCCAATTAATTAGTAAACATGTTTTTTCTAATTTTAAAATAAAAACCACTAATTTTAGGGTCTTACATAATTACTTGTGAATTTCCTTTGCTTATGCTTAAGTAATTAGCCCAATATTACCTAATTACTTAATTATCACAAGTTGATAATTTTCTTACTTGAAACATCTCATTACCTTCATACTCTTGCATTAACATTAGCATTTCCATGCCTCTTACTTTATTCGATAATTTACAAGGGTATTATGGTCTTTTTACGACTTTTTGGACATTCTTATACAATTTCTCCAAGTTCATAATCTATTAAATTACCATAATTAGAGATAATTTATTCTCCTAATTCACTTGGTCATTTTACTGCCTTTTAGGATTTTTCATAATTTTTTCTAAGTTATTCATGTCCCTTAGGGGCATTTTCGTCATTTTGGCACTTTGGCCCTTAAACTCCCTAATTTCATGCAGAAATTCTACTTAGAAAATAGGCTATGATCACACGAGCTTAGAGATCAAAACTTTGCTTATCAGAGATATCCAATTTATTTCTAATATTCCAGATAATAAAAATCCGGGTATTACATTTCTCCCCCCTTACACAAAATTTCGCCCTCGAAATTTAATCTATACTAACTAAACTTCGGGCCATGAACTCCGGGTACTTCTCCTTCATGTCACTCTCGGTTTCCCAAGTTGCCTCTTCAGGTGTCAAACCCTTCCAGACCACTTTCACTATCAGAATAGTCTTATTTCTGAGCCGTTTCTCCTTATGATCAATGATCTGTTCTGGCTCAACCACGAAGGTATTATCATGTCGTACTTCATCGTCTTCATACTCAATGACATGACCTCGGTCCGGCTGGTATTTCTTCAGTTGTGACACGTGGAAAACGTCGTGGAGATTACTCAGGTTCGGGGGTAAAGCTATCTGATAAGCGACTTCTCCTCGTGCCGCCAAAATTTCGAACGGTCCAACATACCTTGGTGAGTTTCTTCCTCTTAAGTGTTACGCGACACCGATGTAACCGGGATAACTTTAGAAATACATGGTCGCCGACATAGAACTTCAGAGGTCTTCTTCTCTTGTCAGCATAGCTTTTCTGCCTGCTATGTGCTGCAAGGAGTCTTTTCTTGATTAGCGCTATCTGCTCGGAGGTCTGCTCAAGCATGTCCGGCCCAAGTAATTGCCTTTCAGACGAATCTGTCCAGCATAAGGGTGATTGACACTTCCGCCCATACAATGCCTCGAACGGGGCCATTTGTATACTAGCATGATAACTGTTGTTATATGCAAACTCTGCTAGTGAAAGATGTTGATCCCAACTTCCTTTAAAATCCAGGACACATGCTCGCAACATATCCTCCGTACGTATTGTTCGCTCGGATTGACCGTCGGTTTGAGGTGAT
The DNA here is from genome assembly GCA_025563575.1 of Acacia pycnantha. Taxonomy (NCBI): domain Eukaryota; kingdom Viridiplantae; phylum Streptophyta; class Magnoliopsida; order Fabales; family Fabaceae; genus Acacia; species Acacia pycnantha. Next base: position 2,872,801 of record JAMWYP010000018.1, on the reverse strand, counting down.
ACGCGAACTAAACTTCAACTTGGTACCCATACCTTCATGAAAAGCCTGCCAAAAACGGGATTTGAAATGCGTATCCCGGTCAGAGACAATGCTCTTAGGGACACCGTGTAACCTTACTATCTCCTTGATGTAAATCTCTGCTAATCGTTCCGGAGAGTAGTGGATACTGATGGGAATGAAGTGTGCTGACTTGGTTAATCTGTCAACAACTACCCAAATTGTATCATGGTTTCTGATTTTGGGCGGACCCACCACAAAATCCATGGTGATGTTCTCCCATTTCCATTCCGCGACTCTAGTCCTTGTAAAAGACCGGGGGTCGACAGTGTTCAATCTTTACTTTCGACATGTCAAGAGAGTGTACTTACTCTTGTGAGCCTCATCCAGTGCTTTCCGCCTTAGTTCATCAACCGGTGGTATGTAGATTCTCTTTTTGTACCTGACCAAACCACCAGGTGATAGGTCATGGTCTTGGGTCTCACCCTTGGAGATCTTCTCACGTATCTCCATCGCCCAATCATCTTGCTTCTGAGCTTCTTCAATTTCGTCGCACAGATCATACTCTCCCTGACTTACAAGAAGAGTTGCAAGATAGGCATCAGCTGGTGCGTGACGACCCATGCTGACTTGACTTGACAGACTCAGATCTCTGAAATCTTCAAGTAACTTCTGTTCTTGCATCATCATATATGCAACTTGCACCGTTACCGACTTCCTGCTAAGAGCATCAGCAACTACATTTGCTTTACCTGGATGATAATTGATCTTCAGATTATAATCTTTAATCAACTCCATCCATCAACGCTGTCTCATGTTGAGTTCCCGTTGATCGAACAGGTATTTTAGGCTTTTGTGGTCACAGTACAACTCTACGGTTACACCGTACAAGTAATGCCTCCATATCTTCAAAGCAAACACGATAGCCGCCAGCTCTAAATCGTGTGTAGGATAGTTTAATTCATGAGGCTTCAGTTGACGAGAGGCATAAGCCACCACCCTGCCCTGCTGCATTAGGACACATCCCAATCCCTGCCCACTGGCATCACTGTAGACAACATAGGTCTCATCAGGATCGGGGATAATTAACACTGGTGCTGTAGTCAACCTCTCCCTCGGTTTGAAAGCTCTCTCACAATCATCGCCCCATACAAAGGGTTGATTCTTCCTCGTAAGCTTTGTCAATGGTAGGGCAAGGCGCGAGAAATCCCGTATGAATCTGCGGTAGTATCCCGCCAGACCCAGAAAACTACGGATCTCCGTCACTGTCTCTAGCCGTTTCCAGTCCAGAACTGCTTCCACCTTGCCTGGATCAACTGCGACTCTGCCGCTTGATATCACATGGCCCAGAAATTTCACTTAGGCAGACCAAAATTCACATTTACTCGGCTTTGCATAGAGTTGCTTCTCCTGAGTATACTCAACACACGTCGAAGATGTTCTTCATGCTCTTCTTTACTCTTGGAGTAGATGAGAATATCATCAATGAACACTACCACAAATTGGTCTAAGTGTTGTCAGAAGATACGGTTCATGTAATCCATGAATACCGCAGGCGTATTTGTCAATCCGAAGGGCATCACAAGGAATTCGTAGTGCCCGTACCTGGTTCTGAAAGCCGTCTTGGAAATATCATCATCTTTAACTCGCAGCTGGTGATATCCCTAACGCAGATCAATCTTCGAAAAGACCGTGGAACCAGATAATTGATCCAATAGATCATCAATCCGGGGAAGTGGATACTTGTTTTTGACCGTCACTTTGTTGAGTTCACGGTAATCAATGCAGAGTCGGAAACTTCCATCTTTATTTTTCACAAAAAGCACTGGAGCTCCCCAGGGTGATACGCTGGGTCGAATGAACCCCTTCTTCAGAAGTTCTTCCAACTGCTTCTTCAACTCTTGCATTTCATTTGGAGCCATTCGATACGGCGCCTTTGATATTGATCCTGTGCCAGGCATCAGATCAATTTTGAACTCCACTTCTCGGACAGGAGGTAACTCAGTGAGGTCCTCCGGGAATACATCAGGAAAATCATTTACCACGGGGATATCCACGAAGCGAAAGGTCGGCTTCGCTTTAGGCGAGAAGAATACCATGAAGGCATGGCATCCTGTTTCACACATCGATCAGCTTTTGTAGCGAAGAGAAAATTCAGGCTCACATCAACCTTGTCTCCGGAAAAGAATATCTTCTTCTTGCCACAGTCGATCATCGCACCGTTGGTCATTAGCTTGATTCAGACCGAGTATGACGTCGATGCTGTGAAGAGGTAGACGGATCAGATCTACTTTTGAAACTCGTCCATCCACGTTAACAGTACAGTTCATACACGCATCAGAAGCTAAAGACTTCACACCAAGTGGTGTAGACACTACCAGATCAAAAGGTAAACTACAAGCATGCAATCCTAAATGACTTGCACAATCACAAGAAATAAACGAATGACTGGCTCCTGAATCATACAATGCCTCAAGTAGATTTCCATTGAGATAGATGGTACCTTGAACCATTTCTGGAGATTTTCTGGCTTCGGTGTTTGTCAATGCAAAGATCCGGCCAGCACTCTGAGGTCTCGTCTCTGCAGCCTTCTCGGGACAATCCCGGCTAATGTGTCCTGGCTTCTGACACTTGAAGCAGACTTGTTTCCCATCACAGTTGGCTCCTGGATGGTACTTCTTGCATTTTGGACACGTCTGGGATCCCTACTGCAGGGTAATTCTGTTGCCCCGGTTGGTAGGGTCTCTTGTTCCCACCCTGGTTATTGTTCCAAGGCGCCTTCCTCTTTTGTGAGGAACCTCCGCGGTTAGACCCACCGCGGTTTGCATTGTTTCCGTCCTGGCTTCGAGATTTGCGCAGTTCCTTTAAGTTGCGCTTTGTCAGTCTGCAGGATTCCACTGCTTGGGCCATCTTCAGAAATTGCTGAGATACTAACCTTGCCCTTATATCGTATTTCAGTCCGGTTACTAGTCGGTTAACCTTCCAGCTCTCATTTTTGTGGATTTTTAGGTATGATGAATACCGTGACAGGTTGGTGAAACGGGCGAAGTAGTCGTCGAATGACTCTTCATTTCCTTGCTTGATCTCGCAGAAATTCCTCTTCTTTAATTACTGTATTGAGGGAGGAAAGTACTGTTCGTTAAACTGTTCAAGGAACATCTCCCAAGTGACAGGGCTTGGCAGGGTTGTGGAAACACTCTTCCACCATCTGTGGGCATCTCCCTCAAGCTTGTATATTGCTAGCTGGGCCATCCGATTTCCAGGGCACTCTATGACTTCAAAAATCTTCTCAAGACTCAAAAGCCAATCCTCAGCTAGCTCACTCTTTCCTCGGAAACCAGGTGGTTTCAGCTTGCAGAACTGGTTTACCCAGTTTTCAGTGGTTCTTTCTCTTCCTCGTCGTGGAGGTGATTGTGACCTTTCAGATTCTCTGTCTTCTTCATTGTATTCATCATTCTCATTCTCCTCTTCATTATTTTCTTCTTCTTCTTCGTTTTCTTCTTCATTTCGACGTGCTTCTAGCTGTCTCTGAGCTTCCTCCTCCTGTTGACGTTGTCTAGCTACCAGTGTATCTATGATAGCCCTTTGCTATTGTAGAGTTCTTCTTAGCTGTTGGACTTCGTTCTCGTCCGGTTGGTTTGGTATATTATTTCTCTCAGGAATTGCTCCTATTTGAGGCTGTCCTCTCCGCCTCCTTGTCTTCCACGACCTCGGCCTCGCCTCGGCCCCTTCCTCTTGGTGCACCAGCACCTCTCATAATGACCATATTTTATTCCTTTTCCTTTATTTAATAACAGATATGTAAACATTAGAAATGACACATTGATTTGTACATCAAAACATATATATTCACATATATTCATTTCATAACATTTTTACATATAAGTTGGTCTACTCTAATACAAGTCAAACTAGATACAACCATGTTACAACCCCTCTTTATTCAAAACATATTTCACAATCTCCCAGGGGTGCTTGGAGATACAAACTAAACTTCCTAATTTCTACATTCCACAGCTTCCTTGCGCTGATGCTTTCCATCTACATGTAAAGGCGAACCATGCTCTTCAGGTAGCGAAGGTGTATGCTAACACCCAAGATGGGTCCGTCGTCTAACAGCTCGTTAATGATCCTCGCCCAAAAGCGGGTACAGGGAAAGAAGTACAGTGTGGTCCTAACCCAATCTGCGGTGAATGTTGGCTATTACTGGCTTGATAGTTTGAGATTAGGCTTAAAAACACAAGGTATCTTCCTTGGATAGTGTTAGTGAGATTCATAGCTTCAACGAAAAAGTTCTCCAGCAGAATAACTAACGTATCATTATCGTTCAGGACATAGTGAAAATCTTCTGGTTCGGCTTCTTCGTTGTCAAGAGATTGGATATCCGGGTAGTCAAAATTATCTCCGACAGAGGAGTGGGTTGAGTCAGTAGGGCTTCCTGGTTCAGGTTGGTCCTCAACATTCAACTCGTTCAGACTTTGACTAAGGGATTCTGGGTCAGAATACCTAGATGTAGGATGGTACAATGGGCCAGACTCACTATACTCTCTATAGTAGTAGCTAGGAGTTATGGGGTCGGTTTCCACGTGATCTGGATCCCAAGGGGAAACATGTTCAGGGTGATTTTCGAATTCAGGCTCCTCAAATTGTGCATTGTAGGAATTTGGATCTACAGGGAGGTCGTCGTCATTATCTTCGATGGGATCTTCTTCCGTAGTCATTGGGGATGGGTTCTCCTGATACCATAAATTGTAACATCCCATTTTAAAAGCGGAAATTTTTTATTATTATTCAAAGTAGAGCAATGGAGCGAAAGAGTAATTGATTCATAGTCAAAACATCAACCATTGTGTAACATTGTATTGATTACAGTAATCCTAAGATTCAGAAATAAGATAACAGAAAGAAACAGAAAGCGATAAAGTAAAGATAGGCTTCGTGCACGTCTACTCTCGATGCTTGCCCCGATCTCCGAACCGTGGTCCTCCCGACCACGAAGCTACAGTGAGATTCAATTCACCATATTGAATCTCGGGTAACGATAACCTCATACCCAAACAATACGGTATATAGACAACGATATTCTAGAGCTAATACAACAAGATATCATCACATAAGCATACAGCAGATGCATGATCATTATGCCGACAAAACATAAGCAACAAGCAATATGTAAGCCCCACAATGTAAAACAATAACAAACTGCACTATTCACGGTGCCACGATGTACGGTCGTGTCCTCGGCGCTAGGAAAACATAACGGCGTTACCATGACATAACCCGTATAAAGCATGCGTATAACGGTCTACGAACGTATCTTTGATATATATGCATTCAAGAAGTACAAGATTAGTGTTACAGTACGCGTCCGTACCTTCGTTTGCGACGTTAGGTACTACGGCGGAAACGTACTTTGACTAAAACGTGAACTTCAAACAGCGGTTCGTCGGGCAACGTAGCGGCAGCAAATCAGAGATTCTGATATTTTATAAGAATAATATCACTTCTATTAGTGATTTGACATTATAACTGGCATTTTAGGTAAAAATTACCATTTTGCCCTTCTACCCCTAATTGGCGGAATTTCGCCAGCACTTCGTTACTCCGACTAATTTTCTTCCCAAAATTTTGCCAGAACTTCGACGCCATTTTGATTTTCGAAAATAAAGACTAAAATAGCCCTCCCATATGATATCCAATCATACTTGAAAAATTAAAGGCTATTCTAGCATTACAACCCCTACTTTTGAAAGAACTACAAAAGCTTCAACTTTTCGGAGACTCGATCCCTACTATGTTTTTACCTCTTCAGGCATATTTTTCAATGCAATGAGGCCTAAAACAAGAATAGGAATTTCATCCCCTACTTCCTAAATCTAACTAACAATTCTACCAACTACTGAACTAAAAACTATAACTTAAAAGCTAAAGACCGAAAGACTTACCCGTTGAAGACTTTCTTCACAATTTCTCCAGAGCTTCTCTCTCTTCTTTCTCTCCCTAGAATTTCGGCCAAGGCAAGAAAGGGATGGTGTGAAGAATGTGAAGGGAGGGGTATTTATAGACAAAAGGAAGGATAGGTTGGGAATTTCTAAGTTGTTTGTGACCATTGGATGCAACTTGAGTAAGAAGGCAAGATCTTGGCCCTTGATCCCTCTTGGTCGACATAGGGGCTGATGTGGCAGCCTAGGATTGGCTCAAAAATGGTGAGTCATCCTACTTTATGCCCGGTCTGCCCGTATTTCCCGATCAGTACCGAATTTTGATTCCAGACAGGGTTCCAACTGTCCTGCTGAAGTTCCTCGAAAAACGTGTCCGTACGCGTTCGGTGTCGGAAATCGGTTCCGGAATTATCAAACTCTAGATAATAATTCACTGATTCCAAATATGTTCATATAATTATAAACTCATCCCAAGATGTTGAGTTATAATTTATTTTCTTAATTTCCCAAAATGTGACTATCAGCATTTTTCCCTATTTCATCTTATTAGGGAAATGTGCTACAGGTCTCGGATTGACTTCCGGAAGAGGTCACTTGAAGGTAAAAACTCACTGATCAATATTTTACCTTGACTTTGGAATTCCCATTCCTAGATCTCTAGATAGGATCCGTTTCCTAATTTCTAAATTACTATTTATAATATTTCACTTTAATTAATTATAATATTAAAATAATAGCAAGTTGTAAGAATTATTTTTCCTTTTCATTTTCATTTTTTTTTCTTTTTTCTTGGCCCAATTTTCGGCTGGCCCTCTTTTAATTTTAATAAATATTTATTTTTTATTTAATTAATTATTTAATGATTTATTTGTTTAATTTTTCCAAAAATTCCACCAAAAATCCCTAATTGGTCCATTCTTGTATTTAGGCCTAAAAATACCTAAACTTAACTATTTTTCTCCAAAATTTCCAATTAATTAGTAAACATGTTTTTACTAATTTTAAAATAAAAACCACTAATTTTAGGGTCTTACATAATTACTTGTGAATTTCCTCTGCTTATGCTTAAGTAATTAGCCCAATATTACCTAATTACTTAATTATCACAAGTTGATAATTTTCTTACTTAAAACATCTCATTTCCTTCATACTCTTGCATTAACATTAGCATTTCCATGCCTCTTACTTTATTATATAATTTACAAGGGTATTATGGTCTTTTAATACTTTTTGGACATTCTTATACAATTTCTCCAAGTTCATAATCTATTAAATTACCATAATTAGAGATAATATATTATCCTAATTCACTTGGTCCTGCCTTTTAGGATTTTTCATAATTGTTTCTAAGTTATTCATGTCCCTTAGGGGCATTTTCGTCATTTTGGCACTTTGACCCTTAAACTCCTTAATTTCATGCAGAAATTCTACTTAGAAAATAGGCTATGATCACACGAGCTTAGAGATCAAAACTTTGCTTATCAGAGATATCCAATTTATTTCTAATATTCCAGATAATAAAAATCCGGGTATTACAGTATAGTAACTTTTCCAAGAATCAATTAACGCATAATAATTTAATACTGTATAAGTTAAACTAAACACACCCGACTGTTTCAATATCAAACTATATTTCTAATGAGAGACAAGGTCGGGGTAATATTAATATAAGCCCTACAAAACTTAATAACAGAGACCTACATGTGTAGCCTGGATTTTTCATTAGAAGTCACCCTTGGGAGCAATATTTATTTTAACTTTTCGCTTAGTAATTCATTCTTTGAGAATTAGTATTAATTTAATTCCAATTTCTTCTGCAACCAAATCTTTAAACTTTCTACCGTTAAATCTTTGTTGGGACCATCTTTCATGTGGAAAGGGAATCGTTTCATAATCCCCCAACCTAGGATACCCGGGTCGTTTAGTGATTACTTGTTTTAGATTAAAAAGACAGGTTACTAGTATTATTGTCTTTACAACGGGATCACATTATTTTAGTTTTGATCCCTATAATTTTAAATCAGAGTTTTTAGTTTATAACTTTTTATAGTTTTATAAGGACTGAATTTGAGTTTAATGACATTAATTTCAGTCAATGTTAGGCATTAATTGGAACCTATCTTTTTTAATGAGTTTTGGTTTTGATCTCTATATGTTTAATGAGTTTTGGTTTTGGTTTCTATACTTAATGGCATTAAAGTTATTGCTCTTTGAACTTAGACCGAATCATTATGAAACCACATAAGTAATCATAAGGACTTTGTTCCACATAAGTAATCGATCATGTCATTGATAATTGAATATTATTACACTTATTTGTATCTCTTGGTGAATAAATTTAGGATTTTTAGTTAATAAATAATAGATTTTATTACTTAATCGAGCTTTGAGCTTTTAATTAGATTTAATTCATTTTTATGATTAAATTCCAAATTTACAGTGATTTAGTATTTTCGCCATTTTATGAGATTTTGGATTAAATTAGAAGCTTTTTATTTTTCTTTGAGTTGTTCATCATGTTCTTCTTCATCTTTTCTTCTGCGTTTTCCTGGCCATGCTTGGCTAAGCTTTTGTGGTTGACCCATGGATTGAGGATTACATGAATCCGAGAGGGGCTCGCCATCTATTGATCGCGTAATTTGTTTAGTTTATTTTTAATCGGATCGATTATGATTGAATAGAATGAGTATTAGATTTAATACCACCTACATTGATATCCCAAGGACATAAGTCGGGCCAAGATTCTGAGAGAAGAATTGTGTGATCGCACAGTGAGGTTATGTCTATGAGTTCGATCAAATGCCTGGGCGATCATCTAGTCGAGGGAGTTTTTTGATAAATGCGGAGATTTCGGTTTAATCTGAGAATCAATCACAAATTCGATTATTATGTTTTTTGCCAGATAGAAGGTTATGAAATCCCAATGCAGGAGTTAATCGTTTGTTTATCTGTGTCTTTGTGTTTTCATTTCGTTTTGTTTCTATTATTTCTTCTTTAATCACATTTGAACCAAAAAGCCCCCATTTCTTGTTTCTATTTCACTTCATTATTCCAATCAAACCCTTTCTTGAATTAAGTTGGGAAAACGATCCAAGTTCCTAATGTTGCAAATTTTTTATTAAAAAGATAAGTGAGTTTATTTTTTGAAGAAGCACTGGCAAATCTCTTTCAGTCATCTTTGTTATGATCCTTTGGTGTTATTTATAGGATCAAGTGAGAAGAAATTTTCTTGAAAAACATCATAACTATCTTCTTTAATTCTCTTTCTTTCTCTTATTTGATTATTGGCACGGGCAATAGGGATAATTTAGAAATTTAAAATTGATAAATATAAATAGAACTTACATTTAGTCCTATATTAAAGAGCGAATGAATAATTATCTTGTAGCCCAGTTAAAAATGTAAGACGTCCTTACATGTTGAGACAGAATCTCCCCTATCAACTACCTTCCGTAGCAAATTTCTGCTGTAAAAAATATCCCTAATCAAAAGCTTGCCATGTGGAAATAAAAATTCACGAGGTCATCTCAGTATTTTTGAACAGAAAAGCTCAACATAGAGATGATTTATTAACTCTCAAAGAAAACGAGTTCACCTTGTGCTTTATTTTTATTGCTAGGAATATCGCGAGCAAACCTCAACACTGAATAGAAATCTATCTTATAAGAAATAATCAATTACAAATTATAAAATCTAGGTTGCAACCTGCAAGTGTGGAAAGAAGACTTCAAAAGTGAAACTAAAGAATGCCAAGAGCCTAAAATCTTCAGTCAGGGTAATCATTTGATTAAATCATATATCTTGCAGGAGTTATTAGCTGATTGAGAAAGGAGCAGAAAAAGGAAATCAATTTGAATCAATTGTGTGATATGAGAGAGTGAATTGCAAAAGATTTGGAGATGATTGGAGATCTCAAAAGGATATTGCATATCTTGTATTTAAGATAGGATCAGATCACGGCCAAGTCACAAGGAATTTCTATATAAAGAGCAGGGAGACACACACTAAAAAACGACCACAGAGAGACAAGACGCAGAAGCAACCAAAGTACACACGAGAGAAAATAACATCCTTATGCTCTCTAAACTTCGGTATTTACCAAAAGTTTAGAGAGAAAGGACAAAGGAAGAAAAGAAGGAGACGGCTGAAGGAAGAAAGAGGATGCAAGAACAATTCCAATTTTCATCTATTTTCTTCTATTTTGTTAACCTAGCCATGTTCGGCTAATTTTCTTTAGTAGTTAGGGCGAGGATGAACCCTATGCGAATTTAAGTATTTGTTTGAATTCTTGATTGAACGTTATTTTCCATGATTGAATGAATTATCTTTGCTTAAAGCTTTCTTAAAGAATGATCACCTTTTAGATTGTTCATAGAATGGTGTATGACAATAGAGATGTTGGTGCATTTAACTGGAACCGTTAATTCGTCATAGAGTTGCATGACCTAGACATAGGCTTACGAGTTTATGCGATCTTATAATTCTGGTTTAAATAATTGATCTTTCCAAACAATACTAAGACATTAGGTTGTTTTCAAAGATAACTGACTAAGGTAGCGTCAAGACATTGGGACTTAGTCTAATTTTAGAGAATTGATCGTCAATCATGGGAAATAATAGTCAATTAGGGATTTAATTCAAATACTTGGATGAACATAGGGGATTTCTATGCCCTAGCTGCGTTTTCTCCACTGATTAACTTTTCTAAACTATCGTCTTTGAGATTCTTCATCTTGAATGCGTGTTTTCTATTAAACTCCTTAAAAATTCTGTTAGGTTACAACTCACCCTCTTTTACTCATTTGTCCAACTAAAGCTAAGATAACAAATTAGTGGCTGGAATACTAGTCCTCGTGGGACGATCTTTTCTCACTACTTTATTACTTGATACGGCCCGTATACTTGCGGAGTTTATAAGGCTTTAAAGTTTTTCCCTATCAAGTTTTTGGCGCCGTGTTGGGGACTAGTTTTATTTCAACACTAAGAGTAGTTATTGAAACTCTAGATTGGATTTTTCTTTTCTTTTGTTATCATACTGTTTATGCGAGGTACCATTGATGAAAATTCTCTGCAGTTTGATCCCGAAATTGAAAAGACAAAGAAAGAGAAACCGGAAACTTGCTAAACAGAGAAGAGAAGAGGCTAATAGTTCTAGTTCTGAGACTAAACCGGTAAAAATGGCAGAAATTGGTGCGAGATCCTCCTCCTCCTCCAAAAAGACCATGGGCGACTACATGACGCTTAATCTCGCCAGTGGCTGCAACTAGCATTGTCACTCCCGTTGTGAATGCAAATAATTTTGAGATCAAGCCGCCTCTCATAAGCTTGGTTCAACAACGCTCTTTTAGTGGGAGTGATTTAGAGGATCCTAATCAGATATCGAGACTTTTCTCGCAAATTTGTGATACCATCAAGATGAATGGGGTTTCGGAGAAGCTATTCGTGTGAGACTGTTTCCTTTCTCTTTGACGGGAAAGTAGGAGCTTGGCTTCGTTCTTGTCCTAATGGAAGTCTCTCCACTTGGGACATTATTACCACAAAGTTCCTTGAGAAATTTTTCCTTCTTCTAAGTATACAAAGTCGCTTTTAGACATCAATTGCTTTACTCAAGGCAATGGGGAATCATATTGTGAAGCGTGGGTAAGATTCAAGGAGTTGCTTAGGAAGTGCCCACAACATGAGCTGCAAGACTATGATCAGGTGAGAATATTCTTCAATGGGATGCTTCTGTCCTCTAGAATGATGATTAATGTTGCAGCATGTGGTACGTTAAAAATAAAACTCCCGAAGAAGCATTGGAGTTGTTTGAAGATATGGGGTCCTTTGAGAATGAAACTGTTACTCCACAACCATATAGGAGAGTTCTTCAGCTAGACTCTTACAATGCACTATTGGCCCACAATGAGAACATTGCCCAACAAAACAAGGTGATCCAACAGCAATTAGCTTCCATCACTAAACAGCTTGCATCTTCTCAAGTATCATCTATCACTTCTCAGCCTCCTTTGCTTTGTGATTTTTGTCAAGGGGAACATGCTAATGGAGAGTGTGCAGCATTCATTACAATCAGGGGGCTTCGATCCGGAATTTGGAGCATCAGATTAGTCAGTTATCAAAGCAAATAGCGGAGAGAAGCCAAGGGTCCTTCCCTAGTGATACTGTGGTCAATCCAAAGGAGCATTGTAAGGCCATAACTACAAGGAGTGATATAGTGGTTCAGCCAGTTGAGAAATCTGTTCCAATAATGGACAAGTCTGAGAAAGGGGAAGAAGAGGTTGAGCAATGTGATGTGCAGCAGGTTCCAAAGGAGATAGCTACAACGAAGCCTCCCACTCCTTCTTATGCAAAACCTCCTTATCCCCAAAGGTTGAAGCAGCAGATTCGAAGCAACAAGATGCCAAGTTCGGGATATTTTTAAGAAATTGCAGATTAACATTCCTTTTGCGAAGCTCTTGAAAATATGCCTAATTATGCAAAGTTCATGAAAGATTTGCTTTCCAAGAAGCATAAGTTGCAAGAGGCGAAACGATAGCATTGACTCAAAGCAGTGTAGTGCCATCATTCAAAGTAAGTTGCCACCAAAGCTTAAAGATCCGGCGGCTTTAGCATTCCTTGTGCAATAGGGAATGTCAATATGGGCGAGCACTTTGTGATCCGGGAGCTAGTATTAATTTAATGCCCTTATCTGTTTCAAAAGCTCTCGGAATTAAAGAGATGAAGCCTACTATGATGTCATTACAGTTGGCGGATAGGTCCATTAAGAAGCCAGAAGGTGTCATTGAGGATGTGCTTGTGAAAGTGGACAAATTCATATTCCCGGTGGATTTTGTGGTTCTTAACATGGAGGAAGATGCTGAAATTCCTTTACTTTTGGGAAGACCCTTCTTGGCTACTGCTAGAGCGGTAATTGATGTAGCTGTAGGAAAAATGGAATTCCAAATGAATGACGAGAAAGTCACTTACAATGTGTTTCAGTCCATGAAATACCCAGCTGATAATAGTGATTGTTTCAAAGTTGACGTGGTTGATGAGGCCATTCAAAAAGTTTTTCAAAAAGGTTCGGATGTGCAAAGGAGAATTCTCATTTACAGGTTGAGGAGCTGAAGAAGAAAGATTATGATGCGCCACCTGTTACTCCTAATGTGGAACTAAAGGAGCTCCCTTCTAATCTGAAGTATGTTTTTCTAGGGAAGGATGACACTTATCCCATTATTGTTAGCGCTGAGTTGTCCCTACTGACGAAGAGAAGTTGCTGAAAGTTTTGACTACCCACAAGACTACCATAGGGTGGTCTATATCTGATTTAAAGGGGATTAGTCCTTCATTTTGCACTCATAAAATTCTTATGGAGGACCATGTGAAACCGGTAAGGCAGCCCCAGAGGAGACTTAACCCGACTATGAAGGAAGTGGCGAGAAAGGAGGTGGTGAAACTGTTAGATGCGAGTGGAGAATGTGTATGGATTGTAGGAGGTTGAATGATGCCACTCGCAAGGACTACTTTCATTTGCCATTTAAGAAAAAACCAAGAGATGGCATGACAGGAGGATTCTTCCAAAAGCGTTTCATCCGGGACAACAGAGATTGAAGCCTTACCATGGTGGAGACATTGACAGAGGAGGAACCTCCGTGGCAACTAGAAGCTGAGAATTAAGGTGATATCTGTCAGGCTCAAGACATTAAACAAGCGCTGATTGGGAGGCAACTCAATAAGTTTTCTTTTTAATTTTTATTTAGTCTTAGTACTTATTAGTAGGATAGGAAGGATGTGAAAAGTGTGGATCAAATTATAAGTTCCATGCTTAAAAAAAAATTAAAAAAAAAAAATTATTTTGGGCAGAAAGTTGGCGCCCCCGGCGCCAACTTTCGGCCAAGAGGCCAAAAAAAAATCCAAAAAAAAAAAAAAATTTAAACCACCCCCTTCCTCCTTCTTCTTTCTCTTTCTCTCTCACTTATCTGACCCAGATGGTCGAGGCCCTTTGCATCAAGAATATAGACCCAACTAGTTGTCAACCAGCTGAGGACGACAATGATTCCGACGATGCGGTCACACATGAGGACGCTGATGACCACTCCGATGACTTTTGGCAGTAGCACTCTACATCAGAGTTAACGGCTTAAACCAGGGGAGTACTAGTTCCTTTCCTTTTATTTATTGTTCCAACAAAGGAGGACATTGTCTGATTTATGTGTGGGGTAGGGATATGAATTCTTTGGTGTTGCTTGTTCTTATTCAATTGAAAAGAATTCCCTTGAAAAAAAATTCTTGAGTTTTTGTTCAGATTGACCTTAACTTTGAGCATCCCCATCTTAGAGAGTATTATCAAGTAAAACAATAAAAAGGAAAAGAATGTGTCAACTAAGCCCCTGAGTATTGAATTTTTGTAAACAATCTGGAGATGTTTTGAATATTTTGATACCTGATTCCTCTAGGAGATGAGATTATGCCCTTTGTTGACCAAGTAAAACTTTTGTTTAGGGAAAGGACTCAAGTGGGTTATTATGAAAAAAAAAAGGAAAAAAAAAAAAAAAAAAAAAACAACTCCAATGACTTCTCTAGACCTACCTAGTAATCGTGACTGCATCACCCATGTGCAGGGTCGCGTCAAACGGTAAGGTCAAAGAGGGTTATGAGTTGAGCTAAAAGCCTCTTGAGGTGCCTGTTGGAGTAACCGAGTAACCGGTGCTGCATCACCCATGTGCAGGATCGCGTCAAAAGGGGACCTACAACGGCTCAAGATTACGGTGCCTGTTGGAGTAACCGAGTAACCGGTGCTGCATCACCCATGTGCAGGGTCGCGTAAAAGGGGACCTACAACGGCTCGAATAAAAATAAATAAATAAATAAAATGAAAAAAAAGAGTTATTTCTTACATGAGGATCCCTATAAAATTAACTGCAAAGCTTGGTTTAGTGGGGGCATTTGAATTTTTCTGGAGGAATTAAGTAGAATAATATTCTTCTACTAATCTTATTGTTGTGCTTATTACTGGCTATTGTTTAAGGCTATTGGCTTAGTGACCCAATCTTATAAGACATTAACTGAATAAATTTTGATAACATGATCTGAGTGTGGTGGTAACTGCTCACTGTTTAGGAAAGTCAAAAACAATGTCATTCTCATTTAGATAATGAATTCTCTTTCTTTTGCTTGAGGACAATCAAAGATTTAAGTGTGGGAGAGTTTGATAAGTGCAGATTTTATAATTAAATGAGTATCAATTCTGAGATATATTGGATTAAATTTATTACTATTTATATATCTTGCAGAGTTATTAGCTGATTAAGAAAGGAGCAGAAAAAGGAAATCAATTTGAATCAATTGTGTGATATGAGAGAGTGGATTGCAAAATATTTGGAGATGATTGGAGATCTCAAAAGGATATCGCATATCTTGTATTTAAGACAGGATCAGATCACGGCCAAGTCAGCCTAAGGGAATTTCTATATAAAGAGTAAGGGAGACACACACTAAGGACTACCACAGAGAGACAAGACGCAGAAGCAACCAAAGTACACACGAGATAAAATAACATCCTTATGCTCTCTAAACTTCGGTATTTACCAAAGGTTTAGAGAGAAAGGACAAAGGAAGAAAAGGAGGAGACGACTGAAGGAAGAAAGAGGATGCAAGAACAATTCCAATTTTCATCTCTTTTCTTCTATTTTGTTAACCTAGCCATGCTCGGCTAATTTTCTTTAGTAGTTAGGGCGAGGATGAACCCTATGCGAATTTAAGTATTTGTTTGAATTCTTGATTGAACGTTATTTTCCATGATTGAATGAATTATCTTTGCTTAAAGCTTTCTTAAAGAATGATCACCTTTTAGATTGTTCATAGGTTAGTGTATGACAATAGAGATGTTGGTGCATTTAACTCTAAACTATCGTCTTTGAGATTCTTCATCTTGAATGCGTGTTTTCTATTAAACTCCTTAAAAATTCTGTTAGGTTACAACTCACCCTCTTTTACTCATTTGTCCAACTAAAACTAAGATAACAAATTAGTGGCTGGAATACTAGTCCTCGTGGGACGATATTTTCTCACTACTTTATTACTTGATACGGCCCATATACTTGCGGAGTTTATAAGGCTTTAAAGTTTTTCCCTATCAAAATTTCATTCTCAGAGTAGCCAATATATGGCTGAAAAGATGCATTTAATCAATGTATTGCAACAAAAGCAATTACCAAGTGCAACGTAGTAGTATAATCTAAAACTTCTGCCTCAATAATCGCTCAAAATTGATAAGTAATTAAATGAAAACAAAACAAAACCTCAATTAATAACCTCCTCAAATTGGAACGTATCGTTTCAACGCCCAGCTGCTGATACATAGGTTAGTGGAAACAGGCCAGGGGCTGTGGCACGGCTTTGTTTCCGCCTGAACAGCCTCGGCCTGTCAGGCTAACAGCCGTGCCTAGGCCCTTTTTCAGGCCTGTTTATATAAACAGGCCAGGCCTAGGCCTTAAAACAGGCCTGTAAAGCCTGTCAGACCGGCCTGTTAAGGGAAGGGCAAAATAGTAATTTTGTTTTTTTTTTTAAATATATATCAATATATCATAGATCAGGCATTTTG
This sequence comes from Acacia pycnantha, assembly GCA_025563575.1. NCBI lineage: Eukaryota > Viridiplantae > Streptophyta > Magnoliopsida > Fabales > Fabaceae > Acacia > Acacia pycnantha. The sequence goes on along the minus strand of JAMWYP010000018.1, from coordinate 2,856,283 downwards.
AACAAAAAAAAAACCCCAAGTTCTCTCGACTCCTCTGCGCCGCTCGACCCTCTTCCCTAATCCCTTCCATCTTCAATTTCTTCATCCAGCGTGAGGCTACCCATCCATTTCAGATCTACGCTGCTTCCGTCGAGCTTCCATCGTCCGTTACTCCGTCGGCCGTCGTCCGTTACTCGGTCGTCCGTTACCCATTTCAGATCTCCGATGCGGCTTGCCCTAAGTCGTCACCGTTCGTCCTCACCTTTCGTCCTCACCGTCTCCGTCGGCCGTCGCATACTCTTCAACCCAAGAGTCTCCTGGTATTTCGTCCTCACCTTGTTCTATTTCCCCTGTTTGTTCTATTTGAGAGAAAATGAGAGAAAGAGTTGTTGTTTCTGTTCGTGGAAAGTAAGAGAGAAATTAAAGTGTTGTAGATGGGGGAACATGGAAAATGCTTTGAGTTTACTGTACTGTTCTATTTCCCCTGTTTGTCTGGTTTTTGTCTGTTCATTTGATTGTTTGGCTCGAACGAGCAGAGTAGAAGATGATAAATCTCGGTCTTGTACCACCCCGGTCCTTATTTATAGCAGATGAAGATTCTTCCTGATGATATGTCTTAAAATTAAAGATATAGCAGATGTAACTTGTTCTTCACTCTTAGTGATGTAACTTGTTTCTTTTATGGTTTTCAAACTTCATTTTGTTTTTTGTGTATCAGTAGTTACTTAATGCATGAATAGGGCGTCCTAAATTTTCAATGGCTCTGCAGATTGGACCAGTATGCTATAGCCAAATTTGTCGAGAGTTTTGAAATGATTCCTACCACTCGGCTGAGAATGTTTGGGCTAAATGCTATGGAGATTATATCTTCTCTGTATGCAGAACATGCATCCGGAAATAACAAAGTTGGCATTGACTTAGAAGAAGGTGTTTGTAAGGATGTTTCAACTATCAATGTCTGGGATCTCTATGTGACGAAGTAAGCTGCTTGTTATATTTGTCTTCATCTCTCTCTCTCTCTCTCTCACAAAATCTATAGTTAGGCCAAGAACGAATGTGTGTTTATTTTTGGTAGAGAATATATATACCCAACTAAGCTTGTCATATAAAAATTTGAAGGCGCATAGAAAGAATGCTTTGATTAGTGACTTAAATATAAAGGCAAAAAAAAATTAGTGACTTAAATATTGAATGATGTAGGGTTGAACCGTTGTTAACAGGCTGAATATAATTTTTTTTTTTTTTTAAAAAAAAAAATCAGGCCTATTTCTTCCTTAACAGGCCAGGCCTGTTAAGGCCAAGGCTTGGCCTGGCCTGGCCTGTTTCCACCCCTAGTTACAGCAACACCGACTAAAACTCCGGCCACGGCTCTGGCCACTGCAGCTAATCTCACCCCTCTCGCAGCACGATACATTGCACCAGTGCCGAGCCCTGCCGCCACACTATTCCAATTAATCACTCATGCTTATTCTGTGAAACCCACAAGTACATTTCATTGATTACTAATTCAACTCATTCGAAAAACCATAAAGAAAAGAAGAAAAATAAAAATGTGATATCAAACCGAAACACTTTTTACTACAGCTTGGTGTATCACCTTTGAGCTAAGCAAACATAAAGTGAGCTTACCGGAACTAGCTTCTTGAGAGAGAAACGTGAAGCAGCAATGAGGCCACACAATAGAAACTAGCGTCGATGGTAATGCCAGAGAATCGAGATGCGAAAGAGAACCGAGGAGCAACGGATGAGTTCATAAAAGCGACAGAGCTCAAAGTTATAATTTGAGGTTCAGAGAGTGAAATTCAATTCCAGCGTGACGAATAGAGGATTTAGTGAGCGAGTTTTAATTTGAGGTTGATTTTTTAGACCGGTTATACTCAAAATAATGTCTTAAAAGTTCATCTCTTAGACCGGATATTTGTAAAAACCTGTCTTAAAAGTAATAAATATATTATTTTGTATTTTCCATCTTTTAGACCAGTTATGAGAAACATGAGATCTAAAAAAAATTATCTTTTAGACCGATTATTTGTAAAAATCGGTTTTAAAAGTAATCAACATTCTTTTTTATCTTTTTAGACTGGTTGTTTGGAAAACCGGCCTAAATAATATTTTTCAAATCTTATTTTAAAGGAACCGATTTTAAAAGTTCTTTATATTTAAGAAACTGCTACCGTCATACTTTTTAAACCTAATCCTCTATAACCGGTTAAAATATGACGGTCTAAAAGCCCTTTTTTTTTCTTTACTTATGTTCACTACTACAAAAGATGGTTTTTACGCCCCAAAAAAGCGTCCTTTAAAAAAAAAAAGAAGTAAAGAATAGAGGCGGTGACATTTTTGTAATTATATGTGAGAAAAATTGACTTTTGACGTCTAACTTTTATATTTAGACGCCAAAAGCATCACTTTTGGCGTCTAAGTTCAAACTTAGACACCAAAAGTGATGCTTTTGGCGTCTAATTTAAAAAGCTAGATGCCAAAAGTGATGCTTTTAGCGTCTGAGTTAAGAAGTTAGACACCAAAAGTCTCTCGCGTGGGCCCCACAGCACCCTAGCTATCTCAATCTTTCACTCCTCTCTCGCGTTTTCACTCTTCTCAGTCTCCTCTCTACGTGCGTTCTCTCTTCTTTGCTCTCAGCCTCCTCTACATTCTCTCTTCTTCGCTCAGACTCGTAGATCCATCCTTGCTCCGCCTATAAGATCTCTACCTCCCTCCGCTAGTCACTCGCTCTGCCTGGTTGAAAAACTTGATAGGGCAAAACTTTAAAGCCATAACTCCGCAAGTATACGGGCCGTATCAAGTAATAAAGTGATAAGAAAAGTATCGTTCCCACGAGGACTTAGTATCACAAACTTCACTTAGGCATTAATTTCACAGTTTCGTTTAAGTTGAGAAAACTAGATTGAATTCAATTAAGACAAAAGAAAAGAAAATCAAAATAACAAACTACTAAAATAATCGAACGAGCAACCTAGAGTCACTAATCCCTTGTTTGTTCTTAGATTTTATCCCCGGCCACTAAACTAATTTTGACTTAACTTAGTCAGCTAATCTAGAGTATTAATGTCTATAAATGTCTTCCGGTCCACTTATATACCTACCTTAATTAATTATGCAATGTCTCACACAACTAAATAAGATGTGTGTTTAAACCGGGCTCACTCTAATTTGATTATGCGGAGCTTCTAGGTATATTCCTATCCTAGACGCAAATTAGATTAAAACCTAATTCCACATTACATTTAAACCTAATTCCACATTATTTAATCCCAAGGTCAATTTAGGATTCCCTCTTCCAAGTTCAACCCTAAATCCCCAAAACATGCTCAATGGTGGCCACTCACTAAGCAATAGCAATAAACACAGGATTAAATAAACTGAAATAAAATAAAACAAAACTAATTAATGGGAATAATCTCTAAAACCCAAAAAAGTTCATAGGTCCTCTAGGTTGAAAAGAGAATTAGCCACACATGGCTATAACAAAATCCTAACAAAAAGATGAAACTCGGATTGAAAGAATAAAGGAAAGAGATGAAAGAAAGTTTCTCCGTCGCCTCCACAGTCCTTTCGTCCTTCCGTGGAGATGATGAAGAGAATCGAAACGCTCAGCCACTACTCCTCTGCTTCTTCATTCCTCCTTGTTCTGCGTCTCCTGATCTGCTCCTCCATTTTTTTCTTCTTCTTTCTCTCTTCATATATATAACCTAATATTACTTAGGCCGTGGGTCACTGATTCTCCTTTTCTTATTAAAAAGATATCTTATATCTTGTAATCTACTCCACCAGATTACGCAATTGATTTTGTTTCTATTTTTCTTGCGTAGGACCACCGAGTTTGGCTAATTGCATATCCTCTTAATTTCTTTTTCTACTTCTTTCGAAATCAGCTAATATTTCCTGCAAAATATAATAGGAAATAAGTAGATTTTTTATCAAAATATCTTTTTATCCTATAATGATAGTAAAGTATATAAAAGATAATTAAATAGGTATATAATATCAATAAATCCAACTAATTCTCATAAAATATACACCTATTTAATCATAAAATATATACTTATCAAATTCCCCCACACTTAAACAGTTGCTTGTCCTCAAGCAAAAGAAAAAAGAATTCATTATCTGAAAAGAACATTGCCTATGACATTCCTAAACAGAGAGCAATAAACCACCACACTTAGATCATATCATCAAATCTTATTTAAGTTAATGTCTTATAAGAATAAGTCACTCAGTTAATAGAGTTAGACAATTGTAACAACCTCTTAACGTCTCATGATCAAAAGATCGGCAAGCAATAAGTTCAACCATAAGATTAGTAAAAGAATATTATGCTACTCAATTTCTCCATTTAAATTCAAATGCCCCCACCAAACCAAGCTTTTCATTTAATTTATTAAGGATCCTCAGGTAGGAAATAACTCATTTTGTCTTTTTTCTTTTCTTTTTCTTTTAATTTCTTTGTTTCTTGAGCCGTTGTAGGTCTCCTTTTGACGTGACCTTGCACATGGGTGATGCAACATTGGTTAATCAGTTACTCCAACAAGCTCCTCAAGAGGCTTTTAGCCCAACTCATAACCCTTTTTGACTTTACCGTTTGACGCGAGTGCCCACATTGGTGATGAAGTGCCCCCGGTTACTAAGTGAGGTCTAGAGAAGTCATTGGAGTTTTTTTATTATTATTTTCTTTTTGTTTTTCTTGAGTCATTTTCCTACACAAAAGTTTTAATTAGCTAGCAAAGGTCATCATCTAATTTTCTAAAGAAATCATGTAGCAAAATATTCATGAACTAATAATCTGTTGATCATATTACAAACTAATCCCTATTCTCATAGTCTATCTCAAGATTGCAAAAAAAACTCAAGGTTTAGAGACTTGGCTGAAACCTTTTTTTCTATTCTAATTTTTGACATGATAATATTCTCTAAGATGGGTGTAATACCCTAAAATCTGACTTAGGGTAACTTCTCTTGAAAATAGGTGAATATGAGGTCTCAAACACCTTGTATTGAATTTACCTTGTTGTTAGGGTAATTTCTCTTGAAATTAGATAATTTGCAAATAGGTCCCTAAAACAGTTGAAAATTTGTAAATAGGTCCCTAAACACATTATGGGTTATAAATACCCTGTGAAAGCTATAAAAGAAGCAAGTAAAAATCTATTTGAAACAGGGAAGGATATTGTCCCTAATTTAGGTAATTTATTAAATTACTACCTTGAAGAAATAAAGGAAGAATACTCAAAAAGTAAGGAAATGACCGTAATACCCCCGTAAATGCTAAGATAATGCAGGAGATATGAAAACAAAGATGTCAATACAAAAGTTATGAGGTAATGAGGCATGCTAATTAAGAAAATTATCAACTATTGATAAGAAAGTAATTAGGTAATTATTGGCTAATTACTTAAGCTTAAGCGAAGGAAATTCAGAGATAATTATGTAAAACCCTAAAATTAGTGGTTTTTGGCCAAGAATTAGTAAAAACATATTTGCTAATTAATTAGAAATTTTTGAGGAAAATGGATGAGTTTAGGTATTTTTGAGCCTAAAAACAAGTATGGACCAATAGGAAATTTTGTAAAAAATTATATAAAAATAATTATTAAATAATCATTTTATATAATATTAATTAATTAAATAATTAATAAAAACGAAAATTAATTAAAAAAGGACCAGATATGTTTGACCGAAAATTGGAAAAGAATGGATAGAATTTTGAAATAAAATATCATGATATTTGATCAAGTTGTAGTATTTTAATATTATAATTAAATATGATGAATAGTGATTTAATAAATAGGAAACGGATCCTATCTAGTGAACCAGGAATGGGAATTCCAAAGTCAAGGTAAAATATTGATCAGTGAGTTTTTACCTTCAAGTGACCTCTTTCGGAAGTTAATTCCGAGGCCGTTAGCGCATTTTCCTAATAAGACGAAATAGGGAAAAATGCAGATAGTCACATTTTGGATTTGAAGAAAATAAATTATAACTCAACATCCGAGATGAGTTTATAATTATATGGACATATTTGGAATCAGTGAATTATTATCCGAGGTTGATGATTCAAAACGAAGTTCCGCACCGGACGCGTTCGGACACGCTTTTTGAGAAAACTTCAACCGGATCATTGGAACCCTGTAAGAGACCGAAATCAAAGTTAAATTAGATATTATTGATGAGAAAGGGAAGATCTTTAAAGTTATGAATTCAGAATTTTGAGATTTCGCGAAACGGACACCGATCGGGGACTTTTCTGCCGGAGGCAAAAAGCAAAAATGGTTTGATGACTCATCTTTGCTTGGAGGAGGGGCTGCACGTTTTTGAAGCTTTCCATGGCTGCAAATCATCCACCAAAACCCTAAGTTTCCATGGTTTATATTCAAAGAGAAGGAATTGTAAAATTACCAAAATACCCTTGAGTTTTCCTATAAATAGGCTTGCATCCTCTTCACAAATCTCACACCATTCTCTCTTGAGAATTTAGAAAGTAGAGAGAGGTTTTAGAGAGAGGAGCTCTGGAGAAAATCTGCAGCGAAGCTCTGGGTAAGTTTTCTAGTACCGAGCTTCTAGTTTTTTAGTACTAGTCTTTACTTCCGTACTTAGATTTAGTAAGTAGGGAGCGAGATTTCTACTAATGTTTTAGGCCTCATTGCATTGAAAAATATGCCTGAAGAGGTAAAACTTGGTAGGGATTGAGTTCCTGAAAAGTGGAAGTTAAAGTAACGAAGTGCTAGCGAAATTCCGCCAATTAGGGGTAGAAGGGAAAAATGGTAATTTTTACCTAAAATGCCAGATATAGTATCAAATCACTAATAAAAGTGATATTACTCTTATAGGACGTCAGAAATCCTAATTTGCTGCCGTTACGCTGCCCGACGTGCTGCTGTTTCACGTTTTCCCGTAAAAGTACGTTTTTCCGCCGTAGTACCTAAAGTCACAACGAAGGTACGTTCGCATCGTAACACTAATCTCGATGTTTATGGTATGCATGTATGTGCTAGGTGTATTGTATGTGATAGCTTATAGCTCGTGGTATGTCTATGTGCTGTTTATATGTTCATGTTTGCTATGGGCGATATATCTCGCATGCTTTTGGGCGATATATGTATACATGCTATTGGGCGATATATGTATGCATGCTTTTGGGCGATGAGTGCACATATACCGTTGTTGATATGATTGTCTCGTGGTCCATATGTTGTGTCTCAAATATGAGGTTAACTGCTACCAGAGATCCGGTGCGGATCTCGGGAAGTCTTTCCTTTTGTTATTATCTGTTTTTGAAATACTCGGTTACTGTACCGTAGTTGTAACCAGCCAGACTTACGACAGTTTATAAATATATATCAGTTACTCAATCGCTCTGTTGCTCTACTCTGATGATTTGAAAAGATGTTTGGAAAAAAAAAATTACTGCTTGAAAAGTGGGATGTTACAATGGGGAAAGCTCATAATTAAAGTCAATCCTCAACAATGCAAAAATCTCAAATAAAAAATCTTTTCATTTGCATAAGGACAAGCATAACTAAGGAAAATATATCCCTCCCCCACACTTAAATCAAACATTGTCCTTAATGTTGCGAAAAACAAAAATATAAAGAGGGAAAAGAACTAGTACTCCCCTAGTTTAAGCCTCTAACTATGATGTGGAGTGCTTCCCCTGGTACCATCCATGATATTTCAAATTTTAAGAGAGAAAAGAGTGCTCAAGCAAAACTGATCATCTTTAAACCTAAATAACAATGAAAGAAAGAAAATAATAATAATAATAAAATTTGCAAGAAAAACCATTGGGTTGCCTCCCAAAAAGCGCTAAATTTATAGTCTTTAGCCAAACTTCTCAAAACAACTTCTAATCATAAGTATCAAACACCATAATTACATTGTCTTCATTTCTTTCCAAGAAACAAGGTATCACATACAAAAATTGATAATTCAAGTTAATTACTTGTGCTTCCTCAATCATAAACAATCTTGGATTACAAGCAATCACTGAATTCAAATGAAGCACAACATGCATATCCTTGAATATAAATATAGGCACTTCCAAGAATTTAGAGCACCCAATAAAATCAAACTGACTCTCATCAGTAAGAGTCAACACTTCAAGAGGAGGGTCAAGAACAACAACAATTGGGACATCTAAATCAATTTGATCACCAACATCACAATCCTTAGGCTCCACAGCCGGAACCTCTTCTAGACATCCACTATTCTCATCTAAATCAATTTGATCACCAACATCACAATCCTTAGGCTCCACAGCCAGAACCTCTTCTAGACATCCACTATTCTCATCTAAATCAATTTCAAACCCACAATCATTTTCTACATTATCCATAGTCTCATGTAATTCTATACCTTCAACTTCCTCATAATAATCATTATCAGCATAAGAAGTAGTTATCAGGTTTAAGGAATTATCTTGCACCATAGTCTCAAGGGTTGAAAGAATTTGACTCGCATGTACCCCAATATTATGGATACTTGACTTAATGCTAGTGACAATCTCCTTTTGCTCTCTACTAGATCTCTTAATGCTAGTGATAATCTCCTTTTGCTCTCTACTAGATCTCTCTACTGCTTCCACATACTCCTCAAATAATCTTTCTAAATTAGATTTTTCCTTATACTCAATGGTGTGTTCTTCAACATATGGATACAAGTAAAAAGGAGGGGTATTTTCATGAGAACAATAGACATATGGATCCTCAAACTTTTGTTGCTCAAAACCTTCACTAGGACAAAATGAGTTATCAAAACAAGCTTGGTTCCTAGTGAAATCATTTCTCACAAAATGACTAGTTGTACTATATGGACAATATTCATATAAATGATTCCCTCCACAATAAACACAAGACATGCAAACATATTGAGAAGAATCAACATATGGAAAACAACCATCATTTATGCTCCTTTTACGTTGCCTATATTCATTCAAAGAATTTAAAATAGCAATCAATCCATCTTGTGTAGAAGACAAAGAATTCATCTCCTTCTCAATATTAAGACCAGTTGTTTGCCAATTAAAATCCATTTTTTTAAAAAAAAATCTAAAAAAATTTATTTACGAACTCAAACTTAAACTACTAATGCTCAATCAATTCTAACACAGTTGTGGCACACAAGTCCCCGGCAACGGCGCCAAAACCTTGATAGGGCAAAACTTTAAAACCATAACTCCGCAAGTATACGGGCCGTATCAAGTAATAAAGTGATAAGAAAAGTATCGTTCCTACGAGGACTTAGTATCACAAACTTCAGTTAGGCATTAATTTCACAATTTCGTTTAAGTTGAGAAAACTAGATTGAATTCAATTAATACAAAAGAAAAGAAAATCAAAATAACAAACTACTAAAATAATCGAACGAGCAACCTAGAGTCACTAATCCCTTGTTTGTTGTTAGATTTTATCCCCGGCCACTAAACTAATTTTGACTTAACTTGGTCAGCTAATCTAGAGTATTAATGTCTATAAATGTCTTCCGGTCCACTTATATACCTACCTTAATTAATTATGCAATGTCTCACACAACTAAATAAGATGTGTGTTTAAACCGGGCTCACTCTAATTTGATTATGCGGAGCTTCTAGGTATATTCCTATCCTAGACGCAAATTAGATTAAAACCTAATTCCACATTACATTTAAACCTAATTCCACATTATTTAATCCCAAGGTCAATTTAGGATTCCCTCTTCCAAGTTCAACCCTAAATCCCCAAAACATGCTCAATGGTGGCCACTCACTAAGCAATAGCAATAAACACAGGATTAAATAAACTGAAATAAAATTAAGCAAAACTAATTAATGGAAATAATCTCTAAAACACAAACAAGTTCATAGGTCCTCTAGGTTGAAAAGAGAATTAGTCACACATGGCTATAACAAAATCCTAACAAAAAGATGAAACTCGGATTGAAAGAATAAAGGAAAGAGATGAAAGAAAGTTTCTTTGTCACCTCCACAGTCCTTCCGTCCTTCCGTAGAGATGATGAAGAGAACCGAAACGCTCAGCCGCTACTCCTCTGCTTCTTCGTTCCTCCTTGTTCTGCGTCTCCCGATCTGCTCCTCCATTTTTTCTTCTTCTTTCTCTCATCATATATATAACCTAAATATAACTTAGGCTGTGGGTCACTGATTCTCCTTTTCTTATTAAAAAGATATCTTATATCTTGTAATCTACTCCACCAGATTACGCAATTGATTTTGTTTCTATTTTTCTTGCGTAGGACCACCGAGTTTGGCTAATTGCATATCCTCTTAATTTCTTTTTCTACTTCTTTCGAAATCAGCTAATATTTCCTGCAAAATACAATAGGAAATAAGTAGATTTTATATCAAAATATCTTTTTATCCTATAATGATAGTAAAGTATATAAAAGATAATTAAATAGGTATATAATATCAATAAATTCAACTAATTCTCATAAAATATACACCTATTTAATCATAAAATATATACTTATCATTGCTCGCTCACGTCACCCCTGTCGCTTGCATCTCCTTCAAAGCTTAGACCCGTCACTTGCTCGCCTACTCTTATGGTCTCATTCTATCCGGCGTCGATCTCACACCTCATTCTCTCCGGCGTCACATACCTGTGGTCAAGCTAAGGTTAGTCTTGCTACCCTTCTTTTGATTTGAAAATTTTCAAATCGGCGATTTTCAAATTTGGAAAATTTCTGAACTCTTTAGCTTTGTTTTGCAAATCCGGGTTTGATTGAGTTTCCTAAAATTTCATATCCTCTTCTGTTTGTCGGACGTGAAGTGCTTTAGGGGGCGGCTCGGTCGTGAAGTGCTTGCTTCAGACGGCGGCTTCAGATCTGGAAGTCGCTGCTTGTTGTGTAGATCTAATGTTAATTTGTTTTTATTCTATTTTGTATATATGGGTTAATTTCTAACTTATTATTGCTAGTTTTCATTGTTTTCAATTTGATTTGCGTTTTTTTGCATTTTGATTAGGGAGTATATTGGATTGTTGATATGTTCTTACCCGTTTTTCTTCTTCCACAGCCAACCCCATGAACCTGGTGGATGGTTTTTTTTTCCTAAAAAAGAGCTTTATGGCATCTAAAAAAAGTTAGACGCAGTACATTTTCACTTTTTACACCTCCCGAATAGGCGTCCCTACGTTTTTAAACGTTAAAAGGCCAAAAAAACGGACGTTATAGACGTTATTTGTAGTAGCGGTTTATTAACTTCCAATTTTTTTAATCCATTTATTTGTCTTGTAAATATCTTTATTTTTTCTTGTGAATTTTTTTTATTTTGTTTTAAAAAAATCATGATTAACAATCAAAACAAAATAAAAATAAAATATTTAAATAATCCATACTCCTCCAATCCTATATAAATTTTGTGACGAGGAAGGGATGAGTGAAAATGAGGAAGACAGTATTGAAAACATATAGAATACAAGCCATTCATAAAATATCGAAGTGCATATATACATAGATACACAAAGAAAATTAGCAGTAATAAACTCCTGAAAAGTTATTGTGCACACCTATAGCTAAGACGCATCAATTGATTGACATGATATCAAGCATTATTAGCCATGTCCGTTCCTGTTCCTTGGCCACTTGACTTTCGATGTCTTCACCATTCTTGTCCTTCAATTTCTTCAGCACCGATCTAACAAATATCACTGCCATGCAGGGGTGAAACTATTTGATGGCTAGTTGGGGCCTTGGCCCCAGCTGGCCTTCTAAAATCTTCTAAAATTTGTTAAAGTATATGTACTAATTATATAATATTTTATTTTGACTATTAATTTGGCCCCAATTAATCTCTTATCAAAGCCCCAATTGGCCTTCTAAATTTTTAAAAATATTTGTATACATTATATAATATTTTATTATGACCAATAATTTAGCCTAATTAATCTTTTATCCTCTCTATAATTTCATTATCTCCCTCTTTTTCTTTTCTTTTTTCTTTTTCTTTTTTCATTTTCCCCTCAAACTTCCTCCACACGCCTTCTCTCTCCACGTCTCCAATCTATACTCTGACTCTGACTGCGCTGAATCCTCCCTCTCCACGAAGTCTAATTCATGCTTAATGCGCGAGGTCTGTTCTTTTTGTGTCTATAGTATTAATAGGCTGACAAGTATAGGTTGATAAAGCTTTGGAGGTAGAATATGATTTCCATTTCAACTAGGTATTGGTCTAATAACTTTTCCTTATTGTTGTTGGGGATGTGAGGGTTTATAAGTTACTTACAACTGTATCACCTGTTGCACGGCTCTAGATGACACATATAATGCAAACAAAAGAACTTGGTAGAGAAGGGAAACCACATTTTTTTCTCCTGAATCTATCTATTGATCCTTTGCAAATGATCCCATAGTTTTAAATTTTGTTTTGAGGTAAGTAAAATGTAGCATTCAATATGTTTATTTTTTAGCCCAGGCTAAAAAAAATCCTGGTTCCGCCACTGCTGCCATTCATATACCAACCAGAACATACAAACCATCAAAACACGTAGTGGCTATGAACACCACATCAGCGGGATAACTATCGATCTATGTATGGGCCGGGATGATAAGGTTAAGACCAACAAAATAAGCATTTAGAAGGCACGTGAGAGTTATACCCGTGCCTATAGATAGCATCCACATCACAACGCTATGTTTGAGAGGAGCTCCACTTACAAGCAAGAAAGCAACACACAGATGCAACAAAAGATATGGTATTGTAAGTTGTAACATCCCAATTTTTATGTTCATTAAGGTGGAGCATTTTGGCATACATAAATTACCATGAAGCCATGTGTTAGTGATATATGTTATTGCATGAAATAATATATTAAAGTAAGATGAGGATGTGAAATTATTTGTTTATGTGTAATTGAATGATTATCGTTAAGGACAACCTTAAGGAAGAGATGACAATGAAAGTCAAAATATATTTAATTTTCCCTTTTTACCCTTGGGCAAGATGCATAAGGGAAGAAACAGAGAAAAGTGCATAAAATTCCAAAAATGTCCAACAAGGTGTCATGGACTTTTTTTTTTTTTTTTTTTGATACACGAAAAGTTTTGGAGGGGTTCGACATCAGTCCTACACCAAGGCCAGGGCACGGCCTCGGGCTCTATGAGCACTTCTTGGGGACTTACGAGATCGCCTACCAAAGGAGTCCCAGCGACGGCAGAGGGGATCGAACCCACGACCCAAGGGCCTAATCCTGGATCCCTTACCATCTATGCCAACTCACATTGGTGGTGTCATGGACTTAACCAAGAATTTTGGGCTATTGGCCTATGTAGGAAAAATAATTTTTGGAGCCCGAAAGGGAGGCCCAATTCGAAAATTTGAAGGATGAAGGAACCAAAAATTTGCCCATAAAAAAGTGGACTTTTATTTAGAAGCTATTTTTCTTATAATGAAAAAAAAAATATGGTAACATTATATCTTCATAAATGCAAAGGACATTAGGTTGGATATGGAAATGAAAAATAATCTCATTTTTCTCCTTAAATTTCAAAATATGGCAAAGAAAGAAAAAGAAGGGAAAAAAACAAAGAATGATGATGTTAAGTACTCACAAGTACCTATTATACCTAGGAGAAATTATGACTTGAAAGGGGCAAGTACCAAGCTATTAATTGAGGGCTCTTGAGAACTCTATTTCAAGACAATATTCAAAGCAAAACATCCTCTCCCATCAGCCACACCACGTACAAGAGGGAAGGAAGAGAAGAAATTTAGTTGATTTAAAAAGGAAGAGAAAAATCAAGAAAAGCAAGCTAGCTGCTGGACAAAACAAGAGAGAGAAAGAGAAAGCCACACACAAGAAGCTCTAGCTCAAGAACACAAAAGAAAGCCAAAGATCCAGCCTAAGGTAAGTGCTATGGCTTTGGATCTTCAATCTACTCTCTTCTACTTCCCCTAATGTGGCTAAGACACTAAAGAACAACCTTTCATTGGTGATTTGAGGTCAAGGCTAAAGTGATTTTAGTGGTCAAAGAAGACAAAGATTCAAGAAAGCTTGACTTCAAAGACAAGTAAGCCACCCTTGAACCTTGTGATTTTTGGGTGTTTGAGTTGGAAATGGTTATCTCCTTGCGTATATATTTATATTTTTGGGCTGATTTGTTAATGAAAAGAATGAATAAAGGTTTAAAGTTAAGGTTCATGGCTTAGAATGGTAGATCAAGCATGATGTAGAAAAGATATGATGCTAAAATGGAAACTTGAGTATTTGTGTTTAAAATGTGATTTTCGTCCAGCTGAATGAACATGAGGATCTGAGTTTATTTTGGAATTTTTGATGGTTTTAAAGTGTTTAAAATAATATTTTGTATATGGGTGAACTTGAATCAAAATTTTGGAACCCTAGATGAAAGTTGAAAAACGTTGGATTGCTGATTTGTGGAATTTCTGTGGAGTCATCTGGGTTTATCATGGTTTTGTGGCCTAGTAAATGAATTTATAAAATTATGAAATTTTCCAGGGATCTAGTATACATCTCAAGTATTATTTTTGATATATAATATGTAATTTTTCAAGTTCAGGACTAGAAGAAATTAATTTTTGAAAATGACCCTCTGATTCTGGACTTTATTTCGGATAACAGTGACATTTTGAGCTATAACCTGATTCTCGTTAAAGGCTGGACCAAGATAGTATTTTTGGTTGACAATATACATATTAAGGGTAATTTGGGCTTTGGAATCAACCCAAAATAATGTTTCTAGATTTAATTAAGAATTTTGGACGATCAATCACTGTTTGCTAGAAATTCCTGGAGAATGACGAAAATAGAGGAAATATAAGCTCATATTAAATTCCTTAATAAGAAAAGGAATTTAGTAAACATGGACACATGAATTGGACTTATTTTTAATTATCAAAGGAATATTTATTGAGATGAATTTAATTATATTTATATTTTATTATTAGGTCTAATTGTATATTGCGCCGGGGAAATTATTTTTAGCTGTAGTCGACTGCCAGGTAGTAACCTTAATACTCATGTACTCTGTGTGACTTGTGTATGTATGTTTTACCATGTTATGTTACATACATTTAGTTATCATTTATTTCCAAGCGCGATGGAACCGGAACGTGCTGTGTGCATTAAGGGCTTTGCTGTGTGCTATGCCCAGTGGTCTGTGCTGTGTGCTATTAGGACCACTGCAGTCTATACTATGTGCTATTAGGACTGCTGCAATCTGTGCTGTGTGCTACTAGGACTGCTAGTTCCGGATTTGGCTGTGTGACTTGATACTGAATGTTATGTGGTATTTGTTTACTTTTGGTTTTTCTACATACATTATTTATACATTTTATACATTACTACAAAAAACACTTTTAACGTCTGTTTTTAAGACCCTTAGACGACTATTTTTAACGGTCGTGTAAAAAGTGTCGTTGAAAGTTTATGACTTACAACGACTGTTTTTAAATTTCAACAACTATTATTTAAATAACAATCGTTGTATATCCATAAATTTACAGCACGAACGCATGCTAGGCAGTCCATAAAACCATCTAAAACACAATATAAGGTGCAATTTGAACAAGCTAAAGTTTCGTGAGAAAAAGAATGGATTGAAAATAGACCATAAGCAGCACCATTCAATATTCGACACAAGAAATAGAGCGTTTAATGTCCAGCAAAGCACAAAAATAAGAAGAAAAATAAAGCTCTCAAGTCTACTGAATGAAGTAAAAGACAAATAAAAGAACTGTTTATAGACAAAAGAAAGCACCACGAAATAGAGCAGAAAAACACTACAATAGAACTATCCATTCAGAATTTCAACAAAAGAAATCACTAGGAAATAGAGCTTTGGTATCCTCATCATCGCCTACGGGGGGCTTCCTCCTCTTCACAATGCTCGAGATCGTTGCTCGACATATTGTTTAGTGAGTGGAGAGACGTAGATCTGTAACCGGCAACAAATGAAAGATCTGGAAGCTGTGGAGCACGCTCGTAGTTCACAATAGAGGACGAGTCGGAGTCGCTAACGCCGCTATAGTGAATCTCCTTGGCGGCAAGGGTGGGGTCGTTGGGTGCGGCAAAGGAGATGGGTAGGTCTCAATTTAGGACGATGGATTTGAGGAAGACAATCTGTATACTGTTGGGTTTTAAAGAGAAAACTTTATATTTTTATAGAAGAGAGGGAACAACAAAATGCAGAAGGCGCAAGATTGAAATTGAAATGTTTGAAAATTTTGAGTTTCAACAACTGGTTTTGAAAAACCAGTCGTTGTAACTTAAAAAAATAAATAAATAAAGTGGCGTGAAGGAGGCTCAACTTTTTTTTAATGCGTATAAACGACTGTTTGTTTTACAAACAGTCGTTTGTTTTACTTCTCTTAATATGACTATCGAAATTCTAAGCTATATACTAGTAAATAGCTATTAATATGAGATAAAATCACAACAATCATGTAATCTTAAAGGCTTTTATTCTAACGATAAGTAATACAATTTTTTTGCTTAGTGATTAAATTTAATGCGTGATTTAAATGATATTGATATATATTTTTACAGATATATTGATTGAAATCACAACAGTCAATCAATCATGTAATTTTTAGATTTACATATTAAAATCACAACAGTCATGTATTAAATTATTAAATTTATTGATTGATTTCAATGCGTGATATATATATATATATATATATATATATATATATATATATATATATATATATATATATATATATATATATATATATATATATATATATATATTTTTTTTTTTTTTTTTTTTATTAGGAACTAACTAAATAAAAATACGGTTAGGGAAATAGATAAAAATGCAATGACTGTTTTTACAAAACAAATGTTAAATATTAACTTTTAATGTCAGTTTTTAAGGAAACAGACGTTAAAGGTAAACAGAAAATTACAACAGTGCCACCGCCTACTTTTCAACGTCCATTTTGTGTGAAACAGTCGTTGAATATTCTCGACAAAATTTCAAAAATCCCACCGCCTCATTTTTTATGTTTGTTTTCATTTAATTGGTCGTTATATGAGAGTCGTTAAATATACTTTTTGTAGTAGTGATATGAGATTAACAGTTACTCTGGGATTCAATTTTTGAATCCCACCCCCTTTTAAACCATCTGGCAATTCATCTAGAGCGGAGCAGGGAGACAGAGGTAAGGCTCTGGAGCAAGGCTAGTGTGATGGTGGATGTTGATGATTTTCTTTTAATATTTAGTTTGATTACCGGATGACTATCGTATTTTATTTTGGCCTATCAGGCACATTATCCCAATGACGGTATATTTTGATCCCTTCGTGGAAAAATTTATATTTCCGTATTTTTATCAGTATATTATTGTCCAAACCGATGCATGCTCTGCTGCTTGAACTCTTATGTGTGACGTAAATTAACCTGGGAAAAATAATTTAGAATTGAATAAAGGTAAAGGATCACACTATCCGCTAGGGATGATCATGGACCGGGCTAGACCGGGTTGGAGGGTAACCCGAGGTCTAGCCCGATTTTACCTCGGGCTGGAAAATTCAGCCCTAGGTCTGGTCTGGTCTGGTCTGGCACCAGCCCGAGCTCGGGCTGGACCGGACCGGACCGCTGGACTGTGATAGGGCAAAACTTTAAAGCCTATAACTCCGCAAGTATACGGGCCGTATCAAGTAATAAAGTGATAAGAAAAGTATCGTTCCCACGAGGACTTAGTATCACAAACTTTAGTTAGGCATTAATTTCACAATTTCGTTTAAGTTGAGAAAACTAGATTGAATTTAATTAAAAGAAAAGAAAATTGATAAAGAAAAACGCAGCTAGGGCATAGAATTCCCCTATGTTCCTCTAAGTATTTAAATTAAATCCCTAATTGATTATTATTCCCATGATTGACGATCAATTCTCTAAAATTAGATTAAGTCTCAATGTCTTGACGCTACCTTAGTCAGATTATCTTTGAAAACAACCTAATGTCTTAGTATTGTTTGGAAAGATTATATAAACAATTATGAGATTGCATAAACTCGTAAGCCTATGTCTAGGTCATGCAACTCTACGATGAATTAACGGTTCTAGTTAAATGCACCAACATCTCTATTGTCATACACCAACCTATGAACAATCTAAAAGGTGATCAATCTTTAAGAAAGCTTTAAGCAAAGATAATTCATTCAATCATGGTAAATAATGTTCAGTAGAGAATTCAAACAAATACTCAAATTCTTATAGGGTTCATCCTTGCCCTAACTACTAAAGAAGACTAGCCAAGCATGACTAGGTTAACAAAATAAAAGAAAAGAGATGAAAATCAGAATTGTTCTTGCGTCCTTCTTTCTTTCTTCAAATTCTCCTCCTCCTCCTTTTCTTCTTTCCTCTCTTCATATATATAGCCTACATATAACTTAGGCCGTGGGTCATTGATTCTCCTTTTCTTATTAAAAAGATATCTCATATCTTGTAATTTACTCCACCAGATTACGCAATTGATTTTGTTTCTATTTTTCTTCTTGGGACCACCGAGATTGGTGATTGCATATCCTCTTAATTGCTTTTTCTACTTCTTTCCAAATCAACTAATATTTCCTGCAAAATATAATAGGAAATAAGTAGATTTTATGTCAATTGATTCTTTGATCCTAAGTTTGACTCAATGATGGAAAAGTATATAAAAGATAATTAAATAAGTATACAATAGTAATAAATTTAATCCAATATATATTTCAGAATTGATACTTATTTAATTATAAAATATCACTACAAAAAAAATTGATTTTTGCTACGGAAATTCCGTAGCAAATCGATTTTGCTACGGAAAAATGCCAAAATTCCGTAGCAAAATCGATTTGCTACGGATTTTTTCCGTAGCAAAAAACCCCGTAGCAAATTGCTACGGATTTTATTTCCGTAGCAATTTTTGCTACGGATTTCAGAATCTGTAGCAAAATTTGCTACGGAATTACAATCCGTAGCAATTTGCTACGGAATTACAATCCGTAGCAATTTGCTACGGATTCCAAATTCCGTAGCAAAAGTAAAAAAATTATAATTTTTTTTTATATTTTTTAATCGTTTTATTTTTTTAAAATTTTTTTTCTTGAAAATTGATTGCAAAAGTATCATGAATATATAATAAAAAGAGTTTACATAGAGAAAACAGAATATTTATAATAATGTTGTAAGGAGAAAATACTAAAAAGTAGTCTAAACAGCAGCATTGTCATCATCATCCGCATGGTCATCATCACCAGGAGCCGACCCCGAACCCTTGTGTGTCATTAGGGACAAGAGTTGAATCTGCATCTGCCTCATCATCTCCGCTTTCTGATTCATCTCCTGTCGCATCCTCTCCCGTTGTTGATTCATCGCCTGCTCCATCCTCTCCCGTTCCTAATTCATCACCTGCTCCATCCTCTCCCGTTCCTGAAGCATTTCATGCCTCATCATCTCCTGTTGCTGACTCATCTGTGTTGCTTGCTCTTGCACCAACGCCTTCATCTTCTTCAGCTCATCTGCAAAAACATTATGAAGTACATTTATTATTTGTACTTCATTTGAATGGATAAGAGAATGGAAATTATCAATATCAAATGTATTACGTGTACCTCAAAGAACATACTCTCATTATCGGACTGAGAGAATGCGGGGTCAGTCCCAAGCTGCAACTCTCTCTCCTGCGACAGCTTCTGAAAGTTTTCCTACAAGCACAAAAATACATAGCTTATAAGACATGTAAAATGAAATAAATATGGTGGTGCATAAAACAAGTAATAAAGGCAATAAATGTCTAACCGCTACTTGCTTTGCGCTTTTGGCTAATCCATTGTCTCTCACTCCTTCGATCGCCGAGAATGGGTCCGCTCAAAGGTAGCCCACTCAATTGATCCTTCAGAACTTCCCGGACTCTACACCGCAAACGCAGACGATGACCTTAATTAATTACTTCAAAGTACAAAATATCAAATACCTAAATAGAAAATAGCGTGTACTTACAATTTTCCGTCGATGCTCACTAATAGGAATGCACACACAGATATGACGGTCCTTCCATTTTGGCCCTGTTTTGCTTATTTTTCGTGCTCATGATTTGAAACTTTTCATTTGTGGCCCAATTCTGCATTAATTCGTCTACAGTGTCTTGAGAAATCCAGTCTTTCTTGCCTCTTTTATTTCTCAAGCCATAAAGCTTTTGAGTCAAATACCGGCCTCCCTTATGATTATAATTTGCTTTCAGTTCTGCACGATGTTCCGGCAACGTCATATGCTGGCGCTGAAAATCAATAACGAACAATTAGTGCTACAAAATTTAAAAGTACTTAATTAAATAACCATAAAACAAAAAACTTAATAAGAACTCATCGAACCAAACATCTCGAATAGTGCTAGGAATGTCTGTCCACTTGGCCCAAGGATGGTTGTAATTGCGGAATAATTGGGCCGAGATGAACTCCCTTACCTCATTATGAGGCTCAAATCTAATGAGAGAGGACATCATGCAAATATTACCATACAAACAAACTGGAAAAGAAAATTGTAACATTACTGGTAACTTTGCATGACTTACCCGACGCCGTCAGGACGGATCCAAAGCCTCCCTGTCGACGGATCTCTTGAGCCCCAGATTGGTGGATCGGAGGAACTACCTTCTTCCCCGACGTGGCTATGAGGCGACGCATTGTGCTAAGGAAGGAATGTGAAGTATTGAAGATAAACATATGTAAATCATATGCAACTAAACATATGTAAATCAATCAGAAATTATATTGTAAACCTGTGATCCCCCTTGCTGTGGATCAGTGGGGGAGGGGTAGACAGTGATGACGACATATACAGCGACGATGAAGATGACAAATATGTAGACGGTGAAGATGACATATCAAAGGATGGCATATCTGGGGAAGCGCTGGACCCTCTACCTCCATAAGGAGCAGATGACGTCGCCTCTACCCTCTCGATAGAGACAGGGTTGGGCTCGACCACTACCCGTCCACTACCCGAACGTCCTCCTAGATGCTCCATCTCTAAACACTTATAGACATAATGTCAAAAATATATAACAATAAGATATTTAGTTAATATGACAGTAGCGCATTAACAAAGTATGTAGTATAACAGATCATCACAAACAAAGAACTAACAGAAATCAATCGGACGATTTTTGTTCATCAACATTTTCTTGCACGTCTTCCTCTGAGGAGGTCTCATAGTCGTCGAACTCCGATTCACTATCAGAGTAAATCACTTCTGCCTCATCGTCTGATTCCTCATCGTCAATTTTTATAGGAATTAATTCTAACCCCGCAGCAAAATCAAATAGATTGCTTGGTACTTCGTCATCGAAGATGTTTATGAGGAGTACATGTTCCACATCAGCTTGGAACGGTTCAGCCATACCGTCATTTGATTCCGGCTCTTTCGAATTTGGTATAATATTTCGTTCTTTGGTTTTAATAACTCCCCTCCAGCCTGGTGGATGTGGGGTATGATGTATAGTAAACTTGTTCCGCCTGTTGAGCAAGGATGAATGGGTCATAACCAACCGTATATCTCCTTGTCCAGTGGATCTCAACATTTCCATGTTTGTCCATTTTTGTCCCACGCGGACTGTTATCAAACCACTCACATTTGAAAAGGGTCACTACCTTGTCCCACAAGTAACTCAGTTGAATTATGTCAACTAACTTCCCGTAGTAGTCAGTCTCCACCCCATCAACTTTGTCACCTCGACAACATACACCATAATTACAACTAAGGGTACCTGCATTCGCCTCGACAGTTGAAAACCGATACCCATTGATTATGTATTTCTTGCACCGGGTAACACTAATTGCAGCTCCATAGGACAAACTCCACGCAACTTCATTGGGATCTGATGGATTTTCCACGAAGTAGGATCGAAGCCATTTTGGAAACTCAGAGTTCGTGAATTGGTCAACTTCGGATTCTGACATTGAAGGATTTGCCGATCGGACCGAATTAGAGAAGTAACTGTAAGAAAAAAAAATGCTCTTAATACTGGAATTCTTACCGTAACAGCAAAAAGAAAAGAAATCTTACTTTAAATACTGGGCGGCCTCTTCACAGTTGTTTAGAATGTACCACTCCGCTACTCGCTTATCTCTTCTGTCAAGAGTTGACCTCGAACGTTTTCCCACGACTCGCCCTGGAAAATTAAATATTGATTTTTGATCCCTCGTATCACTGGCATCATCGTTGCGAGGTACTCCTCTCCATCTTGACATCATTTCAGGGGGATAATAGTATGACGCAAATTTTGCGGCCTCTTCGACTAGATATGCCTCAGCGATAGATCCTTCAACGTACCTTGGATTTTTTATCTTGTGCTTAAGTGTGCGTAAAAACCTACAATGGAATATCAGAGGGTATTTATAAATTTAAGTACCATGTCGGTCAATTAATAACAGCACGATAGAAATATATATATTACCTCTCAAACGGATACATCCATCTATATTGTTGCGGGCCTCCTACCTTTGCTTCGTAGGCCAAGTGAACGGGCAAATGTTCCATTGAGTCAAACAAGCTAGGAGGAAACACCATCTCTAACTTGCATAGAGTTATGGGCATGCTCGCCTCCAGGTGCCGTAACTTTTCAACATTAAGCTCAGAAGCACAAATTTCTCTAAAGAACATGGAAAATTCCATCAGAATAGACCATATATGTTTCGGAAGTGCTTTGAAGGCCCAAGGCAACAATCTCTGGAAGAAAACATGACAATCATGGCTCTTCATGCCGAATAACTTCGCCTCGTGCATGTCGACACATCTTTTCATGTTTGACGCATAACCGTCTGGCAGTTTCAAATCTTTAACCCATTGCAACAATTCCAAATTCTGTTGTTTGTTGAATGTGTACGGCGCTCTAGGTTTGGAAGCCGTCCCGTGCCACTCCCCACCAAATGCAAAGCAGGCCTTATGCAAATCGCTTCTATGTCTCGTCTTGCGTTGACTGTGTCCTTCGTCTTGCCCTTGGTGTCCATCACGGTGTACAGAATGTTGCAAAACACATTCCTCTCAATATGCATGATATCGAGGTTGTGTCTTAACAATTGATCTTTCCAATATGGTAGTTCCCAAAAGATGCTGCGTTTGTTCCAATGATGATCAACGCCGTATCCCTCAGGTTCCCTAGAAGCAGCCCCCTCTTCGACACTTTGAATGTACTTGACCCTATCCCATATTTCTTGGCCACTTAAACGACGGGGTTGCTCTGTTCGTTCGACAACATTTCGCGTGAAGTCTTTTCTATTTCTCCTCCAAGGATGATCGGGGGGTAGGAATCGTCAGTGCCTATCAAACCAACTCACCTTGTGACTGTGTTCCAAGCTAAAACTCATGTTCTGTTCAAGACATACCGGGCATGCAAGCTTCCCCGACGTTTGCCAGCCACTCAACATCCCATACGCAGGGAAATCATTTATCGTCCACATTAAAGCAGCCCGCATGGTGAAATTCTGACTTAATGATATATCATACGTAAGAACCCCTTCACTCCACAACATCTTCAACTCGTCTATCAAAGGCCTGAGGTACACATCTATCTTCTTTTTTGGGTTCGATGGCCCAGGGATTAACGCGTTAAGGAAGAAAAACTCTCTTCTCATGCACATAGAAGGTGGGAGGTTGTACGGAGTCAAAATGACAGGCCAACAAGAATAAGTCCTACCCGTATTGTTGAAAGGAGCGAACCCATCCGAACATAGCCCAAGACGAACATTACGGGGATCCATAGCAAAGAAAGGATTCGCCTCATCAAATTTACGCCAAGCTTCTGCATCGGATGGATGCGTCACAAAGTTTTCATCCCTACGATGCTCCGGTGCCATCTCATGTGAGCAGACTGTTTGTTCCGATGCATACAATCTCCTAAGTCTTGGAACTGGAGGAAAGTACCACATCTTGCTTAACGCATGACGGGTCATTTTCTTTCCTTTCCCACAACTTTATATCTGTCATGTCCACAAAATTTACAATTGGTGGGTTCAGCATCATCCTTGTAATACAACATACATCCTCTGGGGCAAAGAATGAATTTTTCACATCCAAGGCCAAGCTCTTTCACTTTTTTTTTTGCTTGGTAAAAATCCTTCGGCAAATTATTGTCTTTGGGAACAACCTTACTCATGATCTGCATCATTTCGTTGTAATTCCTCTCACTCATATGGTGATCGCTTCAAGCTTAGTGTTGCTAGGGTAGCCGATAGCGATGAATATTCACTATTTTCAAAATGTTCGCAACCTTCCTATAACGGACGTTGGGCTTCCTGAAGCATTTTGTAGAACCTAGCGGCTTCCGGATGAGGATCCTCACCCATGTATGTGTTAGTTCTCTATGTGTTTTGATGATTAAATAACAATTGTAAACAAGTATGAATGTTTTAATAAAACAAAAGAGTCAAAAACATTCTGTCATCGCAAAACTCGAGCCTAACTATGCAAGCTCGAGTTTGCTGCAAACAGAGAGTACATCAGGCTATTTGAGCATGACAAACTCGAGCCTGAATAAATAAACTCGAGCCTAAACTCCCATGGTATAGTGATAAAGAGTTTACAAATGAGTAAACTCGAGCTGTATAGACAAGCTCGAGTTTGCCTCGCAGAATATTTTCCAATTGAAAACCATCTCTTTAAACTTCAGAGTTTATATTTTTGTGTAGAGTTTACTTATTCCTATGGCTGTAAATTGATGAACACTCGAGCCCAAGTATATGGACTCGAGCCTAACCCTTTTGTGTAGAGTTTACTCTATGGTTTGACAAACGAAGAAGAGTTTACAAAACAGGTAAACTCGAGCCTGTTATTTCAAGCTCGAGTTTTTCCTTGGCAGAGAACTCCCAAGTTCTCCTTCATCACAAACTCTAGAGTTTATGTTCAAACCTCCAGTTCACTCCAATAAGCCATGGAATAAATGAAGCCGAACTCGAGCCTGAGATTATGAACTCGAGCCCTTCATTGAAAAAAAGTAAAGCAAGTGTACAAACTCCAGAGTTTGTATTCATGCTCCAGTTCACACTTTCGAAATGACCAAATCTCTTTAGGCATGAATAGTGTTAAACTCGAGCCTAATAACTAATGGACTCGAGCCTGCCTGGTTTGTGAAATATTATCTCAGGTGCTCGCGCGATAAAAAGCTCAGTGATGATTCGAACGCGAGCCTACCTTTGTGAACTCGAGTTTACATGTTGAGACAATTTACAAACTCCAGAGTTTACATCAAACTCGAGTTTGCTCCTCGCGTAAGATAAACCAGATACTCAAAGTGCCTTACGAACTCGAGCCCGACTTGGCGAACTCGAGTTTAAGGCGACAAAGAAATATGATCAAGCATCGGTTTCATCCTGATTAGTTTGAACTACAAGTTTACCATTTTTGTGCGAATTAATTACATTCATTTAGAGAATTCATATATATATTTAACCACTCTAAATTCAGAATGTTTCAGGTATTAGTTGGATCAAACAAGACATTGAATTCACGCGACAAATCAGAATGAAGAAGGATTTCACGCGTCTGGAATTCAATCACCAAAATTCACAACCCAACGGCTATAATCATCATCAAACTGAATTTCAAATGAAGAACATGCAGAATTGAGAAGTAACGGTCACATAGCACCACCACTATATAAGGAGAAGATTACAACTTGAAAGATACGAAATTAAGCGTAAACGAAAAGCAAGCTCAAGAATTACATATACATTCAGTTTTCTTTCTGTATTGTATTTTGATATACAAAGAGCCTCAGTGTTTATCAATATCTTCTCTGTGAGAGAGCTGTAATACAAATTATTCATCCATTGTAATAATCTCAAGTTAAGGGGACTTGGAGATTGGGATTTCAGATTACAACTTGTAAGGGGGAGTGTATCCTAGAGAGAGGATAATCCTTGAGTACAGAGTATGTATCTGATTTGAGTGATAGTAGAAAAACCCGTAGAGTCCGGGGACTCGGACGTAGGTCAAGAGTTTGGACCGAACCAGGATAAACCTTCTGTGTCAAGCTATTCTTCCCTATCTCTTTACGTTCAGCTTCAGCTTAGGTGCAAAGTTATTTTAAAAGTTTTTAAAATCCCCAATTCACCCCCCTCTTGGTGATTTCCTTTCATTTTCAGTATGATGGTTGGGTATGTGCACCGGTCTCCTCTCCCATGTATGACGACTCAGCATAAGTAAGGGGATCAAAATATTGGCCGATCGACGGTCCATGCAAATCCATAACCAACTCAAGCTCATATTGATTAAGGTTTTCTCATGACTACTTGTCCCCGTAATAACCACTCCTGGTGTTTGTTTGACTTCGCCATGACATTCCCAACATTCATAGTCTTTCATGAATCCCTTTGACACAAATGAATTTTGACATTGCCCGTATCCCTAAATCTTAAACACCTACATTTGGCACACAGACACCTGATCTCCCTACTTGAATTATTTGAATTCGCCAAAGCAAATTGGATGAACTCTTCCAAACCCGCTAAGAATGCTTGCGTTAGTTCTCTTCTATCAGTTAGACGATTGTACATCCAACTTCTATCATGATTGCCTTCCATACTTCCTAGCTAGTTCAGTTACTAACCTAATTAACATTTCAACATGCCACAAATATGTATATTTATATATTAGTGACCAATACAACTAACCATTTATAGCAACTAATTGCCACTTAACCAAGAAAGTGAAAAACAAACACATGCAATTGAACAAATATATGATCCCAGCAAGCAACCAGAGAATGAGGATAGTACACCAGAATATGGGGACATACATGTGGAGGGGCAAACAAAAATTAGAATACTAAGTATTTTGGAGTTTCTAACATATATGGGCTAGAAACAAAGAGACAATTGAAGACTTAATCAAATTTATTGTATAACTTGTTAAAGATAGATTAAAACAAAAAATTTAAACGCAATATTTTTACAAAAAAAATTTATGATAGCCTAAATCAAATAGTAAATTCCACTAATTTTTATAACACATACAAACTTTTATGATTAGCCTAAATCATCCTATATAAAGATTTATGTATCATTACCAACTAATACAAAATCATAAGTTTATCACACCAAAAGCAGAATTGAAATTTCTAAATTCCTAAAACGTGCTAGTTAAATTAATATCCTATACTTTTAGGAATATTTACTTTTAAAATCATGTAATCTATAATCTTCTACTAACATACATATTTCAATTATGTAATAAAGCAAATCTAACATAAATATTTCCATATAGTTTTAAAAAAAAAATTCAAGCAAACCTGGTGGTGACCGGAACGGAGAAGATGACGACGATCGAGCTTAAAGTAGGGGGAGCTGAGGGAGGCAGAAGGGGGCCGGAGCTGTGGGGGGACGAGCTAAGGGGAGGGGGCCGAGCCGGGGGAGGGGGACGAGCTACGGGGGAGGGAGCCGGGGGAGGGGGACGAGCTCGGGGGGACGAGCCTGGGAGGGGGAGGAGCCGGGGGAGGGGGCCTAACTGGGGGGAGGGCACTGAGCCGGGGGGAGGGGGGCCGGAAGTGGGACGAATTTGGGGGGGTTGGGGACGAAAGGCAAAGTCTCATAAGAGACTTTGCCTTTTGCGACGGACCACACGGTCCGTCGCAAATATTTTGTGACGGACCGTGTGGTCCATCGCAAAAGGGCGGACCAGTTCGGTACATAAGGTCCGTCGCAAAGTGTCGGTGTACTGCCACCGACACTTTGCGACTTGACCTTCGTGGTCCGCCGCAAATTGCGACGACCACACGGTCCAGATGCGACGGACCAGATTACATCAATCCGCAAAAACTATTTTGCGACGGATCTGCAAATTGCGACGAATGTAACGGTCCGTCGCAAATACAGTCAAATTTGCGACGGATTATTTTCCGTCGCAAAAATCCGTCGCAAATTTGACTTTTTCTAGTAGTGTATGCACTTATCAAACTCTCCCACACTTAAATCTTTGCTTGTCCTCAAGCAAAAGAAATAGAATTCATTATCTAAATGAGAATGACATTGTTTTTGAACTCCCTAAACAGCGAGTAGTTTACCACCACACTCAGATCATGTTATCAAAATTTATTCAGTTAATGTCTTATAAGACTGGGTCACTAAGCCAATAGCCTTAAACAATCATAATAATCTCTTAACATCCCATGATCAAAGGCTTAGCCAGTAATAAGCACAAAATAAGATTAGTAGAAGAATATTATCCTACTTAATTCCTCCAGAAAAATTCAAATGCCCCCACTAAACCAAGCTTTGCAGTTAATTTCATAGGGATCCTCATGTAAGAAATAACTCTTTTTTTTCTTTTCTTTTTTTCTTTTCTTGAGCCGTTGTAGGTCCCCTTTTGACGCGACCCTGCACATGGGTGATGCAGCAACGGTTACTCGGTTACTCCAACAGGCACCTCAAGAGGCTTTTAGCTCAACTCATAACCCTCTTTGACCTTACCGTTTGACGCGACCCTTAAAAAAAAATAAATAATAATTTGTTGATCATATTCCAAACTAATCCCTATTCTCATAGTCCAACTCCAGATTGCTACAAAAATTCAATGCTCAGGGGCTTAATTGAAACACTCTTTTCCTTTTTATTGTTTTACTTGATAATACTCTCTAAGATGGGGATGCTCAAAGTTAAGGTCAATCTGAACAAAAACTCAAAAAAAAAAATTCAAAGGAATTCTTTTCAATTGAATAAGAACAAGCAACACCAAAGAAATCATATCCCTACCCCACACATAAATCAAACATTGTCCTCAATGTTGCAAAAATATAAAGAGGGAAAGAAACTAGTACTCCCCTGGTTTAGACCTCTAACTCTAATGTGGAGTGCTTCCTCTGGTACCATCCATGATATTTTAAACTGTGAGCGAAAAGAGAGTGCTCAAGCAAGACCTTGCAGCAACAAGAGGAGTGATCATCTTCAAACCTGAATAAAACTAAAAATAACAAAATAACAAAAAATAATAACAAAATATGCAAACAAAACCCTTGGGTTGCCTCCCAATAAGCGCTAAATTTATAGTCTTCAGCCAGACTTCTCAAAAGAAACCACTAATCATAAGTATCAAACACCATAATTACCTTGTTTTCATTTCTTTTCAAACAACAAGGTATCACACACAAGAATTGATCATTCAAGTTAATTACTTGTACTTCCTTAATCATAGACAATCTTGGGTTACAAGAAATAACTGAATTTAAATGAAGCACAACATGCATATCCTTGAAAATAAATATAGGCACTTCCAAGAATTTAGAGCATCCAATAAAATCCACTTGACTCTCATCAGTAAGAGTCAACACTTCAAGAGGAGAGTCATGAACAACAACAATTGAGACATCTACATCAATTTGATCACCAAAATCATAATCATTAGGCTCCACAGCCGGAACCTCTTCTAAACATCCACTATTCTCATCTAAATCAATTTGATCACCAACATCACAATCCTTAGGCTCCACAGCCGGAACCTCTTCTAGACATTCACTATTCTCATCTAAATCAATTTCAAACCCACAATCATTTTCTACATTATCCATAGTCTCATGTGATTCCAAACCTTCAACTTCCTCACAATAATCATTATCAGCATAAGAAGTGGTCATCAGGCTTAAAGAATTATTTTGCACCATAGTCTCAAGGGTTGAAACAATTTGACTCATACTTACCCCAATATTTTGGAAACTTGACTTAATGCTAGTGGCAAACTCCCTTTGCTCTCTACTAGATCTCTCTACTGCTTCCCCATACTCCTCAACTAATCTTTCTAAATTAGATTTTTCGTCATACTCAATGGTGTGTTATTCAACATATGGATACGAGTAAAAAAGAGGGGTATTTTCATGAGAACAATAGACATATGGATCCTAAAAACTTTTGTATCTCAAAACTTTCACTAGGACAAAATGAATGATGATCAAAATAAGCTTGGTTCCTAGCAAAATCATCCCTCGGAAAATGACTAGTTGTACTATATGGACAATATTCATACAAATGATTCCCTCCACAATAAACACAAGACATGCAAACATATTGAGAAGAATCAACATATGGAATACAACCATCATTTATGCTCCTTTTACGTTGCCTATATTCATTCCAAGAATTTAAAATAGCAATCAATCCTTCTTGTGTAGAAGACAAAGAATTCATCTCCTTCTCAACATTAAGACCAGTTGGTTGCCAATTGAAATCCATTTTTTAAAAAAAAAAAATTTATGAAAAAATAAAATAAAATATTTACAAACTCAAACTTAAACTACTAATGCTCAATCAATTCTAACCAAAATAGTTGTGGCACACAAGTCCCCGGCAACGGCGCCAAAAACTTGATAGGGCAAAACTTTAAAGCCTATAACTCCGCAAGTATACGGGCCGTATCAAGTAATAAAGTGATAAGAAAAGTATCGTTCCCACGAGGACTTAGTATCACAAACTTTAGTTAGGCATTAATTTCACAATTTCGTTTAAGTTGAGAAAACTAGATTGAATTTTCTTAAAAGAAAAGAAAATTGATAGAGAAAAACGCAGCTAGGGCATAAAATTACCCTATGTTCCTCTAAGTATTTGAATTAAATCCCTAATTGATTATTATTCCCATGATTGACGATCAATTCTCTAAAATTAGACTAAGTCTCAATGTCTTGACGCTACCTTAGTCCGTTATCTTTGAAAACAACCTAATGTCTTAGTATTGTTTGGAAAGATTATATAAACCAGAATTATGAGATCGCATAAACTCGTAAGCCTATGTCTAGGTCATGCAACTCTACGATGAATTAACGGTTCTAGTTAAATGCACCAACATCTCTATTGTCATACACCAACCTATGAACAATCTAAAAGGTGATCAATCTTTAAGAAAGCTTTAAGCAAAGATAATTCATTCAATCATGGTAAATAACATTCAATAGAGAATTCAAACAAATACTCAAATTCACATAGGGTTCATCATTGCCCTAACTACTAAAGAAGACTAGCCAAGCATGGCTAGGTTAACAAAATAAAAGAAAAGAGATGAAAATCAGAATTGTTCTTGCGTCCTTCTTTCTTTCTTCAGCCGTCTCCTCCTCCTTTTCTTCTTTCCTCTCTTCATATATATAGCCTACATATAACTTAGGCCGTGGGTCATTGATTCTCCTTTTCTTATTAAAAAGATATCTCATATCTTGTAATTTACTCCACCAGATTACGCAATTGATTTTGTTTCTATTTTTCTTTCTTGGGACCACCGAGATTGATGATTGCATATCCTCTTAATTGCTTTTTCTACTTCTTTCCAAATCAGCTAATATTTCCTGCAAAATATAATAAGAAATAAGTAGATTTTATGTCAATTGATTCTTTGATCCTAAGTTTGACTCAATGATGGAAAAGTATATAAAAGATAATTAAATAAGTATACAATAGTAATAAATTTAATCCAATATATATCTCGAATTGATACTCATTTAATTATAAAATATGCACTTATCAGTTGCTGGTGGACCCGTCCAGCGATGCTGTTTTTTTGATTTTTTTCCTTTTTTTTTTTTGCCTTCTTGGGAGACAATATTTTAGCTCTAGTTTCACTTGATTTCCGAAAGTAATAAAAAGTGACTTAGTGAAAAGTGATTCCTATAAATTAAAAAGCATATTAAGATGTTCAGACTCCAGTAAGTGACTCAATGTAGTAGTGATTTTTAAAAAAAAAAAAACAAAAAAAAAACAGAGAGAGTGTGTAACATCCCATTTTCACAAGCAGTATAATTTTTTTTCATCAAACATCATTTGAAAAACATCAGAGTAGAGCACCGGAGCGATTGAGTAACTGATATATATATTAAAATACCCATGGTAGCATGTCTTGCTGTTTAAACAGCGGTACAGAAGTGTTTCAAAAGTAATGACAGAAAGAAGTCTTCAGCAGAAGTCTTCAGCCGGATCTTCTATGCGGCCTGCCTGCCTCCATTCACGGTCCTTGGTCCTTCCGACCCTGAAGCTAAGTTAAGAGCTAGAGTCCATGCATCGAACCCCAGATAACGGTTAACCTCATGATTACATACATCATATATGTACAACAGACATTCTTAGACTTTTGGCAACATTTACTACGGTCAGACATTGGGTATACATATCAGCTATGTATAGCGATAACAATACAGTCGGATGATAGACAGCAGTACAGTCGGAGTACAGACAATAGTACAGTCGGATGTACATACAATAGTACAGTCAAAGTACAGAACAATAGTACAATCGGAGTACAGACATTAGTACAATCGGAGTACATACAATAGTACAATCAGAGTACAGACAATAGGCATGACAGAACAACAGTACAGTCAGAGTACAGGCATGACAGAAAATATACACATATGCATACAATAAACATCAGAGTTAAGGTTACCAGTACGCGAACGTACCTTCGTTGATGGTAGACGGTACGGGCAGCGTAACGGCAACAAATCAGAGTTTCTGATATCCTATAAGGGTAATATCACTTTCATTAGTGATTTGGCATTATAAGCGGCATTTAGGTAAAAATTACCATTTTGCCCCTATACCCCTAATTGGCGAATTTTGCCAGCACTTCGTTACTTTGGCTCCGTTTTTCCAAAATTTTGCCAGAACTTCGACCCAATGATAATTTTCGAAATTCTAGACTAATATAGCCCTATCATATGATATCCAATCATGCTTGAAAAATTAAAGGCTATACTAGCATTACTACTCTAACTATCGAAAAACTACGGAAGCTTAAGTACCGAAAAACTTACCCAGAGCTTCGCTTCAATTTTCCCCAGAGCTTCTCTCTCTAAAACTTCTCTCTATATTTCAAATTCTTGCTTGAGAATGGAGTGAAAAATGCAAAGGGGAGGGGGTATTTATAGGTGGAGGTGTAGGATTTCGTCCGTCGGATCAACTTTGTGAGAATCGATCTGGACCGTAGAATACTTAACTTTGCAACTAAGTTTCCCCTCTTCCCTTTTCACACTTGGCCGGCCCAAATGCCCCAAAATTCAAGGGCTTGGTCAATCAAATGGCGCCACGTGTCCCTTCTAGAACCTTCCGAGACCAATTTCCCCGATTGGTACCCGATTCGCGTATTTTCGGAGAAATCTCAAAACTCTGGATTATACAATTCGAAGACAATTCATTCCTCATTAGAAATGTCTAGTCCAACTATTTTTTTAACTCTGTCTAGGCCTTCTCTGGCCTGACGGAAGTTTTACGGAAGAACGTGTCGTTTTCAAAACGAAATTCCGGAAGCTACCGCATGTGGACAAGAATGCACTGATTCTAAATATGTCCAGGAAAACTCTCAATTCCTACCCAGATGTCGCATCATGACCTTTGAATCCTTAGCTTTTAACTTGGCTATCCGGCCTTTATCAGAATTTCCCTATTTCGTCTTATTAGGAAAATGCTCTATCGGCCTCGGAATCGACTTCCGGAAAAGTCTAACAAAAGGTAAAAATCCACTGATCAATATTTTACCTTGACTTTGAAATTCTCATTCCTAGTTCTCTAGATAGGATCCGTTTCCTATTCATTCCATTACTATTCACTTTATTTAATTATATTATATTATAATACAACTTGTATATAAAAATCTAGATATTATTTTTTTGTTCTTATCTTCAATTTTTTTCCTTCTTCTTGGTAAAATTCGGCTGCCCCTATTTATTTACTAATAAATATTTATTTTTCATTTAATTAATTATTTATTTCAATTTTCCCAAAAATTCCACAAAAATCCCTAATTGGTCCATTCTTGTATTTAGGCTTAAAAATACCTAAACTCATCCATTTTCCTCAAAAATTTCCAATTAATTAGAAAATATGTTTTTACTAATTCTTGGCCAAAAACCACTAATTTTAGGGTTTTACATAATTATCTCTGAATTTCCTTCGCTTAAACTTAAGTAATTAGCCAATAATTACCTAATTACTTTCTTATCAATAGTTGATAATTTTCTTAATTATAACAACTCATTACCTTCATACTCTTGTATTAACATTAGAATTTTCATGCCTCTTGCATTATTTCAGAAATTACAAGGGTATTATGGTCTTTTCAATACTTTTTGGACATTCTTATACAATTTCTCCAAGTTTGTAATTTAATAAATT
The DNA here is from genome assembly GCA_025563575.1 of Acacia pycnantha. NCBI lineage: Eukaryota > Viridiplantae > Streptophyta > Magnoliopsida > Fabales > Fabaceae > Acacia > Acacia pycnantha. The sequence continues at coordinate 2,822,213 of JAMWYP010000018.1, read as the reverse complement.
ACCTAAATTAGGGACAATATCCTTCCCTATTTCAAATAGATATTTACTTGCCTCTTTTATAGCTTTCACAGGGTATTTATAACCCATAATGTGTTTAGGGACCTATTTGCAAATTTTCAAACGTTTTGGGGACCTATTTGCAAATTATCTAATTTCAAGGGAAATTACCCTAACAACAAGGTAAACTCAATACAAGGTGTTTGAGACCTCATATTCACCTATTTTCAATAGGTATATTTTCCAATTTTTGATATTTACCCTAAGTGTGATTTTTAGGGTATTACATTTCTCCCCCCGTTAAACAAAATTTCGTTCTCGAAATTTGCACTCTACCCACTAAACTTCGTACTATCCTGTTTTCGGACTATACGCGTCAGACATTTATCCTATCGGATTACTTCCACATTGGTCAATCGATAATATACTCCAGCCCGACTGCAAAGATCTTGTCATTTTGTACTTTGGTATATAGTGTCTCCCGAGGCGCCCATACACCGCGGTCAACACCACAGATACCAAAACTTCTCCATGGCGCCCATACACCATGACAACACAAAATATCATACATGTCGCCATGGCGCCCAAAAACCATGACAACACAAGATACCTCCTACTCAATGACACGATTGCGGTCAGATTATAGCAATGAAGAAACATGGAACTGTGATGGTTCACGCAATCATATGATCTAACCTAGAGAAGATTTCTCTATGAAGAGATAGTACCTTGGACCATCTTTGGGAGTTCTCTGTCCTCTGCATCGGTTAGTGCGTACATTTGGCCTGGGTTCTGTGGCCTTGACGCTGCAGCTTTCTCCGGACAGTACACACTAATGTGCCCCGGCTTTTGACACTTGAAGCATATCAGCTTCCCATCGCAGTATACGTAACTCCTTCAGGTTGCGCTCAGTCATCCGGCAAGATTCTACCGCCTGTGCCATGTCAGGAAACTGTTGAGACACCGATCCTGACCTTATGTCGTGCCGGTCCGTGCATCAACTTTGTTTGCCTTCCGGCTCTCGTTAACATTACTTTTCAGATAAGACGAATACCGAGACAGGTTGGTGAATCGGGCAAAGTAAGCATCAAAGGTTTCCTCGGAACCTTGTTGAATATAAAGGAACTCCTCCTCCTTAATCACTTGTGTTGAGGGAGGAAAATATTGTTCATTAAACTTTTCTATGAACTTCTCCCAAGTGACAGGGCAAAGCCGGAGTGCAACGTCATGGCTACACTCTTCCACCATCTGTGCGCATCACCATCGAGTTTATAAATTGCCAGCTGAGCTTTCCGGTCCTCCGGGCATTCCATCACTTCAAAGATCTTGTCTAGGCTCATAAGCCAGTCCTCAGCCAATTCGTTCTTCCCATGGAAAGTTGGTGGTTTGAGCTTGCAAAACTGGGTGACCCAGTATTGTATGGTCTGCACAATTCTCCCTCGTCGTGGAGGTGACTGAGTCCTATCAGATCCCTCAGCTTCCTCATCATGCTCATCTCTTCGCTCCTCATCTTCTTCTTCAGAATATTGTTCTCTCTCAGCTTCTCGATCTTGTCTTGTTTGTCTCTCTTCCAGGAGTACATCGATAAGAGCCCTTTGTTCTTGCAGATCCCTCCTCAAATTCTGCATCTCGTTTTGTTCTGGTTGGTTCGGTACTCGGTTGTGCTCGAGTTCAGGTATCGCTCTTACTCGGGGTTGTCTACCTTGTCCCCTACCTCGGCCTCTGGGAGCTCCGGCTCCTCTCAAATTTGCCATGTCTGGTTCTTTTCACCTTTGTGAGGGAAAACGTTAGATGAGGAGTACAACGACGATCATATCAAAATTTCTATCGCACTTCATATTTCTACCACTAACGAATAGACACCCGCAACATGTCCCTCGTTAAGAGTTTCATTGGTTCGTTCTTCTCAGAAACGGGTATGGAAACACGTATCGGAAGTTTCTATACATGAGTCAAATACTGCATGTACTTATCTTTATTGGTCTCGGAGTCTCATCCGGTGTGGCCTATCTTCGCATATAAGCTCGGTGCTAGGAAAGAATCACCGTCCAGCACAACACTAGCGATTATCAGAGTGATCAGAGACTGATGTCAGAGTTATCAGAGCTATCAGAGACTGATATCAGAGTTATCATAGCTATCAGAGCTATCAGAACTATCGGAGGCTGATATCAGAGCTATCAGAGGCTGATATCAGGGTTATCAGAAACTGATATCAGAATTATCAGAATGATCGGAGACTGATATCAAGGTTATCAAAAACTGATATCAGGATTAACATAATTGATGTACCGACTAGTACACCGGTTCAGAATGGTATACCGGTTCAAACCAGTACACCGAAATGAGGTGGTACACCAACTCAGGGCTCTATCAGTACTCATTTTCAAAATATGCTCCAAATTTTTGAAAAGGCGTAGAACCTAACTCCGTTAACCGAACAGAATGGCCAGGTAAGTGTCTACCATGGGGGCCTTGCCGACTTATACGGCGACTGATTGGCACACCCACGTAGACTAGCCTTGCCTTCGGCACCAAACTGTCCGTAATAACATGGTTAAATTCATGCCAGGACTACTGCTCTGATACCAAAATTGTAACATCCCGTTTTCACAAGCAGTATAATTTTTTTTTTCATCAAACATCATTTGAAAAACATCAGAGTAGAGCACCGGAGCGATTGAGTAACTGATATATATATTAAAATACCCATGGTAGCATGTCTTGCTGTTTAAACAGCGGTACAGAAGTGTTTCAAAAGTAATGACAGAAAGAAGTCTTCAGCAGAAGTCTTCAGCCGGATCTTCTATGCGGCCTGCCTGCCTCCATTCACGGTCCTTGGTCCTTCCGACAGGGCAGATTCTGAGTTTTCCGGCGAGCTTTGAATTTTCCGGCAAGAGTTTGAGTTTCTCGGCGTCTTTTTTCCTGCTCGTTCTTGTGACTCCCTCTCTTCTCTGTTTCTCTGGTCTTTTTCTTTTTTTATCGGGTCTCTCCTCCTCTCCTCTATCTGGTTCGCTCCCCCTCTTCAATTTCAGCTTACCTAATTATCCAATTGCCAAAACGTACAGCTTTATGCCTGGGGCCCTCTCTGTCAATTTCTTCGATTTGGGGCCCTTTCTGACAGTGATGTTTGGGCCCTATATGTCAATATCTCTGATTTTGGGCCCTTTTATGACATCATTTTAGGGCCCTCTCTGACATTAATTTGGGGCCTTTTCTGACATACTTTCAGTTTTTGGGCCCTCTCTGATAGTAATTCAAGGCCTTTTCTGACATTAATTCTGGTCCTCAAAAATCTCAAATTTCCTTCTTAAACACCTACAATGCAATATTAAACACAATGTAGCATCAAAAGTCCAAGGAATCAATTGCATAAATAATTAACAAATGATGACCATTTTACCCCTAATTACATTTAATTCAATACAAATGTCCCTAACTCAAATTAGTGCTTAATCATGCAATAATGTCCGAGAAAATGCATTAAAAATCCTAATTTAATCATGAAAAGTCATATAAAAATACGGTTCGATCACCCTGAAGCTAAGTTAAGAGCTGGAGTCCATGCATCGAACCCCAGGTAACGGTTAACCTCATGATTACATACATCATATATGTACAACAGACATTCTTAGACTTTTGGCAACATTTACTACGGTCAGACATTGGGTATACATATCAGCTATGTATAGCGATAACAATACAGTCGGATGAAAGACAGCAGTACAGTCGGAGTACAAACAATAGTACAGTCGGATGTACATACAATAGTACAGTCAAAGTACAGAACAATAGTACAATCGGAGTACAGACATTAGTACAATCGGAGTACATACAATAGTACAATCAGAGTACAGACAATAGGCATGACAGAACAATAGTACAGTCAGAGTACAGGCATGACAGACAATTGGCATGACAGAAAATATACACATATGCATACAATAAACATCAGAGTTAAGGTTACCATTGGCGGAATTTTGCCAGCACTTCGTTACTTTGGCTCCGTTTTCCAAAATTTTGCCAGAACTTCGACCCAATGATAATTTTCGAAATTCTAGACTAATATAGCCCTATCATATGATATCCAATCATGCTTGAAAAATTAAAGGCTATACTAGCATTACTACTCTAACTATCGAAAAACTACGGAAGCTTAAGTACCGAAAAACTTACCCAGAGCTTCGCTTCAATTTTCCCCAGAGCTTCTCTCTCTAAAACTTCTCTCTATATTTCGAATTCTTGCTTGAGAATGGAGTGAAAAATGCAAAGGGGAGGGGGTATTTATAGGTGGAGGTGTAGGATTTCGGCCGTCGGATCAACTTTGTGAGAATCGATCTGGACCGTAGAATACTTAACTTTGCAACTAAGTTTCTCCTCTTCCCTTTTCACACTTGGCCGGCCCAAATGCCCTAAAAGTCAAGGGCTTGGCCAATCAAATGGCGCCACGTGTCCCTTCTAGAACCTTCCGAGACCAATTTCCCCGATTGGTACCCGATTCGCGTATTTTCGGAGAAATCTCAAAACTCTGGATTATACAATTCGAAGACAATTCATTCCTCATTAGAAATGTCTAGTCCAACTATTGTTTTAACTCTGTCTAGGCCTTCTCTGGCCTGACGGAAGTTTTACGGAAGAACGTGTCGTTTTCGAAACGAAATTCCGGAAGCTACCGCCTGTGGACAAGAATGCACTGATTCCAAATATGTACAGGAAAACTCTCAATTCCTACCCAGAGGTCGCATCATGACCTTTGAATCCTTAGCTTTTAACTTGGCTATCCGGCCTTTCTCAGAATTTCCCTATTTCGTCTTATTAGGAAAATGCTCTATCGGCCTCAGAATCGACTTCCGGAAAATTCTAACGAAAGGTAAAAATCCACTGATCAATATTTTACCTTGACTTTGAAATTCTCATTCCTATTTCTCTAGATAGGATCCGTTTCCTATTCATTCCATTACTATTCACCTTATTTAATTATATTATATTATAATACAACTTGTATATAAAAATCTAGATATTATTTTTTTGTTCTTATCTTCAATTTTTTTCCTTCTTCTTGGTCAAATTCGGCTGCCCCTATTTATTTACTAATAAATATTTATTTTTCATTTAATTAATTATTTATTTCAATTTTCCCAAAAATTCCACAAAAATCCCTAATTGGTCCATTCTTGTATTTAGGCTTAAAAATACCTAAACTCATCCATTTTCCTCAAAAATTTCTAATTAATTAGAAAATATGTTTTTACTAATTCTTGGCCAAAAACACTAATTTTAGGGTTTTACATAATTATCTCTGAATTTCCTTCGCTTAAGCTTAAGTAATTAGCCAATAATTACCTAATTACTTTCTTATCAATAGTTGATAATTTTCTTAATTATAACAACTCATTACCTTCATACTCTTGTATTAACATTAGAATTTTCATGCCTCTTGCATTATTTCAGAAATTACAAGGGTATTATGGTCTTTTCAATACTTTTGGACATTCTTATACAATTTCTCCAAGTTTGTAATTTAATAAATTACCTAAATTAGGGACAATATCCTTCCCTATTTCAAATAGATATTTACTTGCCTCTTTTATAGCTTTCACAGGGTATTTATAACCCATAATGTGTTTAGGGACCTATTTGCAAATTTTCAAACGTTTTCAGGGACCTATTTGCAAATTATCTAATTTCAAGGGAAATTACCCTAACAATAAGGTAAACTCAATACAAGGTGTTTGAGACCTCATATTCACCTATTTTCAATAGGTATATTTTCCAATTTTTGATATTTACCCTAAGTGTGATTTTTAGGGTATTACAGAGAGTTCAGGTCAGACCGGACCAGTCCAAGGGGTTTAAGTCCCTGGACCGAGGTCCAGTCCAACCCGAGCTGTTTGGTCCAGTTCGGTCCGGTCAAATTGTCCTGGACCAATTTTTTTTCATATCAGACAGGGTCGGGTCAGACCGGACCAGGCCGGACCAACCAGACCACTGGTTTTTTGATCAACCCTACTATCTGCCACCCAAAAGGACGAGGCCGGTAGGTGTATAACATAAGTTATGAACCGGTCAAACGTATATGGACGACTATAAGCAAAGCATCGCTTACCCGGGACATGATGAGCCGTTACGCCCAGACACATCTTTGAACGGCAAACAGCCGAGAGGTCCATCACCGATAGAAGTGTTGAAACTGGAAGTGAGGTTAAAATAGGGATCACTTGGTCTTATAGCTTGTTGGATGATGCTTCCTAGAGGGTTAAGTGCAGCTTCAAATGTTAAGGTTAAGATTACAGTAGCCACAAGACTTAGATTCCCCCTCATGTCTTCTAGCCGATCGCCCTTATAATCAAGCCGTTGTCTATACTCTTTAAAACATTTTTTCACCACAACTCGCGCTCGCAACATCTGATCCCTATTTGATCCCAGATTCCATCAATATGACTTGTATTTCAAGGCTCTTGGAGTCCTTCGGAATCCGCTAAACAATATCGGGGGCAGTATAGCCCATGTCGGTCTTGAAGTTCTATGCTGCTGATCTTATCTTTGGAATTGAAATGAGGTAACTCAGTCTAAACAACAAACAAGAAAAGCCAATGTGAATTGACATAGATGGTAAGGGATCCAGGACTAGGCCTTTGGGTCGTGGGTTCGATCTCCTCTGCTGTCGTTGGGACTCCTTTGGTAGGCGATCTCGTAAGTTCCCAGCAAGTGTTCATAGAGCCTGAGGCCGTGCCCTGGCCTTGGTGGGAGACTGATGTCAAACCCCTCCAAAACTTTTTTTTTTTAGCAAAAAAAAAAAAAGACAATAAACAAGAAAATTTAATTTGTTATGCTTGTGACTTATATATAACATAGCCACATTAAGATCGAACACCAACTAGAAAACAAAATTTATTTTATATATATTTATTATTTTTAACTAATTTTAACCATTTTCTTAAATCGTATAATTGGGCTATTGAGCTCTTAGAAAAATGACGCAGAAGGAGTATTATTTTATTATTAGGTTTGACGATGATTATTTAATATTTGTTATTTCTTAGAAATTTTGATTATATTATATTATACTATTGAGCTCTTTGTTATTTTATATTATTTGTACTACTTTTTAAATTATTAATAATAATATTTCCGAGATTTTTTCTTTCTATATCAATACAATCCTTCAAGATTCAACAAAAACATGTAAAACACGAGTGATTCATTAAATATTTAAGTGCATGAATTGACAAGGAAAATTAACAATAATCAACCCTTGAGAAGATGGTTTAAACACTTGAGACGCATCAATTGAATGAGACCACATGAAGCATTATTAGCTGTGTCCGTCCCTGTTCTTTCCATCATCTTGTTCCTTACGCAGCGATAAGACACCTTCAACTTGTTCCTTGCCCAGAGAATACACCCTGCTCCGACGTACATGGCAACCAGTACATTCAAACTGTTAAAAGTCCAAGTGGCTATGGTCCTTACTTCATGGATAAACCAAGTGTATGGGGTGATAAGGACGAGGCCGGAAAAATAAGCATTTAGAAGGAACGTGACAGCCACAATCATGCTTATTGATAGCACCCGCATCACAACTTTATGTTTGAGAGGAACTCCACTCACAAGCAAGAGGACAACCATCATAGATGCAACAAAAGAGATGGTATTGTACACTATGAAGTCTCCAAATTCGTCTGTCACAGTATAATAAAGCAAGGCTTTCCCAGGACATGCTCCTAAAGCGGATCCAATATCCCCATTATCATCTTTGTAGTTCATGCAGCCAAGGGGTCCGTCAGAGAGATTAGTGTTGTTACTGGTTGTGAGGTCAAAATTGGGATAAGGTGGTCTTATATTTTGTTGGATGACACTTCCTGGAGGGTTAGTTGTAGCTTGAAAGCTTATGGTTGCAAGGACAGTAGCTACCAGACTTAGATTCCCCCTCATATCTTCTACCCAATTGCCTTTATACTGTAGCCATTTGGCTATACTTTCCGAAATATGTCTCCACGACCACTTCCTCTCCCGACTTCTGTCTTCTTTGCTAGCAACATCTTTCCTTTCTTTCCTTCCACATTTAATTTCGAACTCCATCAATATGACTTGTATTTCAAGGCTCTTGGAGTCCTTGGGAATTCGCGTGACAACATCAGCGGCATTGTAACCCATGTCGTTCTTCAAGTTCGATGCTTCTGATCTTATCTTTGAAATTGAAACTAGGTAGCTCACAGTCTAAACAACAACCAACAAGTAATTTTAATTTTTCATGCTTGTGACTTGTATATATAATAGAATCAGGAAGAGATCAAAACACAGACGTATGTGATAGAGTAATAATATAAAAATTTCAATTCGAATCTTGCCTCCTTGCTACCAATTATTTTTCTTTTCTTTTTCTTTTTCCTAAATTAAAATCTACACATGACAAATGTATTCATTTCAACATGCGGTTTTTATTTTACTTATAACATTTGAATTTAAAAAATGAAAAAAGAATGCTGATGGTGGCAAGGAGGTAAGATGTTTCACCTGTAGGAAAGGTTATCATAACTCAAAGTTTAGCTGGTTCTTAAAACTGAAGCTAATCATAAAATTAAGGGAACAAGAGTACCTCAACTTGCTTCAACATAATAGCCAAATGGAGAATGGTGTTCTTGCCGTCCGAGTCTCCCTCAATGAGTAGGTTATTGGTGTCATTTGTGTCCAAAGCCACCAAATCTTTAAGGATCTCTAACTGGTTGTTCATCACACACAAGTGCAAAATATTTTTCCCCTTGTCATCATGGAACGTCAAAGACACTGTCTTTGCTCTAATCAGCTCCAAGACAACGTCTCTTCTGCCTCTTATAACTGCATAGTGCAGAGGGATTCTGTGTTCTTGGTCACAAACCAAGCACGCCTCTCCACAAGCTACCAACAGTTCCCTCACAATATCGATGTGGCCTTGTGCAGAAGCCAAGTGAAGAGGTGTCCGTTGGGATGAGTCCAACGCAAGGGCCAGTTTGGGGTAGTGAGCAAGAAGGGTTTTGGTGAATTCGAGGTGGCCAAGTAAAGCTGATTTGTGTAAGGGGGTTTCAAAGAAGGTTGTTTGTGAGCTAACTCTGTGCAAGATCAATGGGTCTTGCTGGAGTAGTCTGTCCAAAGTTGGAACACAGCCCATTAGTGCTGCACCGTATAGATCTCTCATTCTCTCTTCTTCATTGTTATCATCTATTTTGATTTCCATTTTCGCGTGTTGATGTGGAATTAACGTGTGCGTTTGCGTGGAAACTATTATAGACCTACCATTTCACTACTCACATCTGTTTTTGTCCTGCTAGTAGGCCATGTACGGTTGAGGGGGAAAAACCCGGTGGTCAGTCCGACCCGACCGACCATGCTAAAACAAAAAACTTCGACGCTATTGGAGGAAGCTGAAGAAGAAGATGGAAGAAAGGAAAGGGAATAAGAAAATGGTAAGAGACAAAAGAAAGAGAGAGATAGAGAAACAGAGAGTTAAAGTCATTTTCCTGTGAGTGATGACGATGATTCGTCACACACTCCTATAAAATGGGAACCATTGCTCATCCTTTGGATGGGCAGAGAGAATTCCTAAATTGGATCCGAATGGTTTAAATTTTTTATTTATTTTAATGAGTAGAAAATTTAAAATAAAGATAATTTGTAACTAAATTTTTTTTAAAAAAAAAATTCATGTAGAAATAAAAAATTAAAAAATTAAATCTAGACCATCCAGATCCAATTTGGACGGCCCAGATTGGAAGAGCTCGATGAGCAGGGAAACCAGTTCCTATTAAGTCATTTTCATGTGAGCCACGTGAATCCACTGGCAAGTAAAAAAAAAGTCTTGAACTGCCAAGACAACTTCAGGCAGTCCATTGAACCGGTTTGGTCTAGCTCGAGCTCAGGCTGGTGCTAGACTAGACCGGACCTCGGGATGGTTTATCCAGTTCGAGGTCTTATCATGAACAGACCACGGGCTGAAGTCAAACTCGGTCTGGTCTAGTCCATGATCAAGCCTTACGCCGTGTGTTGCTTTTTTTTTTTATTTTTTTTTTTATTTTATACCATAAGCAGTCTAAAGATTGAGAAAATTTTAGCCAACTTTATAGAAGCAATTTTATTTCAGTCAATCTAAAAAAAATCTGACATTTTTCTACACCTTTTGGACCAAAATAAAATTAAGTTTTGTGAGTGAAAAGACAATGATACACTTATTTTATTTTTTAATGTTCTTATTTGTCTTTTCAATTCTCTTATTTATCTTGTAAATAGCCAAAATATTTTTGCTAACTCCCTAAGTTTTTTATGCATTTATTTGTCTTGTAAATACTTTTATTTATCTTGTGAATTTTCTCATTTATCTTGTTAAAAAAATCATAATTAACAATAAAAATAAAATATTTAAATAATCTATATCCAATCCTATATAAATATATAGAGTATTTTTGGTATATAGATTATTCTTTTTATAAGTTATAATTTGATATTACTAAAATTATAATTATGAATTATAATTTACATAGTACTGTAATTGTCTTGATCACGTGGTGATTTTCAAGATAATTGATAAAAGGGTAGTGGTGTAAAAATATAAATGTGGTTTCACTAGTACAAAAAAGAGTTTTAAGACCGCTTCATTATATCCGGATTATAGAGGATCCGGTCTAAAAAGTATGACCGGTGGCAATTTCACAAATATATAGAACACTTTTAAGACCGGTTGTTTCAAACAATCGGTCTTAAAAGTGGGAAAAAAAAGTATGACCGGTGGCAATTTCGTAAATATATAGAACACTTTTAAGAACGGTTGTTTCAAACAATCGGTCTTAAAAGTGAGAAAAAAAGTATGACCGGTGACAATTTCGTAAATATATAGAACACTTTTAAGACTGGTTGTTTTAAAAAATCGGTCTTAAAAGTATACTTTTAATTCTTAAAAGTGTAAAAAAAAAAAATATATATATGACCAGTGGCAATTTCGTAAATATAAAGAACACTTTTAAAACCGGTTGTCTAAACAAACCGATCTTAAAAGTATACTAAAAATGTAAAAAAAAAAAAAAATATGACCGGTGGCAATTTCGTAAATATATAGAACATTTTTAAGACTGGTTGTTTCAAAAAACCGGTCTTAAAGTTAAAACTGTATAAAAAAAAAAAAAAACAAGCTAAATTCGCTAAACTTGTTAAGTCTATGAGTCTACTTTGTCTTCTTGGTGATATAATATTTGCTTAGTTATAGATTCAACGAGTGTCCCAAGAGCCTCACGGGTCAAATCCTCAACAAGAATGTCATCCTCCTCCTCTAATCTACTCGCAATATTCGTAAGTCGTCCCAAGAACCACACAATCAAATCCTTAGCAACGTTGGCGGAGAGATGCTTCGAAGGTTTTGCGATGACATCGACTCCAATCCTCAGCAACGATGAAAGCGTACTGCTTCGAGGATTCTGGACGGCGGCGACTCCTTCCTCTTCGATCTATGGCTCCTCCCACGCCGCCTTCGCACAGATCCGGCTTAAAATCAAACCCAGATATCTTTTTGCTTAAGTCTGTTTATTCCTACCTTGACTGCTCCTACTCAGGTTTGGACTTTGATTTTGGTTGCTTGAAGCTTTTCTAACATCGACAAGAGGATCCTGCTCAGATTTGGTTGTTTTAGCTTGTGATTTTTTTGTAGATCTGGACTTCAATTTCACCTCTGATTTTATATTGATTCAAATTCGATTTCCATGGTGAACGATTTCTGTTTTTATGTTAGTTTTTCTTATTTCTGGACTTTGTAATCTTTTTTTTTCTTGTTATTGTTGCTTCCAATCTTCTCTTGGTTCTTCGTCGCTGATGACGAAGGGACATTCAAAATGTTGCCAGATCTGGTGATTTGGGACCAGTTGTTTCATTTGGGTTTATTTATTTATTATTATTCTGAAACACTTTTAAGACTGAATATTTCAAAAGTTCGGTCTAGAAACGATTTTTTTTAAGACCGGTCGTTCATCCGGTCTTAAAAGTAACATATTTTTAAGACCGCCTGGAACGAGATCGGTTCCAAATCCGGTCTTACGAGACATTTTTTGTCCGGTCTTAAAAGTCTTTTTTGTACTAATGTTTTTCAAAAGTATGCTCAACATCAAGTGTTTTTTTTATGTGTAGAAGTGATTATGTGGTTATAAAAATGGGGCAAAAGTTACATATTTCATTAAATGTAGATTACGGAGTTAACTTCAATCTAATAGACGTCATCTATATTTAATGGAATCTGTGACTATTGCCTCATTTTTGTAACCACGTTATCACTTTTGCATCTAAAACAAAAAACACTTGGTGTTGAGCGCACTTTTGTGAAAACCACATATATATTTTTGCACTTTAACCTTTGATAAAATGTATTACATATTATATCTGTCTAAACTCTAAAGCAGGGTTATTAAACCCGGACCAAATCGGTTGGTTTGTCCTAAAAACCGGCCAACCGATCTATAAACCGTTTGGCATGGACATCGACCCAGTCTATTCTATATTTATATACATAATTGTTTTTTTTTATATTAATAACCTTGAAATATTCATTTTATCACTAATTCAGTGATCATCCAGTCTGATCCATTGACTTATGACCTAGTATCCCAACCAATTCAGTGATCATCCGGTTTAAAGTTACTCCCCAATAATTGAATGTCTTGTTTCACGTGCGATGATGATCTAAAATGTGTATTTTCAACTTCTCATACTACAAGGTCAATTTATAAATATGGTGGAGTATAATAACTTGGATAAGATGTAATAGCACATTTTATCTGCAAATGGAGTGGGAACAGGATTAGGTTTGGTAGTTGCATTAGATTAAATGCAATTTATATCTTCCCAGTACGTACATGCAATGGCGGAATTGTATTGGTCAGCTGGGACCCTAATATTTTCTTATCGTGTATATATTTCTTAGATGTCTAGCCCCGACTCCCTTTCAACAAACCAAGACCATTGAACTAACCCTTAGCTCTCGCTAATCTACAAGTAATTAAATCACTGATAAACAAATTAAATGTATTGAATTAAAGACTAGCAATTGGGTTCATTCTACACTTAGGAAATCATCTTCGCTCAACCACAGAAAGTTTAATTCATGACTGATGAGAGAATCACTAAACAGAGTACAGCAGAATAGCCTATGATCAAAAGATTAAAATAAATCAAGAAAAAAACAACAGAAAGCTCGATAGAGGTTTGACGGCATGGAAGAAGCCCTGTCACGTCACAGCTCCACGTCTTCTTATCTCCGTCTCACTACATTGTAGGTTGCTGGGTTCCCCTGAGGTACTCATGCCTTGTAATTTCTCTCACTTTTCTTTTCGAGTCTGGCCATAAGGGATGGATTTTGACTCTTGATGACTCCAACGCTTTTAGGGTTGGCTCTTGTTTCCTTATATAGTCTGGTTTACTTGTTGTGTACGTTCAAAGAGCCGGGCCTTTCCTATTCTGTCGAGGTCCAATCGTGTCTTCCCTATTTAATCATAGTATATTGATTCAACTGATACTGCGGGATTCTTCAAATCTTTAGTTTCGATACTTCGCATCCTCTATTCCAATATGTCAACAATCTACCTGTTACAATATGCACTATGTTTCCTGAAATAACCTTGACAAAAGATCAGAACAAATGCCGCATAGCATTGCTTCACTTACTCAACTATAACATCAGGGAAGCAATGTATTACGTTTCGAGGAGGTTGTCCCAATGGCATTGTATTGGCTATGCTATGCATTTTCACACAAAATCTTAAAACTCGATCTTTTCTTAGCACATGTTTAGGATGCATGTGCAATTTATTTAGGTTTGTAAACTTCATCCTTAAGTTCCCTATATATTGAATTAATGCTTTTTTGCTCAGATTTAATGCAATTAAGCTTATGCTCACCATACAATTCAGTCATAGGATATAGGGAAAATATGACATAAATAGCACTCATCATCTCCCCAAGATTATATTATTAATTATACTAATAAAGATAGAGAGAGAAGAAAGATTTGAAAGATACTCAATCATAAATGAGGGTAAAGTTAAAATTTTACCCCATAATCATTAAGATACCTACCTCTTCTTAATATGTGTGTTTTGATTAAAAGAAATTTATAAATAGGATCAAAGTGATAAGATATAATAACACATTTTATCTTTAAATAGAGTGGGAATTAGGTTTGGTAGTTGTCTGAAATTAAATGCCATTTATATCTTCCCCGAAAATACATTGTATAGAATTTGAAAAATGAGTCTATTGAATTGCCGTTTGTATATTATATATGGGATATGATTAGGGAATCTAAGTATGAGTAAATTCTTAAAATAAAATCATAGTTGACTAGTTGACATTTTATTAAATTTAACCATAAAAAACCATTCTAAAAATAATAATCAAACAATATTATTTTCTCAAAATCACTTCTTTTACAAAATCTATAATGAAATATAACTTTTATCATTTTTCTAAGAAGCTATTCTTTAAAACTTAATCCAAACAATTCTCTTATTTAAAAAATTATCCAGGTTTTTGCATTTTGGTAATTCTAACATCATTTCATTTACTACTATCTTCGGTCTTAATTATAAGATTTAGTTGACTTTTTTGGAGAGATTAAGGAAGCTAAATAAGTTATTTAATCATTTCATATATTCTGTATTTTTAGATTATATATTAATTTATTAGTTAAACTAATTAATTTGAAGAAAAAATTAAAAATTATAAAGTAATTTAATCAACTTCTTTAATATCTCTAAAAAAAGACAATTACCACTTTGGTCCTATTTATAAGTCCAGTTTGATCAAATCTCACATACCAAAGAAAGTTAGGTATCTCAATGATTATAGAGCAAATTTCCAACTTTACCCTCATTTATGAATGAGTACCTTTTAAAATTTATTGTCAAATCTCTCTCATCTTTTTTTTTTTCCAGCATAGCTAGCTAATCTCTCTCATCATCATTAATATGGGCAAAATTGTCACAATCTCATTTATTTAGTCAAAATGGACTTATAAATAAGACTAAATTTTTTGACCAAACTAGACTTATAAATAGGACCAGAAAATACTAGATCTTATAATTATAACGGGTGAAAGTAGTATTTATAATTGGCAGGAGAGCCCGACACAAGATTTGAAAGGTGAAAGTTAAACAAGTAATGAAATGAAGCCGTGCGGGCACAGTGGAGAGTGAATTAGGAAAGAGCATGGGAGGGAGGGTTGAAAAGGGAGTTACGTGTGGTGTTGGATAAGGGAGGGAGGTGACAAGACGAAAAAAGGGCGTGGGAGGACAAAGGACATGTGGCAGCAGGGGGAAGCGTGTCTGGAAAAATCTCAAGCGATCACGTGGTACCATGTTTTTTGTTTTAATCTCAGCTAAACGCATGGGGAAGTGGATATGTATGGGGAAGAAGCGAGAAAACAGAGTCAGTCAGTTGATTTGATTGGCCTATTACTGCAGAAGGATCGTCCAGCAGCTGGGTCCTACTGCAACAAGATGTATCAAAGTCTAATTATTTAATTTCAATTTTATCCGTACAAGTCAAGTGTACTCCTTCAGTCCTTCTTCCCTCCGGCCCCAAAAAAACCTTTCCCTCAAGCCAATAGGCCATAATAACAAAAACAACCACGTTAAATTCTTTAAACCAGCGTATGTTAGAGACAACGAGTGCTGATCTGACCGTTAAATTTTAGCACAAACGGAGAATAAATCGCCACTTGATCCCATTCAGGAGCTGATAGATCAAACAACGTTAAGAAACGTACTACTGGGAAGAATATTCCGTTAACGGGTCCAAGGCTGCCATTATAAATTGAAATCCGCAACTTGCCTCACGCATTGTCTAAACCAACCACACTAATATTCTGCATCACTTCGAGCATAATTATTGAAGCAAATGAGTCAGTAGTGGCGTAGCCAAAATTTAGAGTTTATGGTTGCATAATTAGTATAGGGGTTCGAGGGCAGCGTCCTCGATTTTTTTTTTTTTTTTAAGGAAAGTTTTAAATGCATTAAGATTGTATCGTTGACATTTTCTAGAAGGAAAAAAGTTTGACAAGATAAGGGAACATGTTTAAATAAATTACTCTCCCCATACCTTAGCTATACACAAAACTCTCAAGCCTCATTCTTCTTTCACGCAATTCATCAAACACCTTATAGGCATTCAAAAATAACACAATAAGTATGCCTCTTAATTATCAAGCTACACATCATAAACTACCAAGTATATTTGCCAAAAGGGAAAATATGTTTTCTTAAGTATTATCCAAACCACCTAATGCATAAAAACAAACTCACAGGACTTGATCATCCTTACATTCATTAATAAATGCAAAATCTTTAAATTCCAGATACAATTGAACATTAAAAGAGAATGAAATCCAACTTTAAAAAAATGATTTTATCTTTCTGATTTTCCTCATGACAGCCCAAAAAAATGGTAATAAAATACCTCACAATTGAAGCTTTTTTCCCCTCAACGTTTCAGCTAATGGAAAAAGGGATAACCAAGGCGTTCAAACCCGGGACCTTTACACAGATGGTGAAAGCTTTAACCAATTAATCCAACCAGATATATTGTAATAAGATTCCTTCACAAAATATATATTTTTTAAATTTTTTATGGGTTCACTTGACCCAGCTCTCGGTGGTTCTCTCTTTTTGATTGCGCCTAGGTGGTGATTGGGATCTCTCAGACCCTTCAGGCTCTTCATCATTGTCGTTGTCATCATACTCTTCTTCATTATCATTGTGGTCATCTTCTTCATGTTCCTCATTGTTGTGCTCTTCATCTTGTCTTTGTCTTTCCAGCCTTTCTGCCATTAATGCATCGATAAGAGCTCTCTGCTCTTGTAAAGTTCGCTGCAACTCCTGTATGTCGTTTTGTTGGTTCAGGAGTTGATTCTGTGCATGTTGGTCCTCTTGGTTTCGTCCAACTTCAGGTATTGCTCTATCTTGAGGTCGTCACGCCTCTACCTCGACCTCGGCCTCGTCCACGGCCTCGGCCTCTTGGTGCACCGGCACCTCTTAGTATCGCCATGTTTTATCTCTTTCCTTTAATTAAATAACTGATAGCTTAACAGTGGAAATACTTACGGTTGTCATCATCGGATGAATGATCCGATCGACAGTTTCTCCGCTCTAAAGGCGTACTAGCCATTATCTCCGTTCATCTTTACACATTTACACCAATGGTCGTATCAATACTCGTTTTCAAAAATGTGCTCAAAGTTAAAAGGCTTAAGAACCTAACTCCGTTATCCGAACAGAATGGCCAGGTAAGTGTCTACCATGGGGCCTCACCGGTTAGCAAGGACTTATGGCACACCCACGTAGACTAGCCTTGCCTTTGGCACCAAACTGTCCGTGGTAACATAGTTAAATACTTGCCAGAAAGTTTTGCTCTGATACCATAAAATGTAACATCCCATGTTTGAAATGCGGAATTTTTTTTTTTCAAACAAACAATCAGAGTAGAGCAATAGAGCGAAAGAGTAATTGGATTCTTAGCCAAAACATCAACCATTGTGTAACATTGTAATGATTACAGTAATCCTAAGGTTTAGAAAGGAAATAACAGAAAGAAACAGAAAGCGATAAGATAGATAAATCTTCACCGCACGCCTACTGGGTATTTGCCTCGATCCACGAACCGTGGTTCTCCCGACCCCGAAGCTACAAATGAGATTCAATTCAACGCATTGAATCTCGGGTAACAGTTAACCTCATACCCAAACAACACAAAGATATGGCCAATGATATTCAAGAGCTAATACAACAAGATATCACAAGCATACTAGAGATGCATGATCATTATGCCGACAAAACATAAGCACGAGCAATATGTAAAGCCCCATAAGGTAAATAACAACAACGGCTGCACTATTCACCAAGGCCACGATAATTAGTCGTGTCCTCGGCGCTAGGAAAACAAAACGGCGTTATCAAAACTATAACCCGTATAACTGTCAGATAACGGTCTACGAACATATCATTGACATATAAGTATTTAAGAAGCACAAGATTAGTGTTACAAGACGCGTCCGTACCTTCGTTGGCAACGTTAGGTACTACCGCGGAAAACGTACTTTCTACGGAGAAACGTGCAAAAGTCCTACAGCGGCACGTCGGGCAGCGTAACGGAAGCAGAATCAGCGTTTCAGATATCCTATGAGAATAATGTCACTTCTATTAGTAATTTGACATTATAACTGGCATTTTAGGTAAAAATTACCATTTTGCCCCTATACCCCTACTTGGCGGAATTTCGCCAGCGCTTCGCTACATAGGCTATTTTCTTCCCAAAATTTTGCCGTAACTTCGACGCCATCATGATTTTCGAAAATAAAGACTAAAATAGCCCTCCCATATGATATCCAATCATAAAAATAAAGACTACTCTAGCATTACTAACTATTGAAAGAACTATGAAAGCTTAAAGCTCCTGCAGGAAAACTTACCCAGAGCTTCGCTGTAATTTTTCCCGAGCTTCTCTCTCTAAAATCCTCTCTCTAGAATCGGTTTGCTCTTCAAAATGGTGTGAGAAATGAAGAGGAAACTTGGCTATTTATAGAAGAAAATGTGACACTATTCACTACTTTTTCATATCGGATATCGGCCCGGATCGCACTTTGCCACATGTCACGATCCTCACCGGGCCACTTGGCAGCTGACATCATCATTTAAAGCCATGATGTCATGGTGGTGATGTCACTTACTTCCTCAAGAAGTCAGTCTTACCGATAAGTTTCCGATCGGTGTCCGAATTGCATACTTTTGGAGAAATCTCAAAATTCTGGTTAACTAACTTTGAAGATCTCCTCTTACTTACTAGAAATGTCTATTCTAATCTAAACCTTGATTCCATACAGGGCATTCCGTGTTCAGCCGAAGTTTCTCGAAAAACGTGTCCGAACGCGTCCGGTGTCGGAATTCGTTTTCGGAATAACCAATCTCTTGGAAATAATTCACTGATTCCAAATATGTCCAAATAAATTCAAACCCATTCCTAAATGTTGAGTTAGAATTTATTTTCCTTATTTCCAAAAATATACCTATAGGCATTTTTCCCTATTTTGTTTTATTAGGAAAAAGCACAAACTACCTCTAATTAACTTCCGGAAGAGGTCGCTTGAAGGTAAAAACTCACTGATCAATATTTTACCTTGACCTTGGGATTCCTATTCCTAGATCTCTAGATAGGATCCGTTTCCTAATTTTAAAATTACTATTCACATATTTTACTTTAATTAATTATATTATTATTTTAATGTTGCAACTTGCCAACTTGTGTTCTATTTCATTTTTCATTTTTTTCTTTTTATTTGGCCCAAAATTTCGGTTGGCCTCTTTAATTATTTAATAAATATTTATTTTTTATTTAATTAATTATTTAATGATTTAATTATTTAATTTTTCCAAAAATTTCCACAAAATTATCTAATTGGTCCATTCTTGTATTTAGGCTTAAAAATACCTAAACTCAATGATTTTTCATAGAAATTTCCAATTAATTAGTAAATACATTTTTACTAATATTCCACTAATTTTCACTAATTTTTGAGCTTCACATAATTATTACTTGAATTTCCTCTCGCTTATGCTTAAGTAATTAGTCCAATATTACTTAATTACTTCATTATCACCTGTTGATAATTTCCTTAATTACAAAGCCTCATTACCTTCATACTCTTGTATTAACATTAGTATTTTCATGCCTCTTGCATTTTTAGAATTTACAAGGGTATTATGGTCATTTCACTTCTTTTTGAGTATTTTTCCAACAATTTCTCCAATTTCATAATTTATAAAATTACAATAATTAGAGATTATATACTCTCCTATCTCACTTGGTCATTTTACTGTCTTTTAGGATTTTTCATAAATTTTCTAAGTTATTTATGTCCCTTAGGGGCATTTTGGCCATTTTGGCACTTTGGCCCTTAAACTCCCTAATTTCTTGCAGAAATTCTACTTAGAAAATAGACTGTATTCATACAAGACCGGAGATTGAAATTTCACTTATCAGAAATATCCAACTTTTATTTATAATATTCCAGATAAATATCCAGGTATTACACTCACTCTCTAATATAAACTATATGATCATTGAGATAATCAGAGAGTAGGTGTATGTGTATATCAAAGTATTGGCATTTTGAAGATTGTAAGCTTGCGTCTCTGTGTTCGCTTTTTCTTCTGTTGCTCTTTCTCTATTTATAGACACTTTGTTGGAAGCATTCGTCCGTTGCGTTTTGGCTGTTGTGAATAGTAATTGTTTTGAATATCAGTCCGTTGGAGAAATAGCCGTTGGGACATATTGTCTTTTTTGAATATGATCAGTAATAATGGTAAGGTGATCCAATAATTATTAGAAGGAAATCAATCAGATGATTGGAGGTGTTCTTGACCAACGTTTTTTGCTACATTCTGAATTGACCGTCCACTTTCGAGGGCCATATCTCCCTGGTCTGAAATTCGTTTTGGTTGGTTCAACTCTTGATGGAAAGCCCCTTGAGTCTACTTTCATATGTCACCAATTTCAGCTCAATTGGATTTGTAATGTGTGAGATACACTCAAATTACCGAAGCTTGGTCTGTATTGTGACGGTGATGTCACTGTCATCTTCAAAAATTCATAGCTCTCTAATATGACCTCCTTTGGACTTGAATCTTGTGCGACTAGAACCTTTTGGAAGTCTAGTTTCCAAAAAAATTGGTTTCACCTCAATCGAACTTCTGGTTTGGAAGATATCGTCGAATTACCAGAGGTCGCCAGCTGAATACGCGAAACTGAGCTCAGCTGAGTTGCTGATATACACCTTGACTCGAGTTATGTGTGTAATACCCGCATATTTATTTATCTGAAATGTTATATTTTGATAAATAAATGGGTTATTTCTGATAAGTGAAATGATAGTCACAAGACTTGTGGAAATATAGTCTATTTTTCTAAGTTGAATTCTGTAGGAAATTAGAGAATTTAAGGGCTTGAATGCCAAAATGACGAAAATACCCCTAAGGGACATAAATGACTTAGGAAAATTATGAAAAATCCTAAAAGGTGAGGAAATAATTATTAAAATTGAGAGAGTATATTGCCTCTAATTGTGATAATTGAATAAATTACAAACTTGGAGAAATTGAACAAGAATGCTCAAAAAGTGGTAAATGACCAAAATACCCTCATAAATTCTAATATAAATGAAAGAGACATGGAAACACAAATGTCAATGCAAGAGTTATGAGGTAATAAGGTATTCTAATTAGAAAAATTATCAACAAGTGATAATAAAGTAATTAGGTAATTATTGGCTAATTACTTAAGCTTAAGCAAAGGAAATTCATGAATAATTATGTAAAACCCTAAAATTAGTGGTAAATGGCTAAAAATTAGCATAAATGTATTGGCTAATTAATTGGAAATTTTTGAGAAAAATAGATGAGTTTAGGTATTTTTTAAGCCTAAATGCAAGAATAGACCAATAGGAAAAATTTGTAAAAATTATGTAAAAAAATTATTTAATTAATTAAATAATTAATCAAATATATAAAAAAACGAAATTAAAAAAAATGGGCAGAAAAAAAAATAAATAATAAAAAAAAGAGAAAGAGAATAGGAAACTTAGTTTATAAGTTTTGTAATATTATATATTATAATTAATTAAAGTGAAAAATAGTGAATAGTAATTAAGTAATTAGGAAACGGACCCTATCTAGAGAACCAGGAATGAGAATTCCAAAGTCAAGGTAGAATATTGATCAGTGAATTATTACCTTTCGTTAGACTTTTCCGGAAGTCAATTCCGAAGCCGGTAGAGCTTTTTCCTAATAAGACGAAATAGGGAAAAATACAGATAGGCACATTTTTGGATCTGAAGAAAATAAATTCTAACTCAACATCTAGAAATGAGTTTGAAATTATCTGGACATATTTGGAATCAGTGAATTTTTGTCCAGAAGTTGATGATTCCGTAAAATCGTTCAGCCAAGCACGCTTTTCGAGGAACTTCAGACTGACTGTTGGAGCCCTATATGGAATCAAAATTTAGGTTAACTTGGACATTTATAATGAGTGAGAATATGTCTTCAAAGTTGTAAATCCAGAATTTTGAGATTTTCCGAGATTACGCGAAACGGAGACCGATCGGGGAAATTTTATCAGGCCGGGAGCAGAAAGTACCATGTGACATCATCATGGATGATGTCACAACATGCCACCTAAGGGCTCAAGGACGAAATGGACAAGTGTCCCGGTGAGGATCGCGACATTTGGCGAAGTGCGATCCGGCAGTCGGTGTTCGTTCTGGTAAAGTTTGAATTAACTACCGAAATGCCATCCTGGATTTCTATAAATACCCCTCTTCACTTCATAATTCTCCACACCAATTCTCACTAGAAGTAAGCCAAAATTTAGAGAGAGAGAAGCTCTGGGGAAGAAGTCCGGGGAAATCTACAGCGAAGCTCTGGGTAAGTTTTTCGGTACCGAGCTTTAAGCTTTCGTAGTTCTTTCAATAGTTAGAGTAGTAATGCTAGAGTAGCTTTTATTTTTCAAGTATGATTAGATATCATATGATAGGGCTATTTTAGTCTAGAATTTCGAAAATCATAATTGCGTCGAAGTTCTGGCGAAATTTCGGGAAGAAAATTTGTAAGAGTAACGAAGTGCTGGCAAAATTCCGCCAATTAGGGGTATAGGGGCAAAATGGTAATTTTTACCTAAAATGCCAGTTATAATGCCAAATCACTAATGAAAGTGATATTACTCTTATAGGATATCAGGAACTCTGATTTGCTGCCGTTACGTTGTCTGACGAGCCGCTGTTAGACATTTCACGTTTTTCCGTAAAAAGTACGTTTTCCGCCAGAAGTACCTAACGCCGTCAACGAAGGTACGTTCGCGTACTGTAACACTAATCTAGTGCTGCTCATATACATATATGTGATAGGTACATTCACGGATAGAGATTCTCATTAGGAGTCACCGAGATACATTCACGGTTAGAGACTCGTTCAGGGTTACCGATTATACATACAGTTTCACACGGGTTATAGATATAGTAATACCGCTAGAGTTTTCCTATCGCTGAGGACACGACCGTACATCGTGGCACTGGTGAATAGTGCAGGCACTTTATGGGGCTTACATACTGCTTTACGCTTATGTACTGTCATTATATTGATCATAGTTTGTTATGTCATGAATATCTGTCATCCCTATACTGTTTTATTTGAGCATAAGGTTAATCGTTACCTGAGATCCAATGCGTTAAATTGGATCTCAGCTATAGCTTCAGGATCGGAAGGACTAAGGAATTGGAGATAAGGGCGAGCTGCACGAGTAGGCTCATGGTTCGAGGGCATGTAGCACGAGTGAGCTCTTAGACAGAGATGTCACTTTATCGTTTTCCGTATTTACCTATGAGAACAATAGGATGTTGTATCAACACTATGTTACACTCAGGTTATTGTTTGAATGAAAATCAGTTACTCTTACGCTCCAATGCTCTACTCTGATTTTAAAAAAAAAAATGGCTCTGGAATTGGGATGTTACAATGTGTGTATGACTCGAGTCAAACCTGTCCAGAGACGAAAAGAACATTTCTTGACTCGAGTTAATGATAGCTTGACTCGAGTCAAATCATCCCAGATCACCAAAACACTGTAGCGAAGTGGTTAACTGATCTTTTGCTGATTTTAACTCTGAATTGATCCATTCCAACTTCCATATGATCTTGGAGACTTCTAGCATCAATCTAGGAACTTGAATAAGGATGTTCTCATTCCATTCAACAAGTTCTTCCTTCTTTTCTTCATCTCTTGAACATTCTCCATAACTCAACTCTTTCTTTTTCTTCTTCTCTCTTCTTGAGCTTGAACTCATAATTCTCAACAAGCACTATTCAGTATACTCCACTATTGCTCAAATATGATAAAACTTCATTCCAACTTCTGTTTGATCATAAAGACTTCTAGTATCACATATAGTGCAGATTCTTCTTTCGTTAGTCTCATTTCTTCTTTCTGAAATCTCTTATCTTCTTCTTGGTCTATAATTCAACTTGGACTAATCTACATTAAATATAGTAGTTAGTCAATGTAGAAGATAAATATATCATTCAAGCTTTTTGCTTTTAATAATGACATCAATATAAGACATCATCAAAACTAATCATATCCAACAAGTTTCACAGTCAATAGTGGATTCAAGGTTCCACGCGGTGACTGAGACCCTATTTGTTATAGGAAAGATTTAAAGAAGGAAAAGAAAAGAATGGAAGTGAAAGTAAAGGAAAAAAAGATTAGAAAAGAATTTAAAAATGTGAAGAATTGAGGGAAAATGAAATGTTTGGTATGAAGAATTGAGTGTTGGTTAAGAGGAAAGATTAGGTGAAATTCCCACAATGCCCTTAAATCATTCAAACGTTGGTGTTGGGTTCGAACGTAAAGCACTAAAGGGACAACGCATTCGAACGAAAAATTGGACAGTAACTAAACTTGTGCAGTTGTTTATATCAGAACATTCCATGAACATCAATATGACAGAAACAATAGCCATTTTTGACAGAAACAATAGTAATATAAATGCAAGACAGTAAAAACCACAACACACAGACCCACACATCGTCTTCTTGATATACCCTTGCTTTGTCATTCAATTCACAGGTCAAAGACAAACCTTCTTTATCTTTGCGCTCTATTTTTCTAAAACCGTACAATACAGGTTTAGATAAGCCTTGGACACATCTTATAGCTTCAGCTGTCAAGAATCACAAGGAGACGGATCTGATAGTCCTGCCGTTGGGAAATGAGGATGCTGTCGCGGAAGTGCCGTCAGGTACCGGCGTATATGCCATTTACGACAAAAACGAGGAGCTTCAGTTTATTGGCTTATCACGTAAGCATGTTTGGGTTGGCTTTTTTATTAGCGTTAATGTGTAAAATTTTCAGTGGCTT
This sequence comes from Acacia pycnantha, assembly GCA_025563575.1. Taxonomy (NCBI): domain Eukaryota; kingdom Viridiplantae; phylum Streptophyta; class Magnoliopsida; order Fabales; family Fabaceae; genus Acacia; species Acacia pycnantha. The sequence continues at coordinate 2,797,247 of JAMWYP010000018.1, read as the reverse complement.
TTAAGCCAACCAACCAGTTAGGAAAAAAGCCCAATGAGTCCTATTTGGATTGCCCAGAGCGTTAGCTTAACTTTAAATTAAAAAAGCTCAAAAAGTCAGTTAAGGAAAAAGCTTCAGAATGGAGCTTTTTCCAAAACGCTCTCAGCTTTTTGATGTGGGCCCCGCCACTTCTATCACTATCAATCCAAACACAAATCATTATCTATAACTTGACTTTTTTTCTACCGAGCTTTTTTCAAAGTCAGATAGCTTTTAAGTCATCGCTCCTATCGCCAACCCAAACAAGCCCATGTTGCAAGCATTTCTGCTCACCGAAAATCAGTTCCAAAGCTCGTTGGCTCCATGAAGGTAAGGGTAACATGGTTTTTCAGGGCCAATTTCGTCAAAGGATTATACTCTCCTAGGAAGATTTCAGCTTTCCCTCCTTTTTCTGATGGAATGAAGGTTTCCACGTTTGAGGGAATATTGGCGGATGCGGGAAGTCGTCTTCCTAAAAGAGTAGCGCACCAAACGTATTTTTTGACCAGGAACATTGTCATCTTCGTTTTCCCTTGCCCAACTTCCGTATAACAAACAGGGCGTGAGAGTGATTGTGTGCGGGAGTCACGTTTAAAGTCTTGAAGAAATTATTGAAGCATGGAAAAAAAGCATGATTTTCATTGACATCTTCGCTATGCTACTTTCTCTCATCCTTAATATAAAATCAGATGGTTTTCTTTTTTAAAGAGATTAAGAAAATTAAATAAATTACTTAAAAGTACATATATTTATCGTTTTTTTCCATATTAATTTGTTAGGTTATAAACTGATATATAATCTAATAATATATAACATATATTATGATTAATTAATTATTAACTTTTTTAACCTTTCTAAAAAAAATCAACTATGTCCTATATTATTTATGATCTTTAGTATAAAAGCCAATTATTTTCATGTTGGGATTATATTTAACTTTCTTAATATCTCTAAAAATATTAACTGGATTTTATATTAAAAATGGGAGTTAAGGCAAAGTCAAAGACTAGAGGGAGTATAGAATAAAGAATATAGTCGTGATTAAATAACGACAACATGGTGTAATAAATTAATATTAAATATATGCACAAACACTGATAAAATAGAAAATTTAGAACGAATTTATAATTGCAACAGATGTTTTTCATTAAAAAAAAAAACATCTGGAGACTAAGCAATTCTATGCAAGACATATATGGAGTATGTCAGGTCCAAACACGTTACCTGTGATAGAAGTTTTCAACCTTCACCGATCTGACATTCAAACATTAACAACATATCAAAGGTCCTTTTAATCAACAAAATTTTTAAATAAGAATTTTTGCCTATTAAAATTATACACATTTTTTCGCCAAGACATGCAACAATCACTCAAAAAAATTCCTTTTCATCCAAGCACATTTTCCCCAAAACATGCCGCATGTCAATCAAAACCGCTTCTCTTTCTGGTACGGTAAACAACACCAGTATTTATTAACTCAGGAGTAAGGGGAAAAACACCAAAGTAGCAACTTTTAACAAAAATTCTACCTAATTGGAGCAGTTGCAAAACATTTTCCTAAACTAAGACAGTCAGAGGCGTCAATTGACTGACGCCTCTGACTGGTGGCGTCAATCGGCGTTAGTCTCCTGGCGTTAGTCCGCTGGCGCCATTAAGGCGCTAGGCTTGTCCCCATTGCCCCCACCCCCCAACTCCCCACCCGTGACCCCCCCAACTCCCCCCGTGACCCCCCTCTATTTAGGTCCTTCCCTCTCTCACACCATTCACTCACTCTCCCTCATTCACTCCTTGCTTCATCTGCAAAACTCCCTTCGTCCTCCATCTCCCTCATTCTGTTTCTTCATTTTTGTTTTTGCAAAAAATGAATCAAATTTGTTCATTTGTATATTATAATGGTTCTAAAAATATTGTTGCAAACGGATTGAGTTTTGAAGGTGAAAGAAAAGCAATGTATATTATTCGAGGCATGTCTGTTGAAGATTTAATTTAAAACATCCGTCAAAAGTTAAAGTTGCAACAAAATCATGTAATATCTTCAGTGACGGGTAGAGTTCCGTGTGGAAACCGCAAATATGCGGGTTTTGAGATATCTGATGATGATGATGTGGATGTTTTTGTGCAAACATTCGAGGAAAACCCTACGTCCCAATTTGCTGAGTTGTATGTGGATATTGAGACGTTAAAGGAGGGTGTATCAATACCGACTCAATCAACCGTTGTGCATGGAGAAGAAATTGACTATATGGCAGATGAAGAACCTGACAATGAAGAAGAGGATGAAGACACTTTATTGGCTAATGACCATGATCAGAATGATAGTGATATAGATGACGAATATCATGATAATCCCATGTCACAACAAACTGGTATGTTATCATTAGGTTAGTTATGAAGTTGTATTATTATTTCAATTATTTTGTTAATTACCTTGTTTTGGCATAAACTGTATTATGTGTGAATAAACAGATGTTACACCGTTTTGGAATGACATTCCCCATTATGAGGCTGTTGATGAAGATTACCCGCATGGGGATATACTGGCTGTGAAAGGCTTGAGCCAGGGTCCGTGGGCAAAAGGAGATGGATTATATCCGAAACAAGAGTTTGGGTCCAAGAATGATGTGCAAGCCGCAATAAAACATTATTGCATGAAGGAACATCATGAAACTCAAGTGGTTGAGAGTACTACAACCAAGTTCTCAATGAAATGTCGGAATCACGAACAAGGTTGCGATTGGAGAGTAAGAGCAATTAAACCGAAGAATAGCAACACTTGGGTAGTAACTAAATGGGTTGGAAACCATAGTTGTGTGAGCAGAATTCTCTCACAAGATCACAAACAACTTGATTCTAAAATTATTTCCGAGGCCATAATAGGTACGATATACAATACCATTTGATATTTTGTGAATTTATTTGTGTTTATCAGTGAACATAAATAACATTCCTAGTGTACACTTTTTGCAGACATGGTCAAGGAAACACCTTCGGTACCTGTGATCATGATACAAGAAAGGGTGACTGCAGTGTTTGGTTATCATGTTTCGTACAGGAAAGCATGGAAGGCAAAACAAAAAGCAATAGCTAAGATTTACGGTGATTGGGAAGATTCATATGCATTCCTGCCAAGATGGTTCGAGTACATGTTGCTATTTGCCTCGGGATCTGTTTATAATATTCAAGATGGACCGTATATTGTTAATCGACGGGTTGTTAATGAGATTTGGGTGTTTCAACGTACATTTTAGACCTTCAGTCAATGTTGTGAGGCGTTCAAATGGTGCAAACCAGTCATACAGGTGGACGGTACGCATTTATACGGTAAGTATAAGGGAATATTATTGATTGCCACCGCCCAAGATGGAAATAATGAGATCTTGCCGATTGCATTTGCAATTGTTGAAAGCGAAACTAAGGAAGCATGGGAGTATTTTTTGTCTTCCATACGACTGTATGTGACAAATATGGTTGGTCTATGTCTTATTTCTAATCGTCACAAAAGCATAATATCAGCAGTCCGCAATGAGGCTATTGGTTGGCAGCCCCTTAATGCGTACCATGTGTTTTGTATTCATCATGTTGCGAGCAATTTTAATACCCGCTTCAAGGACCAGGAGTTGAAGAAAACTTTAACGAAATTAGGTAATATACTCGAACTGATGTACCAGTTTTCGTTCATTTTTTGATTTACTATAACCGTATAATGTTGTGTCTTTCTGTCTTTTTTTGCAGGGTATGTTCCAAACAAAATACACTTTGATGCTTTGTATGCCGAGTTCTGCAGTTACAGTAGTGAAGTGGCTGCATGGATTGAAAGAATTCCAAAAGAGAAATGGTGTCGGAGTTATGATGAGGATGGACGAAGATACGATCATATGACAACCAATTTGTCCGAATCAATCAATAAGGATTTTAGGGGAGCGAGGAACATGCCCATAATATCGTTGGTGAAATGCACGTATAGTCGACTTGTTTGTTACTGGTTCAACAGAGGGACCAAAGCACAAAAAGATGAAATGAATGGAATGCATTTTTCGAGTGTTATTAGAGATGCCATGAGAAAGAATGGAGACCGAGCCTCATCGATGCGTGTTCGGGAGTTCAATGTGGCGCGTACCACGTTTGAAGTTGATGACCAGGGCGATACATACTCAGTGAACTTGGGCCAGGGGAAATGCCAGTGTGGCCAATTTCAGGCATTCAAATTCCCATGCTGTCATGTAATTGTTGCATGTTTGGCGGTATCCCATTATGCTGAACAGTATGTGGATCTAGTTTTCTCAATCTGCAATATTGTGAATGTTTACTCTTCATCATTTCAGCCTATCGATAGTGAACAAGGAATACCGCCCCCTTCCGGACCAACGATTATCCCCAATGGATCGAAATTGCGTGCTAAGGGGCGCCCTAAAGCTACACGCATTCGCAATGAAATGGATGAGGTGGAGGTCCCACCTAGTCCAATCGAACTAGATGTGGTATATGGAAACAGTTCGGACATAATAAGCGTTCATGTCCTACGAAGCACATAGCTAATTAGTTCAAATTTGCTTTCCTATTTGCTACCTTAAGTGTGTTCGAATGAGATGTAGTAATTTCAATGAAAAATTAACCTTCAAGTTCTCATAATTTTATTTGATAGCTGTTATAGTTATGTGCTTATTTATAGCTTAGGTTATATGGCATAATTAAGAATTTAGAATTTGGGTAAAAGTTGATTAGCTATATGTTCGATAGAAAACTAAACAAATACATTCAACTACAGTAATCCATGCAAATATGACCAAATATAAAATAATTCATGTAAATATGACCTAATACAGTAATCCATGCAAATATGACCTAATACAGTAATCCATGCAAATATTCCCGAATACAGTAATCCAAGCAAATATAACATAATACATAACGCGCAACACGGTCATGGTAGAGTATATGTAGGCCACAGTCTCGAACACGCATCACGCTCAGGGTTCCGACGGATGCCATCTGGTCCACGTTGTCCACCAGGATTGTGCCTAATAATGTAATGTGGAAAGCAAGTACGGGTGTCATCGCCCTCCATATGTCCTGCATGTGAACATCTGCACCCATAAACTCATATTTGGCGTCCATATATGGCTCCCAGTTCACCTGTACATGTAACCAAATGCGAATTAGTTTACTCTTTTTGTTCCCTACTATAAAATTTATTATACATACATCGTCTCGACCCATCTGGTCAAGCTCTATCTGATATGTCTTTAGATCACGTCGCAATAACCACACATTGACATTATTGAACCTGCCCTGCAATATGTAAATCAATAACATTAATGAAACGACTTGAAAATATTGATTACATCTTACTGCTTCCATACCTGCGTCTGTAATGATCATCTGCGTCACTGGGCGGTGGAATGGGAGGTGATATGGCCGGAACTCAGGACCATGCCTATATCTGCAATAACAACAAACAACCCCCAATGTTTGTTTGTGAAGCTGATGTGGCCTGACATAGCTCGCGAAATAGCATAGCGAGTACAACAGAACCCCAACTGTATGTAGCAGTCTCTGCAAGGTCACTACCTAGTAATTTTATAAATCGGCAAGGGACCTCTGCGCTGGATTTGTCACACAACAACAATCCACCGAATAGGCACATGAGGTAAGCACGTGTGTACACAAGCTAACCCTCAACAGTAGCTGAGTGCTCCTCCCAGTGGGCCCAATGAGTGTCAAACCAGCTCAACCTTATGTTTCCGCCGGTCAAATGAGTTGGGAGTGGAGTTCGACCCATGTATTGCTGCATAACTGCTGCTCAGTTGTCATGCATCTGACCGGAAACTACTTGACCCTCAGTGGACAAACCTAAAATGCCCTCTACATCCTGTAGAGTAATAATCATCTCACCAACCGGCATATGGAAGGTGTGAGTCTCCGGCCTCCACCTCTCAACCAAAGCAGAAATAAGGTATTTGTCAATCTACACCAACATAAACGTAGAGAACAAATATGTAAGGGTCTTATATTATCCGTATCATGTACAAACAACTAAATGCATATAATTAATTACATGAAGAATTTTAAAACATACCGGAAGTCTCTTCATACGAGATACGTGCCAGAAACCTGCACGCATAAGGTGCTGCTGCAAATCTACAGGGATGAGATTTGGTCCTCGACATCTCCCAAAGACCCGTGTGAGGCTCGCCTCACCCTCAAAGAATTGCAGTCTCCTGTGTTCCACACAACTTGTGATCGGTGTGACTGCTGCACCTCCTCATTAAGAACTCCCCACTCTTTTGGGCCGGGCTCAATATTATGAACGTGTTGGTCATCCATTTGACTAATAAAAATTTACAATAACACAATACATTATTAAGTCACTAATTATTATTCTCTAAATAATTAATTACTAAATTAATTATTTGACTAATTATTATTATCTATTTAAACTTATCTAATTGATCTTAGGGTACTATAAATAATAATATACCACATATATTTCACAAAATCTTTTTATTAATTCACTAATTATTCTTCTCACAAATTTCTTACATCAAATTTAGCAAAGCATAGTATTTTACATTTTATATATGAAATGATTAATTTACAAAATATTAAATGATTAGTCATCTATCTTAAGGTTTATAATTAACATACAAAATCACTAATTAATTAATTTACAAATTAGCCTTGTATCCTAAGGTTACTAATCAAATGCAAATATTTTAATTTCCTAAATTATTAATTATAATTATTATTTACTCATTTTATTATTTATCATTATTAAGCATCTATCCTACTGTTATACATTTATTAAGCATTTATAATAAATAAATGTACATAATTAAAATTTACATCAAATTGTTAAACAATAAAACATAACAAAAAAAATAAATAAATATTACTTGTGCAAATGTGAAGTCAAGAATGTGAGAGAATTTGAGCCTCCTTCTTCTTCCTTCCAGTGATTCTCAAAGTTTCCCAGCCTCTCTCAGCATTTTCTTAGCTTCAACAAAGGAGTAAAAAAAATGAAGAAAACGAAGAACGGAAGAAGTTTTCAGAATGAAGAAAATGTGAGGAGCGAATTGGATGAGGAAGAGGAAAAGAAAATGAAGATGAAGAGGGAAGAGTAAAATGGAAACGGGAAATCAAATGAGTGAAGAGAGTGAATTGGATGAGGTAGAGGAAATGAAAATGAAGAGGAAGAGGGAAGAGAAGTGATTTGGGGGGGTCCGTGTTTGTTGTGTATGGGGGAGTGTGTGTGCTGAGTGTTGTGGGGGACGTGTGTGTGCTGAGTGTTGGGGGCCGGGTGATTTTTTTTTTTTTTGGGGGAGGACGTGTGTGTGCTGGGTTTTGGGGGTGGGGGCCGGGGTGGGGGGGTCGGGACGTGATTCTTGACGCGTCAGGAATCCTGTCCTGACGCGTCAGGGATTCTCCTGACTTGCGTCAGGAGACTAACGCCAGCCAGAGCGTCGGTTACCGATGTCTCGACGGCGTCGCTGACGACGCCACGAGCCGTGGAGGCGTCGATTGGCCGACGCCACCGCAGAGGCGTCAGTGTTTAGACGCCGTCAGAGGCGTCAGTCAACTGATACCTTTGACTGACTTATTTTGGAAAAATGTTTTGGAACTCCTCCAATTAGGTATAATTTTTGTTAAAAGTTGCTACTTTAGTGCTTTTCCCCAGGAGTATGGTTTTGAAGCTTTGATAAAATTGCTCTACTAATAGAGTTAGACTAGGTTAGGTTAGGCTTTAGCTAAATAGGTATGGGCCTGCAACTAGTGGCGGAGCCAGAATTTAATGTTTGTGGGTCCACAATTAGTGGTAGATTCGGGGGTGCCCCCGATTTTTTTTAAGGAGGATAAAAGGTAACCCACTCCTTCGTAAAGTTTAAGACCAGAAATGGGGTTCAATTGAAAAGTATTTCAGAGGAAATCAATTTAAATACAACAATATACTTTAATTCCATGGCATACAGATACCCAGATGTTACACAATCAAATTCCAAAGCAACATGCAAGGAAAAATTATTATTGTTTGTCATGTGATAGGATATTAATCACCATTTTAATCACAATCATATATTTCCCAGATGCATCCTACCAAGCTATATCAAAATGTACACATTGACAAATCAACTCTAACAAGCAAACAAAAATCAGATGTTTCGATCTGTTTCAGGACCAAAAAAAGTGGCAAAAATCCCCACATAATATTAAATGAATGTATACCTATAGATGATTGTACACTAGCAGTAATATGAAAATGAAAAGGAAGTGAACTCACAAAATGATCATTTCCACAACTCAAGAGAAGATCAGGATGTACTGCATTGCAATGAAGGCCGAAAACTCTGGTACCTTTCTTATGAATCAAAATTGCATCACTGGTCTTGTGGTTGGTGCGAGCATCTACCCTATAAATGACACCAAGAATATATAATATTTCTTAGCTAACTAATTTCATATACAACTAATATATGGCAAGAAGATTAGAGCCTTTAGATTTGTCAATGTGTACATTCTGATATAGAAAGCCAGGATGAAGATATCTAATAAGTTACTTACAAATGTAGAAAGTCAAAGTTATCAGCAACAAGTGCATGACCTTTCTCCAAGTTAACATCCATGCCATAAAGCATTTTCCAACTGCTTGGACCCTAATCAAAACATATAAATAAGATTTTTCTTCTGTAGAAAGATTAAATACACATTAACAAACAAAATTCAATTAATCAATCTACTTTCATATTTTTCTCTCATCTATTGCCATATATTCCCCTATCAATCAATGACTCATATTTGACCTCTATTACTTTTGGCTGAAAGAAATCAAAATGATACTAAATGCATGAGCAAGAGATCTTTCCTTGAAGCCAAAAATAAAAATGGGCTAAGTTAAGATTTTGGTTACAACTTCAGCCATCACCAATCAATCAAAGACTATGAAGAGTAGGTAACAAATAAAGAGGAGGGTAAAGAAGAAATGTAGTGTGTCCTTCAATTTAAGAAACACATCAAATAAATTCATGAAGCACAAAAATGACAATGAAATTGTAAAGGTCCTAAAGACACTTGCCTACTTTTACTTACTTTCAAGGAAGAAAGAGGACCTTAAAAGTACAATTTAACATAATAGAGGTTAAAAGCGTCAAGCAAGAATGAACATTTCCCCAATAGAACAAGAATAAACTCAGAATCACACATTTACTAGTGAAATGAATAAAAGTAACAGCAAAGATAGAAACTTTTTTAGTTACCAGGCATTTTACACAGATAGCAAGGCTTTATTGGGCAATCGATATAAGTTACTCTCTTAAATCCCGCCTCATGTCCTGACTTCTTGCATACCTAAAACATCATTAACAATAAAAACTCCAAAATCGACAACAACCACCTTAAAAGAATGATATGATTCACAAATAACGACATGATTGTGTTAATTTTTTTTCATCCTGTCTCAAGGTCTTGACCAAATATATAATTATAGCACACACATGGGTATGACAAGATTGGAATTTGAGATAAAACAATTATCATACTAAATGAAAATTACCTTGAGACAGAATCGATTGAGCCAGTGGAAGACAGAATCGAGAAGCAAGATTGAATGGACTATGCGACGATTGAGCCGTTGAGACGGTGGATCTGGAACGGAGAGCAAAGGCAGACAGAGGGAAAGATTTGGAGAGTTGGAATGAAAATGACAAGAGTGGAGAGTGAAAGAACAACGGCGGACAGAGGGAAAGATTTGGAGAGTTGGGAGATTTGGGATGAAAATGACGAGAGCGGAGTGAAAGAACAATGAAGAAAGAGAGAATAAAAACGAAAAGGGGAGGTTCGAACTGGTGACTGGTGATGTCTAAGTGTAGAGCCTTAACCAACTACACCACTTGTAACATCCTAAGTTTACTTTTAGGATTTAATTGTCATTATAAAATAATTATATGTGGTTATTGTAATTGAGAGAGAGAGAGAGAAAAATATAATATTAAAAATAAAGTTTGGGCTCTTTGTGGTACTTTTGTCCATTTGTCACCAAAAAAAAAAATTAATTACAGCAACGCCTCATTAATTGAGGCGGTGACATATCTTTTGGCTATATATATGTTGCGTGGTGGGATTTGCGTGGTGGGATTAAGAGAATTAGATGGAGAGATTGAGGCAGTGAGAAATCTGAGAGCGAGTACAGGATTGGAGTACTTAGGTACGTTATTTATCTTATAAGATCATTTTGATAGTTAAATTAATTTTTTTTCAATAAACTTCCTTCATAAAAGTTGTTCTATATATTTTTCTATTTCCAATGGACTTAATATTATGTTGGTTAGTGAAAATTTTGAGATTATGATTTTGGAAAAGTTTTGAGTTTTGACAATAGATGACTGTCTATATGTTTAGAACGATTAATAACTAGTTTTAATCGGTTCAGAATTTTTGATTGATTGTTGTAAGAATTTAAATTAATTTTTCTACTCAAGAAATTCAGAATTTATATCGTACCGGATATTTCTACCGATTAAAAGTGGTATAAATTTTATTTTGAGTTAATAGAGGAATTACAGAGATTTTAATTGGTTAATTTTGGAATTTGAAGGATTAAACTGTTATTTTTAGTTTTTATTATGATAATATATATTTATTTGAATTTATGTAATTTAAGGTATATGAAATTATAATTGTGATGATGTAGAGTTTATTTGTGACCGGTGATTGTTCGCGTCTTACTCCCCGAGATAAGGTTTAGCTTGGAGTTAAGGTAACCGGGGTTAATTTATTTTATATGTTTGTTTTGGACTGTAAAGTGTTTTAGTAAATTTTACTCTCAAATGATTAGCTGGCACGTGTTTTGAAAAATCGTGCGTGTATCTGAATATGACATTATTTTAGTGAAGTAGTGTATTTTCCAATACATTTATGTATATAAGTAATGTTGTTATTGGAATTGTGTTTGTGATGATAGTCATGATGTTTGTTATGAAATGTCGTATATGGATATGATGTTCGTTAAGCAATGTTGTATATGGAATAATATATTGTATGATATTTTTGGGTAATTGTGGTGCTGTATTGTTTATCTGTTATGGATATGTTGGGTTGTGTGGAAGAGATTTAGGGTGAAATTGTGCCAATCGGCTCTCTCATTCCTGGCCTGGAATTTGAGTTGAGTGTTTTGAGCGGACGCCTCCCTGTTACGGTATATCGGTGGTGACATGGGAGGGGACTGTAATCTTGAAGTGACTAGCTAACCTTGGCTAGGTATACTAACACTGATAGGCTGTACCACGTCCAGACGATATAAGGAGGAGCAGGATGGATGAGTGGGGATGGTTCTACTTATTGTTGATTATTATGGATTAAATAATTATTTGTTGTTGATTTTATAAATATGTTAGTGAACCTGTTTCTCTGACTTGCATTCCTTTCATGCATATGTAATAAATTAATTTTGGTTACTGAGACTTTATGTCTCACTCCGTCATTATCAACATTTTTCAGGCGAGACCTCTAGTTTTACTAAAAGTCAAGGGAAGCAACTAGAGGCATAATAGTTGTGAACTTTGTAAGCCTTTTTTGGTACTGGTGTTGTATGAGTTTATATATTGCCATTTTAGGGCTTACATGTTTTGAGAATACTATTTTAACTATTTTGGGATAACTGTTTATTTACTGTTGAACCAAAGGTTTTATCTTATACACTATAATATTTTAGTGGATCCACAATTAAATCCTGTGTGGAAATGTTTTAGTATGTAGACCCTTTGTTATGGATTTGGTATTGTAAAACTCGTGGGCTATGTATTTCTCTGCTGAGTTTGTGGGCGGAATTTGTGTCATGGACTCTGATGTGCTATTTTTGAAAAGAAAAAAAAAATGGTTTTCCTTAATCACTTGTTAATCCGGTTTTGTGAAGTCATTATGGTTAATTAATGATTTGTGAGGAAGGGTATTTTCACCACTCACATATATTGCCACTAGATTCTTTCGAATTATATATATTTTATAAAATTTTGTGTCTGCACTTGCCCACATAGGCACTAGTGTGGCTCCACCACTGCTTGCGATGGAGGTCCAAAGCTTGAGTCTAGGTCTGAGATTATGTAAGCTTCTTTTTAGGTCTAAGTATGAGCCTTCAAAAGGCCTGAAAAGCCATAAAGCCTATTTAAATGCCTACTTGAAAATTGGGCCTTTAAGTAAGCTTAAAATATTTGTATTTAAATTCATATATAATTCATCAAATCTATTTAAAAGCCTATGTTATGTCTTAGAAGTTTAGGGATTTATTCTCAGATGAAATAAAAGAGTTGGTAAGAGAAAGAAAATAACACCAAGTGGCAACAATTGTCTGAACAAGTAGAAATTGAATAAAAACAATCAATTATCTATTGACTAAAGAGATGTATTTCTTAAAATCAACCCAGTACAACGAGTGGTATGTAGATTTTACCTCTTGTTTTTCTTGCCGAAAATGAGACAAACTCTTCCTATTTGAATTATTTTTTATATGGGCATCACTAAAATAAACTTACTACAATTATTATGTTGCATTAAATGACACAAATCAAGGGAGAGGTAGTGAGCTAGCATTGCCATGTGATTAATTGATAAATAAAAAGGTTACGCTCATGGGTAAATGATGAAATGTGAAACTTAGAGTTAATACTAAGTTATTAATTTTACAAATAACTAACAAAATTAATTTAGATTAAATTATATATAATTATGCATGATAATACATTTTTAAGAAAAACTAAATAAGTCAGTCCTATAGGCCTGCAAGCTAGGCCTTATAAGTTATGAAAATAGATCTAGTCTATTTACCTAAATAGACTTGACAATAGGTCTAAGCTTGAGTTTAACCTATTTACTAAATCTGTTAGGCTAGAGTTAAAGTAGACTTGGTCATAGACCCTTAATAAGGCTGAAAATATATTATTTCAGAAATTTCAAATTTTGTTATGTTTCACTAACAGTTTTGCAACCGTTTGTAACAAATTTGTTCTTGATTTTCTTTAATGATTTTCCCAGATCAAATTGGACGGTTTAAATTATCTGATTTTTTCCCTACAGTTTTAATACTTTTTTAAAAAGTTAAATATAAACGGTACTTATCAAAATAAACTATCCATAAGGACAAAGTTGAGATTTAAGGAGAATCAAGACTTTCCAATATTTTGTTTTTTAAGGACTGCCCAGTCAAAGTTTGGGCCTCAGCATATCACAGATGAACTCTGAATAAAATTTTAGGCCTTTTGGGACAAAGTTTGCATGGCCCAAATGACCCAAAGGCTTGTGTTGGCCTGTTGGCAACCAGAGACAATGGATTGCCGAAAGAAAAATATATGGAGAGACTTGTAGCTCAACATATTTCACTAATGCAAAAAAGGGCTTTAAGACTGCCTCATTTGGAGCGGATAATCGACGCACCGGTCTTAAAGGTGTGACCGGTGGCAGTTTTGTAAATAAAAAGAACTTCTTAAACAATGAAGGGCTATAAGACCGCCTCATTTAGAGCGGATAATCAAAGAACCGGTCTTAATGGTGTGACCGGTGGCAGTTTTGTAAATAAAAAGAACTTCTTACACAATGAAGGACGCCCCATTAAGACCGGACTAAGTATCGACTGGTCCTAAATCTGTGACTGGTGGCATATTTGTAAATATAAAGAACTTCTTATTCTGATCAATTTTTCATAGATCTTATCCAGACTGTTAAAATAACAACCGGTCTTAAAAATGTTAATAAAAAAATTGAAATATCAAATACTTTTATGGAGAAATCTCATCAAGGCGAGACTTATATTTTCTACACTCCAAAATAATACGGAAAAATATAAATATAAAGGTATTAAAGTTTTAAGACCGAACATATATAAAAGCCGGTCTTAAAACTTTGATTTTTAAGACCGAACTTAAAATTTGTCCGGTACTAAAGTTTAAATAAAAAAGTAATAAATGTTAAGACCATTGTTACAGAATGACCGGTCTTAAAAGTAAGACTTTTAAGACCGGACAAAAAATTTGGCAGGTACTAAAGTTTGAATAAAAAATTAATTAATTTTAAGACCAGGACATATATAGAGATCGGTCTTAAAGGTTATCTTTTAAGACCGTATATGTGTATTTGTCCTGGTCTTAAAAATGAAGCGCCAAACGTTAACTTCGCGCGAAGCTTTTGTCACTCTCACACTCTCACCGAAGAACCCCTGTTCACGTTGCGAAACCCTTCTGTTCCATTACCTCTCTTCCTCGCCCGCGTACTGTTAGCCTCTGTTACTCCCTCATTTTCTCAGCATTCCTCTCTTACTGTCTTGAAAATGAACGGTGAAAACGATTCCACTCGTGTTCTTGAAACTCCAGATCTGGTTTGGTGGGGAGGGTCGGACAAACGAACCCTCTTCATCTCACATTGAGTCTCCTCAGCGCCGTGCACGCCGTGGTAGAAGCGGCACACGAATGATGGAAGTATCCCTTAGTCGGAATTTTGGGACGAAGCTCGAGATTCATTTTGATGAAAATTTGCAACCTTTCGGTCCTAATAAAAGCACATATACTAGTTTTGTTGGCGCTCTAGTACGCAGCAAGGTTAGCATTTTGACTGATGAGTGGAAAAATGTGGACCAAAAAACAATAAAGGATCCTATGTGGGACACTATCCAGGCTTACATGCACCGTCCCTGACTCTGAGAAGTTGAAAGACTCAACATTGTCTTATTGTGCTGAGCGGTTCGGAAGTTTAAGACCTTTCTCGGCTAACACTTATATTTTTGCCGAGGAGAAGCCCGACCATCAACCACAGGACAAGTACAAATTTCTTGATAAACAAACTTGGCAACAATTTGTTCGAAGCGGACCACTCCTCGAAGCTCGGTGAGTTATATTTAGTTTTGTTTGCACTTTTGTTTGCTTATTAACTTTGTGAGGATATGTGAATGTTATTGTGTACATCTAATCTGTTAGTTAAATGGTTTGGTGTGTGAATAGAAGTATACATTTGCTGCCTTTGTCCCGCATGAGAGGAGCATGTCCTAGTTCCATGCAAGTTTGATATGTAAACCGTGTAATGGCCATGGTTAGACGTTGTTTGTTAGTTAGTTAGTTATTCTAATATGTGTAGGAACCATTTATGATGAATGAATGAATTGACCGAGTTGGCAGCATTTCTGCAACTCCCTTTCCTTTGATTTTCCCAATTTCTTCTACAATGCTACATCTTCCTTAAGTAAAATGTTGAAACTTGATGAAGTGAATTTGACTAATGTTTGACGTTCATATCAAGCAGAATTTTTCTAATTTCTGTTAGTGACATGGCTGGAATTCATAATTGATATATAGTTGTTTTCAATCCCGATTCACGTAAAATAAGGGAAAAATATCGGGGAGATTGGGAGAAAGAATGATTGCCCACACAGGCTTCTCGCGGCGGATATGAAAAGGCCGAAAAAGATTTGATGGCGGCCAAATGGAAGAGATTGGAAGATGAAGCTGAATCCAATCCTTCTACGGTAGTTGACCAGCCGCTATCTCCAATACGTCGCAAGGAGCTGTGGTTGTATATTCGGCAAAAGCCAAGCGGCACCTACATGAATGAAATAACTAGTGTAGTTGCTGAACGAATTGTAAGTATCGATATTGTTATTTTTTACTTACTAAACATGTTTCATCGCTAAGCTTCTCGTTATCCGTATCTTACAGAAGATCTTAAAAAGAAAGAGGCGAGGGATCTTTTGCGTCGGACGGGAGGAATGATGTTCGACCGCCGCGACCGGAAAACCGATCACTCGGGCGTGTAAGGGGATTGGAGGACGGGTAGGCCTAAAGCAATACTTTGGTAAATCCAAACGCCACGGACAAAGTATGGTTACCCTGGAGGAGATGGATCGACGCCGGCCAAATTAAGTGAGGAATCGCGGCGAAAGATGCTACATTGAGGATGTTTCAATCGAGATGAGCAAGATGAAGGAGGAGATGGATAAAATGAAGTTCCTCCCGATGAGCTCTCGGCCGAGACCCGGTGTGGATCCCTTGACACCTTCACCGCACCTATGCGGCGCAGAGCACTAGAGGAGCTGCATTGTTGGACGATCAGTCGAGCAACCTTGTCATCTCGTATGTGGAGGATCGTGATGGTCATAGACAATTGGTTGCTAAAGGGACTGTCCACAACTTGGGATCAACCGTACACCACGAACAAATGGTGATGATGAAGTCGAGTGTCGCTTGAAGAGGTGATCTTTGATGCACTGTCCCTCTCCCAACCGATGAGTGAAGGTTGTGAGTGATGTCAAGGAACCTTCATCTCTTGGCGGTGAAGCTTGTAGATGTCTCTACTCCTCCTCAAGCTCCACCCCCTCATCAAGCTCCACCCCCTCCTCAATCTCCATCCCCTCCTCAAGCTCCACCCCCTCCTCAAGCTCCACCCCCTCCTGCTAACTTGACGGCCAAGGAAAAAATACAAGATTTGGTAGCCCAACAATGGTTTAAAGATAAATCGTGGCCTGTCGATGAAGTAATAGGCCTCCCTCATCCTGGACCGGTTTACATTGATAATGAAGATGTAGAGTCCATGCTGATTCTGGAAAGGAGGTTACTAGTCCATGTGTTCAAATATTTATGAAGTAAGTATCTTCTTCCTTGATTACATAATTGAAATGCACCGTTTAGACACACATATATACATATATACTAATTCCCTCATCGATGTCATTCTTGTAGGTGCATGCACGAGAAACTGCTTCAACAGGGCAGAATTTCAGAATTTGGATTCTTGTGCCCAGTGTATGCAAGCACAACACTACCTCTGGAATTGAGACAGGACATGACATAATTGCCTTCAAGTTGGTCGATAAGCTATATATGCTCTTATATATATTTATTGTTATTTTTAGACCCGTCGGCAACCTAAGGATCGAACTTATGTGGCCCGTACGTCATGAAACACTTATATGATATTGTGACGGAGGAAACACTAAAGTCACTTTAAGGGTAAGATGTTATGGCTGAATTCGATCACGATGGCTTAATGTTACATATGAAATATGCACATAATATGTTAATTCTGTTTCGTCTTTGATGTTACGAGAGGTTTTCTGTGAAGAGCCATTTGATGATGATGAAATCGAGCACATACGCGAGGTTTTTGTGAATATCTGTATAAACTAGTCTTAGAAAATCCAAGTCGGACAATTAATTAATGTCCTAAATTAATTCATTTGTAAATAATATATGATCTTTGTAGCAACAATAGCCTTCGTACATTTGTTTATTTTTTCGACTAGCTAATTCATTCATTTGTAAATATAGCAATGTAATTCAATAATAAATT
Organism: Acacia pycnantha; assembly: GCA_025563575.1. Lineage (NCBI taxonomy): Eukaryota > Viridiplantae > Streptophyta > Magnoliopsida > Fabales > Fabaceae > Acacia > Acacia pycnantha. Next base: position 2,779,915 of record JAMWYP010000018.1, on the reverse strand, counting down.
TGTTTATTTTTTCGAACAATTTGTGTGTGTCCATTTTGGGTTTCTGAATGAATGGGATGGTGGATAAAGCTATTTAGTGCTTGAAATTTGAGGTACAAAGTGATGTTGAAAATGAGCCAGATGAGGCTCTAAAAAGTATTCGCGATTTTAGGAACGAATATTTGTTAAAAGTGCGGTCCTAAAGGTCTTCGTCCATTTTGAGACCGGATATTTAATAAATATACGGTCCTAAAAGTCTTCTAAATTTGGGTAGAGACTTTTAGGACCGTATATTTGTTAAAAGTACGGTCCTAAAGGTCTTCGTCCATTTTAAGACCGTATATTTAACAAATATCCGGTCCTAAAAGTCTTCGACTAATTCTAAAGACTTTTAGGACCGTATGTATGTCAAATATCCGGTCCTAAAAGTATAGAAAATATACGGCTAAAATATTAGGACCGTATATTTGTTAGTAGTCAGGTCTTAAAAGTCTTCATTTTATTTAATAGATTGCCGAAACCTTTAGGACCGTATATTTGTTAGTTGTCCGCTCCTAACTTTAAATTTTAAAATAAGGCTTAATTTTTAGGACCGAGGATTTTTATAGGTCCAGTCCTAATATTATTCATTTAAATAGAGTTGGTGACTCGATTTTCAGACATATCGTTAGGGTTCAAGGCAACCATGTTTCTGGCGTTCTTCTCAAGTTTTGTGCTTCGTTGTTCTCGTTTCTACTTTTCTCGGATGTGAAGAACGTCATCGGTGTCCCTTTTCTTTTGTCGGAAAAAGAAAGAAGATAACGAAAACGACACTGAAAATTTTCATCACATCTGGAAAAGTAGAGGGGAAGACAACGATGGTCCAAACTTGAGAATAGTCGTCACTCTGTTTGTTTTTATTCGAAAAAAGGTAAATAATGTTTTTTTGTTTTGTTTTGTATGGTCGCAACTGTTAACTTTATTCTGCAAATTTTTAAGATTGATCACCACGAATAGGACAATGTTTTGTTTGTTCTTGTTGTCGGAGAAAAAAGAACATAAAGTTAAAGACAAACAAGGAAGGCGATTGGGAAATAAAAATTTTATTTAATAATTTTTTTTTCTGCTGCCTCGTAAGGCAGTGACAAAAAAAAACTTAAAATTCTAATCCTCCCCATCGTTGTCGGAGGAGGGAATGGTCGGAGACGTCGTCATCGAGGTATGGTACTCAACGTCATTGGCGTCGAGTACCGCTTTCGCTTTGTTGTTGACGGCGTGATAGACTGAAACAGTTTGCCCAAGCTTCGGTCTATATGATCGACGTGGGCTATCAAGTGCTCCAAAGATCCGAGAAGTTCGGTTTCGGAGGCAACGGAGGAGGATATGGAGGTGCCTCGTGATTTCGCCCGAAGGAGGACCTCGTCGTGGTGGAGAAGCCATTACGGTGGAGGTTCTAGGAGGAGATGGAGATGAATGTTAAGAAAGTAACAACGGGTTTAAATAGAGAACCCATCCTTAAGAATGTGAAACGCCGAAAACATTAACGAGGAGACGCATATTTGCTCAGAATACGAGGAGACGCCTAGTTGGGAAGTTTATGTGGAAGCCGAAGAGACTCTGAATTCATTTCAACAATGGGAAAGGGACTCTTGAAAAGAATGAACTTTTAATACCGGATACTGTGTGAGATCCGTTCTTAAAAGTAATATTTTTTAACCAAAGATTTTTACTTGAAAAAATTAAATTGAAATATAAAAATAAATGAGTTTTAGGACCGGATACAAAGTAATATATCGGTCTTAAATGAGTTTTAGGACCGAATATTTGATAAAAGGACGGTCTTAAAAGTAATTGAATTAAAAATTAGTTTTAGGACCGGATACCAAGTAATATATCGGTCTTAAATGAGTTTTAGGACCGGATATGTGATAAAAGGACGGTCTTAAAAGTAATTGAATTAAAATTAGGACCGGATATAAGATAAAAGTCCGGTCTTAAAAGTTTGTATAAAAGTAAATGACGAATTCATCATCGATGTTTATCTCTCCCGCCATCCGTCTTTATATACTCCACACACTACCTCTTTGTCCTTGTTAACTCCTCACTTCCTAGCTCTCGCCCCAACTTCTCAAATCCTCAAACCATGGTTAGATACAAGCAAACTGCTCGTAGGGGTGCATACACGCCTCACTCTCGTGCCATGGCTAGATCATTATATGGTGCGCCTCCTCCAAACGACGGTGCGTCGTATTGTTTCGAAGACTCTCGGGTCGTTGGACCCATTGTTATTTCTTCGGATGATGAAGAGATTGCTCATGCTGCACCCCCCCTCGATCCTTCGCCGATCCTGTCCTTGCCGAGTCCATCCCTCATCTTGAAGCCGGCCATGCGATGTTCGTAATCCCCTCTCCAACCTCGTTGGCCCCAGCGCGCCTACCTCGACCCCTCTCCGCTCTCCCGTAATGATCCATTCATATTGCGGGTGGAGAGAATAAGACAACAACTTGCCGATCTCCGGCGGGAAATTAATGCTCTTCACGCCGAAATCGCCGAGGTTGTTCAATCGATTCTTGTGGATGATAATATTCAGCTTGTTTTTCATTTGTTTTTTTGTTGTTGTGTATATATTCGAAGTAATGTAAGAAACATTAAGAACACTATGAATTTTTTGGTCTTCTCCGAATTCATTAAAGAAACTTATTCTCCAATTTTGCTTTATTTTTTGTCCAAAAATATCATTTATTTTATTGATTTAATATACCAATCACGAAGGCCATTAAGACCTGACATTTTATTTTATAAGTAACGGATCTAAAGATAATTTGAATTTTAGGACCGGATGTTTTATAAACCTCCTGGCCTTAAAACTTAAAAGTCTAATAAAATTTTAGGACCGGATAATTTTAAAACTCCGGTCTTAAAATGTTAGTTGTATCTTTAGGACCGGACATTTAATTAATAACCGGTATTAATAAAATCCAAAAAGCTAAATAAGGTATCTTTGTCGCGCGGAAAAATTAAATTTCCCTCTCTGAACTCTTGTCGCGCCGAAAGTGAATACTCGTGTTCCGACTCGAAATTTCCATCTCGCCTTCGTCGCCGCTTCGCGTACCTTTCTCGACAATCACTCTCTGGTTCCTTAGCTAAACGTCTATAGACGAAGTGTAAGAGATGTTTCGGTTAAAACTTTATTACTTTCCGACTTATCGTTCTTGGTTTTTCATGGGTTTAACGAAATCGGTGTAATGTTGTTATGGGTATTCTCTTGTTAACGAATATTGTTTTTTGAAGATTATATTTGCACTTTAGACCTACCCAACTGACCAACAAGTGTTTTTAGGTTACTCTTGTCTGTCTTGTCTCGCAACATCAACGTTCGTGAGCTGAGAAGTAAGACGACTCAAAGAAACGCATATGCTACGAAGTTAGTCCACAAGACCTTCATCCCCCGCATTTAATTTCCTCGTCTTGCATTTATTTTGGTTCTTGGATTCACTGTGATGCATTTATGACCAAAAGTAATTCTTAATTCGTCTAAATAATATATAGGAATTCTACTATGGATCACGCTTGGATAGATGCTTTACGAACGAGTATTGAATATCGAATGGGGTTAGGGAATTTATAGAATTTGCTAAACAAAATGCCCATGATGATGGGGGAAGTATTATTGCCCTTGTGTAAAATGTTTGAATGAGTGTCGACTATGTCCCGAAGTTATACGCACACATTTAATTTGTCACGGATTTTGTAAGACTTATACAGTATGGGTATGGCATGGTGAACAAGTGCCATCAAGTGGGAAACAACATGGGGAAGTGGCCTTTGATGATAATGACACGGATATGGATGATCGCATAGAGGACATTATCCGTGATGTAGGAGAAGAGGCTTTTGAGCGATCACATGCATATGGTAATATGTGCAGTGATGCATCATGGATGGAGCGACAAGAGTTTTTCAGAATTGCTTGAGGCTTTGAAGGACATGCTTCCGGATGATAACGTGTTGCCGCATCGCTACTATGATGCTAAGAAGATACTTTGTCCACTGGGGATGGAGTACAAAAAGATCCATGTTATGTACATCATGCTGTCTATGTTATGCATGAAACGAAAGTACATCATGCTGTCTATGTTGATTTCGGGACCAAAACAACCCGGAAATGACATAGATGTTTACCTAGAGCCCTTGATCGAAGACTTGAAGGAGTTGTGGGAAGAAGGTGTCGATGTTTTTGACTCTTTCAAGAAGGAGGTCTTTAGAATGAGAGCCATGATATTTTGTACTATAAACGACTTCCCAGCATATGGGAACTTGTCAGGGTATAGTGTAAAGGCCATAAAGCATGTCCGGTTTGTGAAGAAGGCACATGCTACCATCAACTTCAACATGGAAGAAAGACGGTGTATCTTGGACATAGGAGATTTCTTAGACGGGGCCACCCATATCGTCGATTAAAGAAGGCCTTTTTTGGTGGCCAAGAGTATGAAGAAGCTCCGGTGGCATTGACTGGGGAGCAAGTGTATGAAAAGGTTAAAAATATCAGTGTCATCTTCGGTAAGCACGGAAAGAGTAGAAAAGAAACAAATATATGGAAGAAGAGATCTGTATTCTTTGATCTTCCCTATTGGCGCAATCTTGATGTGAGACATTCGTATTGATGTCATGCATGTGGAGAAGAACGTATGTGATAGTATTGTGGGCACGCTTCTCAACATACAAGGTAGTTCAAGGATGGTGTGAAGGCAAGATTGGATTTGCAAGCAATGGAATACGCGAAGACTTGCATCCAAGGCCATATGGGAAGAGAACTTATTGTCCCCCGGCTTCTCATACTTTGTCTAAGGATGAGAAACGAAGCTTTGTGAGTGTTTACATGGCACAAAAGTTCCCTGGGTATTCTTCAAATTTTAAGAGGCTTGTCTCGATGAAGGACTTGAAATTAGTAGGCCAAAAGTCTCATGACTGTCATGTCTTGATGCAACAGCTACTCCCGTAGCTATTCGAGGATTGCCGAATATGATCTTCTGGTCGTTTTGACTAGACTTTGTTTCTTCTTCAATGCGGTTTGTAGTAAAGTTTTCAAGATTGAAAAGTTGGATGAATTGGAGAATGAAGGATATCTTATCTTGTGCCACCTTGAGAAGCTTTTTGTTCCTTCATTTTTGACATCATGGTTCATCTCATTATTCATCTAGTGATGGAGATAAAGTTGTGCGGCCCTATCCATTTACGGTGGATGTACCCTACTGAAAGATCTATGAAATTCCTAAAAGGGTATGTGAAGAACGCGCACGCCGTAAGCATCAATTGTTCGAAATATGTTTCAAGAGGCCATGGAATTTTGTCAAAATTATTTGGCCAAAGTAAGACATATTGGGCTTCCAAAACGCCATCAAAGATGTCAAGGGGTAGACGTGGGGCTTCGGTAAAGAGTGTGGATCCTGATGAATTATCACAAGTCCACTTATACATCTTGAATAATGTTGATGAAGTTCAAGCCAACATATCTGCACATAAAGAGGTCAGAAGGAAAGACAACCATCGAATGACCGAACAAAGGTTGATTAGGGAGCATAACAGAACTTTTGCAAACCGGTTCAAACAAAAGGTCGAGGGATCCGAATGTGTTTCGAGACAATGAAATGGTTAGCACGTGGTCCCGAGTTTGATGTCATAAGTTGGAATTCGTATGTGATCAATGGTTATACATTTTACACGAAGTCCCTAGATGATAGGAGCACACCCGTAAACAGTGGTGTTATGTTAGAGGCCGAATCTATTCACTTCTCCGCTTCGAAAGACAAGAGGCCTAAATTGGCGTCATGCCATATTATGGGGTTATTGAAGAGATTTGGGAGGTGGACTATGTCAAAGTTAGATTTCCCATCTTCAAATGCAAGTGGGTTAATGTCAATAATGGTGTTCGTATCGATCGACTAGGATTCACTTTAGTCGATGTCAATAGTAGAAGTTTTGGAGATGAACCTTTTATTATGGCGAGATCATGCAAAACAAGTGTTCTATATCACCGATCAAGAAAATAAAATGTGGTCTGTAGCTCTCCAAGGAAAGAGGGTCATTGATATTGATGAGGAAAGTCATTCAAATTATGGTGATCTTCCTGAGAGTACTCCTTTACAAGGGGTCTACCTGACATGAACGAAGAAGATGAAGCGGATAATGAACCCGGCATAAGAAATGATCATCAAGAAGGGATATGGGAGGATATCACTTTATAAAAGTGTCAATTCATAAGGTAATTAATATTCATATGCAAAATTCTTAGAAAACTTTAAGGTTTTAACTATTATTATATCTTTGTCTATGTTCTTAATTAAACAATGTCATCATTGAATATGAATTTGTTCTTGTTTTGTTTTTGTGGCGTGATCCGTTTCAAAGGGGCATGTTATAAAAGAGGATGCATGTTACTTGTTGGGTGGGAATCAAATGAAGGCATGGTGAATAATATATTGGACTACATTTGTATGTTGAATTACGTGGCTTTGCATGTATTGTAACTCATTGCCTTTGTAATTAGTTATATGTTAGCTTATTGTATAAATTACTTTAGTTGTTTTAGACTTAATTAAGAGGCCATATAACTCATGGTGGATAATATTTGTATTCTTTTTCCCAATTCAATTTATTCATGTTCATAGCTTGTAGCTTAAAGTATATCGATTTTTATGTGTTGTTTTGGATGGTGGATTTGTGTATATATATTGATCGGAAGAACAGAACAGGGAAAAAATACGGGAAAATTTAGACCGCAAATAAAAAATACGCTCTTAAATGTTCAAATATTAAGACCGGATGTATATATAACACCGCTCTTAAAGGTGTTAAGCCGGTCTTAAAAGTTGGTCTTTTAAGACCGGCCCATTAAAAACATTCGGTCTTGAAAGTCAGTCTTTTAAGACCGGGTAATTAGTCCTCCGGTCTTAGAGTCCTCTATCTTTAGGATCGGATTGATATTTGACCGGTCTTAATATTTGGATCTTTTAAGAGCGGTCAATATTTATTTAGTACGACTTTTAAGACCGAATGTTTAAAATGTCCGGTCTTAAAGAAAATCTTTAAGACCGTGTAAAAGTCCGGTCTTAAAGGTCGACTTTTAATACCGCCTGGAACAAGACTGCTCGGGGGTCCGGTCCTAATGTACCTTTTTTGTCCGGTCTTAAAAGCCTTTTTTCCACTAGTGTTTGATCAATGTAGATGCTATATCAAAAACAGAAATGACGTAGATGATATGTGGATTGTCAACTCAACATATTTGGTCAACTAAATGTCAAAATTAACTGAGATAATGGCCAAGTGTGCCCTTATTTATTAGAGGGCAGGTACAAGAGAAAAACAGAGGAAATATATGTGTCACCAACATTTTAATTAATACAATATATATTATTAATGAGGAGTAAAATAGAAAAAAAAAAAACTCATAGAATGTTCCGACAACACTTGTCAGTTTATTATGACAAGGACCAACGCAATTCAAATTTGGAGATTTTATAAAAAGTACCAAGGAGTAAGTTATAAACACTGAAAAGTAAGACTTACGTATTGTAATCGATCAAAGCGATTAGAAAAATTATTAAAAAAATTAGGGAATAAAACAAACAGATCCATGCCAAGCAACCCCTGCCGTGGCCAGCCGGCGCTAGCTAGAAGTCACTGACCCGTGAAATAAACATTAATAATATGTACCTCAGGTCGCTTTAACATGATAGCTAAGTGAAGAACAGTGTTGCCGGCGTTGTCAAAGCTTGTGAAGTTGATAAGATCGCTGGTAAACGCGAGCTCCAATTCCACTAAAGCTTGGAGGGTCTCCAAATGGTTATACTTTACACACAAGTGAAAAACAGTTTCTCCATTGACACAATAACTCAGATTCTGGCTTTGCTTCTACCAACTCTCTTACAACCTCGATTCGTCCTTTCATGGCTGCCTAGTGTAGAGGAATTTTTCCTTCTTCATCACGAACCAAGCATGCTTCGTCAAAGACTTGAAGCAACTCCTTAACAATGTGGGCGTTGCCCTCTGCAGAAGCCAAATGCAGGGCTGTGCTTCGACAAGAGTCCATCTCAGTGGCGAGTTTGGGGTTGTGCATGAGAAGGGCCTTTGAGAATTCAACATGACCTAGCAACGGTGATATGTGTAATGGAGTTTCAGTGAAGTCACTTCTTGATATCTTGAAAAGAATTAACGGGTTTTTCTGCACTAATGATTTCAAAATGGATACGTCCCCTCTGAGCGATGCCTCGTAAGATATCTCATTTTGTTACTATCACTTGAAGTTATCATTTCGAGGAGTTTCATTTCTCTTAAGTAAATGGCATAATGATTCGTTTATATGCTACTTATATAGATAGGCTTACAAAAGCTTTAGACGATGGGACAAATGAAAGTCAATAAAGGTCATGTATTTTGCCAGAAAGTCAGCCGGCTGATTTCCTCGATGCATTTAAATGTAGGTGGAGTATTAATTAATTAGTGACTTGTGAAGTTTGTCCTTTGTGGCAACTTCTCCAATTCATCCAAGTAACCCCTACTATAAATAAATGGCTCGCGCCTGCAACCCCAGTTATAATTATGCAAAACTTAAATTAACAATAACTTAGGCACTTGAGTGAATTTCAAATAAGTAAAACAAAAATTATAAAATTCTGATTGTTATACTTCAAGATAAAATACGTATTACTATGGCAAGAATTAATAGTCATCCTTGTTTATTTGTTTCTGATGATCAGGATGCTAGGAGTGAATAAGATGTGGAAGACAGTAGTGAAAACATGTAAAACACAAGTTTTTCATTATATATATATATATATATATATATATAGGGGTTATCGTTTGTCATGTCACTTGACATAAGGTTATGTCAAGTCACTTCAAAACTACGTCGTTTTGAGGTTTGAGGAATTAATGAACTCTCAAAACGACGTAGTTTTGGGTCAGGGGAATTAATGAATGATCTTCTAGTAAAATTCATATAATAAATACTAAAACAAAAATACAAAAACACCCTTCATTAATTTCCTTAACTCCCAAAACGACGTAGTTTTTGGCTCACTTGACATAAGCTTATGTCAAGTGACATGACAAACGATAAACCCATATATATATATATCCCTAAAAATAAAATTGGAATTTATTTCTGTGATGGACCTAAAATTAGAATGAAATAAATATTTTACTCTTCATTAATTTTTTTAATTAATTGTTGTAAATGCTTGACAAAAGTGGATTTGTGTTCTAGTGGAACCTGGCTTGTTGCTTGTGATTGGGTCATTAGTTCGAATCCTTTGTGTTGTAAATGAGTAGTTTATTTTGTTTCACCATTATAAAATTACCAAAATACCCTACTTACAAAGAATTACACACACACACACAAACACCAAAATACCCTTCTTGCTAATCAGATTTTTCCCTTTCTTCCTGGTGGATTAAAAAAAAAAACGGGGGCAGAAACCTCGAGAGAATTGGGGGGGTGAATCAGAGTATATGCTTGTGCCGACAATCACCTTCATTCTTCTTATTCGCCATCGTGGGCATGGGGGTGGGAATTTGGTTTGCGTTGGGTTTAATCAGCTGCTGATTATATTTTCTTTCTTTCTTCCATCGCCGAACTCAGCGCCCTTCGTCTCACAATTGTTGAGGGAGTATTGGCATTGAATCTTCACCATTCATTCTTGTTATTGGCATGGTTGGAATCTTCTATTGAGGTTATCATTGCTATCTTCTTTGTGATAGTAGGGTTTCTCTTGAACTACTTCTACTCCTCTATTTGATTATAAATTGCGGTGGATGTGTATATAATAGAAAACACTCAATATTTCTCCTAAACTTGCATCTGTAGATTGAAGGTGCCCTGTTTTCTCCTTACGGTGCTGAGCGCTTAATATTTGTAGGATTTGTTCTCACGTTTATTTCTTGGCCTTAAGCTACGCTTGGTTACTTACCCTAATGGGTTGTGTGTCCATGTTTGTTCTCATGGCTTTATGCTGCGTTTCGTTATTTACTCTCGTGGACTGCGTGTCTACACTTGTTTCGTGGAGTTTGTGCTATGCTTGTTATTTTTAACTTCGTGTTTGCCCTTGTTTCATAGCCTCCGTACGTGTTGCATTTGTTATTCGTAGCTTCGTGCTAGGCCCGTTAATTCATTTTATAAAATAGGACATATTTACCATCTTTAAAATAGGACACATAGTCACATATAACTGAAGAACTTGACGAGATCGATATAAAGAACTTAATCTAAATATTTTCCTTTCTGTCGTCCTCTCTCGTCTCTTTCCCCACTCATTTTCTCTCTCAGTCACCCTCTACATAAATAAGGGTATATTTAAAAATAAAATATATTTATCACATATTTACCATCTTTAAACAATTGTTTATTTACGTAATTCAATTATTTATAACTCATATAGAGAATTGAAGAGATCATTAAATCCACACAGTTCAAATATCACTTGGTAAATATAGCGACAATAAAGCGTACCAGGTCTTTCTGTTACACAAGTTGTTCCTAAAAAACATTACCTTTTTTTCCATTACATAACTTCGACATAATTTACCAAAGGAAAGAAATATAGTCATAGGGAGACGCATCAAGTGCTTCACAAAGATGATTTAATTTTCATGATCATAACATGCTTTCAAAAGATATTAAACCCGGAATTATTGGGACTCCACAGTAATACTCAACAATAATATTTGTTTAAGGTTAATACTTATGGGAATTCATATTCATAACAAACATGTTTTCATTTAAGAGGTACTCCCTCCGGTCCTAATTATAGGACAACATTTGGGAATTGGTTTTGGTCTTAATTATAAGACAACATTCTAATTTTTATCAAATTTTTCCTAAAATATCCCTATTTCATTCTCTCAAGTGTGTTTGGTTTTTGGTAAGTAAATGTATGTGGGTGCATAGATTCTTCCAATCAGGGAAACTTTTAGATATATATGTGTGTGTATTTATATATGTATACATGTGTGTGTCTACACTCAAATATAGACACACACACATACATATGTATATCTGTGTGTCTGTCAATATATATGTGTGTGTACGTGTATATATGTATATATATAAACACACACACATATATATACATATATATCTTTGTGTGTGTGTATACATATATATGTGTAGATATATGTACACACAGATATATCTATCTACATACACATACGCATATATGTATATATAGCAAAACTATTATTTCAAATTAGATAACATGTGGAAAGGAAAATCTTAGGTTGTAGAGGTATGTGGTAGGAGCTATTGATTCACTTTTACTTATGTCATTTTAAATTTATATAAGGGCATTTTAGGAAAATGAGTAAAATTAACTAATTTAACTTCTTTCCTTAATCTTCACAAAATCGGTTTAATATGTCCTATAATTAGGACCGGAGGGAGTACTTAATAAGTACGGTGGTGTACTGTGTAGGGTCATCAAGGACATCCAGATTAGGTTATTCTTCATATATCATCACCCTCATCATAATTTAGCAAAAAAAAAAAAAAAAATCATCCTCATCATAAACAATATAAAAATGACTTTTTTTAATGTTAAATAAACGGGACGTAAATTGTCTATATTGTTAACTTGTAATTTTCCAAAGGAGGACTCTTTCTTTCTTTTTAGTAAAAGCAAACGAAAATTTTATAGAACTACTTACGCCTTAATTATCATTATGTTTGGTTTGAGGAGAGGGGAGGAGGGGAGGGGAGGGAAAAAATCTTTTGGGAGGACATTGACCATTTTGTCAGTAATGAAGGGAATATTCTTTTTTATTGGGAGTATATTTTAGGAATATTGAAAATTATCCATGAGTAATTTTGTAAAGATGAGAGAAAAAAATTTCTCTCTCAACTTTCCCTCCCCTCCCCTCAAACCAAACATACTTTAGGGTTAGTTTAGGTGAAATTGAAGAGGCAAAGTGTGGAATAAGGGCTTAAACTTAACCCTCCTGATGTAAAATACCTCGCGCGCTCTTACAGCTTTCTTAATATGCATTTAATCAGCGACTTGATGCAATTGACTGCTGTCATTTAATTATTCTTTAATCTGTTCGTAACGTATTTAATTTGGAAAAACTAAAATTAAAACTATTTTTATCAATGAAATATTTCGGAAAAAATAGAGAGAAATATATGTGAATACAGTAATAAATGAATGTATCTGTGATCTGATCATCAAAACTTTCAGAAGTTCATAAAATTAAAATGTTAAACATGCGATGCCTTTGCTGACAAGGTATGTTTATTAATTATATTTTCATCCCAATCACATGCAAGAAAGATGCTTTGTGCTAATTTAATTTTGGGTTAAAATAATATTTGATTGCAGCCTTTTCTTTTTAGGGAGAATCCTTACCAAGGCCTAAATAAGGCCCAAAAATGCAAAAAGGGCCCCAACAACTTTCCTCTATCACAAATGGCCCTAGGGCCCTAATGGCTATTTGATGAAAGAATGGAATGACATTAATATCCCTAGATTAATAAAAAAAGAAAGAGAGTCTGGACAAAGGCAGCACGTTTTGGCGCCTGATGAAAAAGGCAAAAAGCTGAAACTCTGATCACCAAAACATAACGTAAGGAGAAATAGATGGAAGGCAAGCTGATCGTTTATATCTGCTCAATGTTGGGAGAAACTGATCGTTCATTCTCAGATCGTTCCCACGTGTCTTCTGATCATCTGCTGCATTATTCTGAACTCAGTGGGTTTTTATTTGTTCTTGAACATATTTTTCCACTTAGAAGGTCAGCTGGTTGAAAGGTTGGAGCTTGGCCAAATTTATGCTATTATCGGCTTGGAAATAGGTATGAAATACTAAGTTTTTCATCAAGATATCATCATCACCATTCTAGTTGGACTTTAATCATTTTAGGGTTGGGTGGAAAAATGTTGCTCTGTTTTTTGGGTTGAAAACAGAGGGAAAGCTGTGTTAATGGGAATGGGATGAAGCTGCATTGGTGTAAAAATGCTGAAAAGGGATAGTTGTTAATATGACTGTTATAGTTGTTAATATGACTGATATAGTTGTTAATACAAGGTGAATGTAAAAACGTTGTAGGTTCTGATTGTTTTTGGGCATGGAAACAAAGGGAGGTCTGTTTGTTAGGGGGAATGACTGAATGTGATAAGGCTGAAATGAGATTGTTGTAAATAGCTACGCTTTTAGTTGCTAATGTGATCATTAAAGTTGTTAATACTAACTTTATGTTGCAGATCATAATTAAAGATGGCTAGTACTTCCGGAAGAATCTATTATGTTTCTTCCATGTGGGGGGTAACATTGTTTGTGGGGAAGGACAAGAAAGTGACTATGTTGGTGGAAGGGTAAGAACAAAATGCATTAAAGAAGGAACAACATATCAGGAGTTGATCGAATCATTGCGTCTTTAAATGGGGATGAAAGTACTGACATTTGCGTGAAGTTCAAACTAAGCATGGATGCATCTACATTTGTTGATCTTGTAGATGATGAAGGGGTTGAACATTTGATAAGGTATAATGAAACATATTGTCATGTGTACGTTGAAGAAAATGGGGTTAATGACAATAGACCGCAACGAATGAATGTTCAAACGGAAGAGCAAGAAGTGTAAGTCTTGTTGTGTTAAGAAATGTATTTTGTTCCTATATAAATTGTCATTACTTGGTTCTCATTACTTGCACTAATAATTGTTGTTTGTCGCAGAGGGATGAAGTCTTTGGAGGTGCAGCTTGTGTTGTCTATGTCTCCCTGAAATGTTCACTGAAACTCAAGACTTGCTATCATTGCCGTGTTCTTCGCAAAGTGTACCATCAAGCATGCCTACAATGAATCATTCGAAATGGAAGGATTTGATCATGGGAGAAGGACAGATTTTTGCAAATGTTGTCACCCTCCGTGAAACGTTGTATAAATACAGCATTGCACACAAGTTTTCCTACAAATTTGTGAAGAACAAGCCCAAAAAGATAATAGTGAAGTGCAAGGTTGATGGATGTCCGTGGTACATGGGTGCGTATTCAGCGGGAGAACGTCAAGATACCGCTTTCTAATCATCAGAACATATAGAGGAGCACACATACACCATGCACAGGATACCCTTATTGTATCTCATCCACCCAAATGTAGCTTGACATCATCGCTTGTAATTGATGGTGTGAGATGTAATATTGACAAGACGGCAAATGAAATTTGAACGGACTTGTATAGTGAGTATGGGGTACGGCTGAACTATGGTCAAGCATATAGGGCGAAACAAAGAGCCGTGAGGCAATTGCACTGACGAGTTGAGGACTCTTACAAGGTCATTCCTTGGTTGTGTGACAGACTCATAGAGAGTGACCCCGACACGCTTGCAAAATGGGAAGGGTCACCCGATAACAGATTTGAGAGGCTATTTATTGCATATGGTTGCTCTATTAAAGGTTTCCTAAATGGTTGTCGGCCAATACTGGGGAACAATGTTGTCAGCTTGTACGTATGATGCAGACAATCAAATGTTTCCCTTAGCATATGGCATTGTCAATGGTGAGACATACGATGATTGGGCTTGGTTTCTAAATAGTGTAAAACAGATTACAGGATCAATGGTCATAACAATTGTGTCTGATCGGAATAACTCCATTATTGGTGCTGTAAAAGATATATTTGGCACCGAGAGACATGCATTTTGCTATAGGCATGTAAAGGAAAACTACGCCAGAGTTCCTGAAAATCAATAAAGGAGTGACACGTACCTCTGGGAATAGCAAGGAGTTAGCATTGCAGCTCCTCGATGCAATTGCGTATGCAAGGCCGGTTGAAGACTTCACTGTTGCAATGGGAAATTTGAAATCATTCAATCCAAAATTGGCACAATGGGTTGAGACTCAGGGGGACGTTGATCGATAAGCTCTAAGCAAGTTTCCGTTTAAAAGGTGGGATAACATAACCACTAACATTGCTGAATCATTCAATGCATGGATGGTGAAAGAGCGGAAGCACAACATTGGAGTGTTAATACATGAGCATAGGGAGAAGTTGGTCATGAAGTTGCTTGCAAGCAAGATGGCTTTGGTCAATTGGAAAAATGGTGTTGGGCCCAACATTGAAAAAAAATTGCAGCAACATGTGAACTATGCGAGAAAATATACATGCGACATATTATGGGAGAACCAGCTTTTGATTGAAATTAGACGCGGTGATGCATTAGGTTATGTTCTCGTTGACTTGGTTGCAAAAGAATGTTCTTGCTTAGCATGGCAAATGAGTGGACTACCTTGTCCACATGCATGTGCAGCAATTAAGAAACATAACGGTAGTGTGTACGCATTTGTTGATGATTGCTTTACAATTGCAGCCCAAGACAAAATTTATGCACATAGCATGCGGCCAATTGCAACACATGATTGTCCATCTGTTGAGAAGCCAACGGTCACACAAATGCTAACTGAGACTTTCTTGGAACCTCCAATTACTAAAAGGCCGCCAGGTAGACCGCCTAAAAAAAGGAAAGAATCTCAGTTTCAAGACAAGAAGGTTTATCATTGTGGTAGATGCCATGAGGATGGACACACCGTCAAGACTTGCAAGAATCCAAATCCAAGTTGATCATTAATGTTGCCTTGGGTTTTTATTTTTGGGCAATGCGCGTCACACTCTTTTGTTGTATATGTCTTTACATAGGAATGCACACCGTATTCTTTTTGGGGATGGTGTGTGATGTTGTCATTATGATTTTGTAGATGCATTAGGTGTTGTTGTAAATGAAGGTTGGATATTATTGTCACAATTGTATCCAAGTCTCATTTATGTACACAGGGTAAATGACCCACGATATTGTGGTAAATGACCCCCGATATTGTCGTAAATGACCCCGATATTGTGGTAAATGACCCCGATATTGTGGTAAATGACCCCGATATTGTTGTAAATGACCCCGATATTGTGGTAAATGACCCACGATATTGTGGTAAATGACCCCGATATTGTGGTAAATGACCCCGATATTGTCGTAAATGACCCCGATATTGTCGTAAATGACCCCCGATATTGTCGTAAATGACCCCGATATTGTTGTAAATGACCCCGATATTGTGGTAAATGACCCCGATATTGTGGTAAATGACCCCGATATTGTTGTAAATGACCCCTGATATTGTTGTAAATGACCCCTGATATTGTGGTAAATGACCCCTGATATTGTTGTAAATGACCCCTGATATTGTCGTTAATGACCCCTGATATTGTTGTAAATGACCCCTGATATTGTTGTAAATGACCCCTGATATTGTGGTAAATGACCCCTGATATTGTTGTAAATGAGGGATATTGTTGTAAATGACCCCTGATATTGTCGTAAATGACCCCTGATATTGTTGTAAATGAGGGATATTGTTGTAAATGACCCCTGATATTGTCGTAAATGACCCCTGATATTGTTGTAAATGAGGGATATTGTTGTAAATGACCCCTGATATTGTCGTAAATGACCCCTGATATTGTGGTAAATGACCCCTGATATTGTGGTAAATGACCCCTGATATTGTTCACATACACTGACAGAGTTTCCAGCAACAAATATGTAGGAAAAAAGCTCAAGACAATCGATATAGTAAACAAGTAACATTTGACACATTGAAGCTTAAGACACTTTTGCCTCAACTTTCACTATTATAGACAAAATTGTCAAACTGTTTTCTGAAGTTTACATCAGTAGGCTATTTGCAAAACAACAAATGAAGGTCATCCTAATCAATTACAAAAGTTAACATCAGTAGGCTATTTGAAAAACAACTATGCATCCTAATGTCTTTTCTTTTGCTTCTGGAAGTTCTCCATCAACGAAAACACTTTAGCCTGATGCTTGTTGCTAGGATGGGTGACTAGCCACCACAACAACCCGACCTTCAATTCATGAAGTTCTTTGTCTGTGTAGAATGGCATTGTGTGCCCATCCTCTCCTTGCTCTGAGCCATCCCACATTTGTAACCATGTAAGCACATGAACCCCACAAGAATGCCTGAAATAAATTAGACAAATGTGTTCTAGTCAAAGCATCTATCAAACTTCTAATAATGGGTCGAAAAAAACCGATAATAAGTAACATACGTGTCCGTTTGGACGTGGACTTTAGCCCATGTAACATCTTTGGGGATTTTGTGGTCATCTTGTAACAACTCCGGCTTGAGCGTTCGGAGTATAGCCAAGAAATGATTGCGCTGAAAAGGAAGTTCAAACAGTTAGACATGTCCCACAAAATTTTATGATAACAACTATACAACAAGCAATAAGAGTAATTGAGCATAACAACTAAAGGAGTCACGTGATGACCAAATTTTCCACCCACAGTTCATACATAATAGCGGAAGCAAAGATACCATTTCTGCAGAATCTATACTTTGTCTAAATACCTCCAGAAAGGCTCAAATCAAAGAAGACAAGAAAATGCAGAGACATCTCAATTGAACTTACCACTTTATTTGCCATAAGGTCCTTAGACTTCTCCAGCTCTGTTTTCTTCTTTTTCTTGGTTGTCTTAAGCGTTGGATTCTCCTTTTCATGTTGCATCCGATAATAAGTTCTGTGCTCAACCAAGGAGTCCAGCGCGTAGAAAACCATTGTTCTTGTATCCAAGACATAACAAAACCAGTGATTAATGAAGAGTGTGGGGCCAAATATGAAATCACAACAAGAATGTTGTATCCAACATTTTCGGGAAGAATTTCCCCAACATTGGCTTTGACTGTCCATTTCAGTTTAGAATTAATCATTTTTTCCATAAATGAGGCTGTGAAAATATGTCTTTGGACAACACCACCATTCTCTAATTAGTTAGCCACCAATGTCTTCGCTACCATGGTCATCAGCTTCATATGGGAGAAGTAAACCAACAAAAACATATGGTCATGATCATGGAGATGTTTTTATAAACATGAATTTTTATACTAAAGAGAATATAGGATAAGGATATAGTTTGATAACTAAAGGGGCCGTACCTTGTTGTTAATCCAACTTCGTGGAGTCAGACATTGTAGCTCTTCCCTTGTGAGGAAGTAGTGATGCATATCCACAAATTCCCTAAATTAACAAATATGACAATGTTAATCCAAATTTGGATTTTGAGATATGACAAGTTACATGTATGAAACGGTTATTGAAACTTACTCCGCAGCCTCATCTCTCGGAACGGACTTTGTGCACATCTCAAATAGGGTGTCTTTCTCATCATATGTCCTCTTCCCCTTGGACTTCCGCTTTGGCTCGATCCACGGGGATTTCAAGACGCTACTAGGAATTACTACCCTTTGAGACCGCCTCAATTCCAGTGCAGGTTCTTTCACCTCCTGTTCCCCGCCAAGACCACCATCCACATGAGTAGGTGTCTCCTCTCCATGTTGTGTGTCTTCTTCAATGTCAATAATGTCATCTCCCTCAACTCTGTGAAATGAAACAATTAGTAACAACAGCTTATACATTAATGAGTCTCGCTGAACTTGCAAACATAGTAAAACACAACTTACCATAAGGAAGTATAGGCAACCGCCCACGCTTCTCGGTTTTTATTGTCTTGGACTTCGGGAATCCTTCTTGAACTCTTGAATCTCTTCGCAGAGTTCTTGAATGATGAAAGAGGACCAATCAAAATGGGCAATTGCATCCTTAGTAACCGCCATCGCCTTCAAAAGATGGTCACTAACGTAGACGGATGCACTGGGCGCCAATAGGGTACCCAAGGCGAACAAGACAAACAGAAACTCAAAATTTTGATCCAATTTTTCTTCTAACCAGTCTCCATTTTTTTGTAAGCAATACTTTTGTATACACTCCTAAGGTCCTTGAAAATGGAGTGCTGGTCGTTTATGTTTATTTTTATGGGCTCCCCCCACAAGGAAGACCCATCAATTGATGGACATCTTCTGCCCCTATCACTCGAGTGTCCCCCCTAATGCACACTTCCTTTGTAGGGGGATCAAAGCAGTTCATATACTGGGCACATAAGGACCGGTTGATCTGTCGGCAACTAAGATCAACCAACCCATCAAACCCGATCACCTTTAGCCTTCTCATTGCCTCGGGTCTTCCTTTCAAGTTGTTGCAAACTTGGAAGAATGTGTTTGGGACACATCTAGTCTGAAAGGGCACCAAATACTTCTTCTTCTCGTTCACCGGGCTCTCGCTTCTTTAGCCCTCTTTGTGTATTCAGCCTTTTCTTTACCACTTAGCCTCTTCCGTGCTTCGTCACTTGTACACTCAATTCGCCTCTTAACTTAGCCTTCCCTTGCCCTTACGTGAGGCCGCATTTTTTTTGAAGAATTCTTCCGTGAAAAGGTTGTACCCAGAGAATCTTCGATCCCTTTGTTCTAATTTGGACATTTTTTTGCTTCTAATGTTACACCTTGTTGCTCAAATACCTACAAAAATTGTAAACGAAGTTCATTTAAAGATAATAGGAGTATTATAAAGGAATATAAGGCAAGTTAAAGACAATACAGATCAAAAGTCAAAACTACCATATCTTGATCCCAACCTAAAACTGAATTACAAACAAATATATTCCAATGTTGCATAGTTTTGCTGTTTCGGCAACCAAATATATATATATAATCATTAAAACACAGACAAAATTTGGGCCAAGTCGATTCCTTGATGACAAGTAATCGTAATATCATTCTCAGACCGCATAATTGAGAAAAAAGATGAGCACGTAATGTAACATGGTCTAAAATGCACCAACAATGCATAGATCGATGAGTGTTTGCATTTCAAGTTTTACAACATGCAACGTGAGAATGCTCTACCACCGCATACTACAAGATGAAGATTGAAGAGAGTAAGGCATCAATATCTTTTGACATGATAATGGCCAAAAACAAAATCTTTCAAATAGACCTTAATTAAGACTAACATTGAATTAACCAAAGAATGCAATGTTTGCTTATGCAATGTTTGCTTATGCCAAATTGTATTTAAGAGGACAATTATACCATGTAAAGAGGCTTATGCCCATCATTATATAGATTTAGAAGGGCAGCTTTGAAACAAGATTTGAAGGAAGAAAAGTGTAGGGTGGTAAGTTGAATTGAAAAACATCCAAATCAGATGGATTTATCATATGGACAAGAGATGAATAAATTATTCAAGGATTCTTCAGTATGACAACCAAAAAGATAAAGGCCATTCACATTAAGATGATGGGCCATGAGAATATCACCAGAGGCATAGCTGAATGAAGTAGCTTCCTAGCATATAACAAATATTTAAAAGATTAGCTTATCATTTCTCAATAATCCAGGGAACAGTAGGCATAGTATCTAGTTACATAACAATCAAACAACAAATTTTGGCAAAACACCAATGCATAAAAGAATAGACAGAAAAGGCCAAGAACATGAAATAAAACTGCTAATTCAATTCATTGCAGAAAAAAAGTTTTCTTAAAAGAAAAGAAGCATCCAAAGTCACCTTATCCTCAAGAACTAGAGGAAGATGGAGAAGAATCTCAAGTGGCTCGTTGTCTGCCGCTATCACTACGAACTCGTAAATACCTCTGTTCAGGGTCTTGGTTGCTGAAACAGATTGAGAGTATCAATGTTTATACAATGTTTTTTGTGAAATAAGCAAGAAAAGAACTTGTGAAAACAACAACAACAAAAGAGCAAATACGGCAAATCAAAATAAATTCGAGGCAGCAATATAAAACGCAGACCTTCATTAAGCTTATATGTACTCCATTTTTGGGAAGGGGAGTGCGATTAAGAAATAGGGAGAATGGGACCAAAAGAATGGGACAAAAAAAACCTAATCCCCAAAATCTTACCTACACAGGAACTTCAGACGGTGGCCGGAGCAAAGCGAAGACGGCGACAAGGCGGCGAGCGAGCGATCGTGCAAGGGAGATGACTGCAACCAAGAGACCGATCGAGCAAGGGAGAGAGAGCGATCGAGGCGAGCAAGGGAGAGAGTTTCAGAGTGCTATCGAGCAAGGGGGAGAGAGCGATCGAGCCAAGGATTTTCAGAGTGTGCAGTGCTTTTTTTCAAAAAGTAATTTGGGTTTTTTGGTCATTTCGCTTTCACATTAAATTGCAGAAAGGGCCCTAGGGCCATTTGTGATAGAGGAAAGTGGTTGGGGCCCTTTTTACATTTTTGGGCCTTAATTGGGCCTTAGTACGAATTCTCCCTTCTTTTTATGTTGCTTGGAGAAGAACGTGTAACAAATTAAAGAAGTAAAACGTGTAGTCATATATAAGCGAGGATCTACTTTTTAAATTATAATATTTACTTTAAGTAGAATATTAGCCTTAAAAAATCTCCAATTATTCTTCAGGACATAATTAAATAGGGTAAAGGCAAATTTTTTTTTTTTTTTCGCCAGCAGCGTAAAGGAAATGATCAGTACATATTTACTTCAATAGGCAGTATGAATTCTGAATATGAATGCTAACATCAAAGTGGCTAGCAATGTGGTTAGGTTAGCGTAAAATTTGTAAAAAGTAGCATCTAGACAGGCAACGTTAATTTGAAGAGTTATTATATTCCCCAAAAGCATTTCATGTTTCCTCTTTCCAAAGGGTAGGGTTTCATATTTTTCTTCTTTTTCAAAGTAGAGAGCTCTTGGAGAGAATTTTCATGCCGGCCGTTTCCATAATTATACCTAAATGACATAAAGGAGATTTCATATACTATGTCCTTGACTCCCAACTCTCTTCCTCTTCGTCATCACTCGATCTTCATTGCTGTGCTTTGAAAGATGATGATATGACTTACAAGAGGGAGGAAGGATAAGAAAAGTGAAGAAATAAAGAAAAGAGAAAAGAAAGAAGGAAAGCCGTGTTACGTGATAGAGGGGTATAGTAAGTGACGGCAAGAGAGTGAAGGGAGGTAAAAGAAGGAAAAATGACACAAAGAACCTAGAAATTTACTACAAAAAAATTTCGGATTACCCACAAAATCACTGAAGGAAAAAATCTGTCAAAAATTACCCGCGGAATTCCATTAGTAATTTCAGTTATCGACGAAATTATGATAAATCCCGATTTTTATATATTTTATCCCGCTTTATTGATTTATTTTGGAGATTATTTTAGGCTAATTTGAAATTATTAGATAATATTTAGATTGTTAGACAATTTTAGGAAATAATATAAATATGAATTAATTATGAGATTATTGGGCTTAATTTATTAATATTATGTTTGTTATGTTGTGATTGAATAATATTTCTAAATATATGATAGATTACGATTTTATCATATTAGAAGATCCTATGGTACAGAATTTTTCAGAGAAGCTAAAAGGAAATCTAATGGTGAAATTTTATTGGACTTCTTAAATTTTAATGGGTTCAAGTTAGTAATCAAAAGTCTTCTCTTCCTTCCCATTAATGAACCTAGACACACATCGAGAAAAGGGGGAGAGCCACACACATGCACGTGGAAAAGGGAGAGCCACACACATGCACGTGGAAAAGCGAGACGCAGCCACACCACAGATCAAGTACTTGAACTTATCAAGTCTTCTCAAGTTTTCTCATGCCAGTGAGCAGTGGCGGACCCAGGATTTTAGGTTTGTAGGTGCACAATTAGTGGTGGGGTTCGGGGGTTCGAGGGCAGCGCCCCTGAAATTTTTTTTTAAAGAAAATTTTAAACGCATTAAAAAACAAAAAAATATAAACAATAAAAAAAAAACTTCAACTTAACATAGAAAAATAATAATCATCAACTAACCTTTTACATCAGAACTATTACAAAAGTATTATTCGATTCTTCTTCTTCTGCTAATAAAGAGGGGACTTGAGAAGAAGGTTGAGGACAAACTGATGAGTGATGATGGCACAAGAACAACATAAAATATGCGGTGTGCCCTGTTTCGTGGTCTAGATGGACTATTGCTAGAAGTAACTGATGAAATAATGCCTCGGGAAATGCCTGGAAAGGTCCGATTGTCAAGTTTGCAAATGCATAGAAAGAGAAAAAAGAAAGAGTTGAAGAAAAGAAAGAAAGAAGCAAGAGTTAATTATTATTTATAGCCAAAAATTAGGAGAAAGTTTAAAAGATTAATGTATTCTTGCCTTGTTCTGATATTGCAAATTTGGTATTGAAGCTGCTATTTGAGCAGTTCTGTAAACTGAAGAAATCAAGGTTCTGGTCATAACGAACAGGACTTGCATCTCCAATCTGTATAGCAGTACAGCCCAGAACCACAAAGAAAAGGTTGAAGAAAATAGACATCCAAAGCTCAACAAAATATATAAATAGAGAGACACACATATGCCTCTTTGATTTCTCATGCAATTAATTGAAGTCTTTGAAAAGTTTATAACATATTGTGACCTTGAGTGATAATAACTGCGCCAAGCATTCATCTACTTCCTGTCGGTACTTTTGGTTCCATTGGATAACATCAGCCCCAAGGTTTGAATCGTCAATAGAGCAATGTATGCTTTTCCGTAGGTGTCTCATCAAATCACTCAGTGCACCAATTATAGTTCCAGATTGCTGAACCTTTGTATGTTTAGCAAGCCGAGTGATAACATCAACAATGTCGAGCTGCATATTAGGGTCTTTTAATTTGTTTCCCAATGGACTATCAGAAGTCAGTGCATGCAGGGCAAGGCTCTACTATATGCAGTGTAGAAGGTCAGCATGATCCTTAACGATCAAGAGGTATGTAGAAGCTTTTATATTTACACATTCTATTATTTTCTTCAAACTTCACATCACCCTCACATCTGTGAATAATTTTAAACGAGATCCGAATAGAAGCATCCGTGACACAACGAAGCCTGATCAGTAAGTTTTTGGGGTATCCAAAAGATAGTGAAGTGTATAAAAAAAATTTAATGTCATTGAGAACATCGGCGATTATAAGATCACTAGGCATCGATGAAAGTTGAACTTCCATGCCAATACATATTGCGATGAGTCTGATGCGGTTGTGTCTCTTGACTCCTTGCAATTTAGTTTGAATTTGAGACCCGTCAGGCCACAAAGCAGAAAGTGACAATCTAATTGGTTAGTTTTTTAAACATCCGTTATTCACACCCTGGGTTCTTTTGTCTGCATTTTATACTTTTCACATAATCTTAAGTGTTACTTAAGATAACAAAATAAGAAATACAGAGCTATGCACATTTAAAATATTCATCTTGAAGTCTGCTAATCTTCGGAATGTTATTAACACCATTGGTTTCTTGAATGCCTTTGGTACACTGCAAAACCAAAAGAAGGAGAACGACACTGTTAAGCGGCTCACTATGACTATTTCTGACAAAGAGTAACTTCTTTATTACAGTGTCAACCATACAGTAATAATAAATTAATATGTTAATGTCTTCTACTTATTCTCTTCGACGTTCTTTAACATCCAAGGCATTTGATTTTTAATGTCTCCCTCATCTTAGTGTCCATATTATTTGCGTTTTGTGTATAGTGAGGTTGCTGTTAACATTGCCCTCTATGGAAGTTGTGATGTCAACAATATCAACAGCAAGACACCTAACATGGAGCCTCCTCTCATTGTCCTTGGACAATTTCTTAAGATTAATAAATCAACAGGTTTTGTTTCTTGCATGTTGTGGTTCACAAATGTGTTCCCCCTTATGTCTAACTCGCATCAATAACATTTGTTGTAGGATAATATAGGCATGTTAGAAACGTCTTTGATGCAACACGGATTATTTTTAACCTAGACATACCTCAAGCGAAGCATATGCTTGACAGGTTTCGATTACTGCACAACTTTTTTGATTTTATGTTCTTCATTTGTATGTGTGCATTATCTGAGACTCATGGAGGGACTCATTCTTTCTCTCAAATTCCAAGTGTTGATAATATCAAGTTTACTGATGAATCCATGCTTTCATCACAATAAGGATTCATGTCTCTGATTTTGCACAATTGTCAAGGGTAAGGACTCGTTCTTATTCTCCATCTCTTCCAAATTCTTTCAATGGTCGTGCGCTTTCATTATATGCTCATTTTCTTGCCAAGCGAGATAAAAGTGTAATTGTAATAATCATTTTGAGAACTTTGACATTTATCATGTGGCAACTTAAAAAAAACTTACAAGAATGCAATGTGGTCGTCAAAGTCACTATTCAGAAGCTTGAAATTGCCTATGGGTGGAAGTATGATACTAAGCCATCGTACAATTAAAAATCGCAGGAGAGACAATCTGTGAAAAACAGAACAACAGAACAGCTGAACAATTGCACGTCTCAGACAAAGACCTTCACGAAAAATTGATGAATCAGGGTTGACGATTGGCGCAGAATCCTTTCACGGTATTTCTGATTTTGGAGAAGGCATTAAAAGCATAACCCAGAGGTCTATTGGGTAAGATGGCGACCATGGAGGTGCAGTAAGTGAATACCATTCCGAAGGTGGCGAAGTGGAGCTCTAATCGGAGAGGGAAGCCACGTGTGAGGAATTCGATAATCTAGAGAGAGAAATAAGAGCCCATGACTGCAGCGAAGCCGTGAATGCCATGGGTGCAGCGAAGCGAGGGTTTGGAGATGAAAAAAAAAGGTCTTGGGTGCAACGAGGGGAGGCTCGAACTGGGACCTCTGAATGGAATGTGTAGAGTGATAACCAACTACACTATTTGAATAACTTGTAAAAAATTCTTCTAAATATATTTATTCTAAACTTTTTTGTGTCTGCACTTGCCCACATAGACATAAGTGTGGGTCCGCCACTGGCTGTGAGAAATTACTTGATGGAGTTTGAAGAGGAGATTTTCTCGGCAGTTTAAGCTCTTTGGGAGGCAATTTGGGAGGAGCATGGAGGAAGGTAGAGCCTAAAAATTTACATTTAAAGATCATAAGGAAGTGTCTTTCCTTTTATTGTTTCATTTCAAGACTTGAAAATTATTTAGTTTTAGATAATTTTTGAGTTGCTTTCTTGAAAACAATCTAGTTTTAGATTGTAGATATATTATTTATTTTGTATTAAATTGATAATTGAGATTTGAATTGTGCTAAGATACTTGCTGGGATTTTTATTTGCAAATCGCTTGATTGTCAATTATATTATTAATTGAGTTTTCATTATTAATTTAATTGTCAATTTAGGTTTATTCTCTTAGTTGTTTAATTAGGTTGGTTAATTGTCTAGTTGTTTGATTAGACAATTGTGAACATGATTCCCAAAACTATCTTGAAACTATTTAACCGGTTTTAATGGACTTAATTACTAGCGCTTATTCCATTATGATTTTTCTAGTGGATTATATGTTCTTGAACATGAGGGTTTCCCATGTTTCAATTAGGTAATTAAATTCATTAATTCCAATCTTTCACTAATCTCTCTTTGGTCTAACTAATTAATTTGGGCTAAGAAAGTTAACTCCATGTAAATCCTGAGTTGTTCCCTTCACCGTACCTGAAGTAAACCTTATTTACCTTTTATTATTTGATTTTCTTTATTAGTTAATTTCTTTGCTTAGGATTTTAATTCTCTTTTCATAAAATCCCCCCAAAATTGCATCTGCATCTAGATTAGTTCGATTCTCATATAGGTTTTAGAGTCATTTTCATCTTGCATTTAATTAGTTTAATTTCATTTTGGTAGTAGTGTCTTACATTTTGGTTTAGATTCATTCCATTGCGTTTTTCGTCATCTTAATTCAGCTTAAAGAAAAACCCACAGATTACTCAATGGGAGAATGACCTAGGTTGACCCTAAACTGCATAATTAATTAGGACCTAATTTAATTGATTGCTTTAGCGACAAAAGCAACGCATCAAATTCCGTAGGTAATTTCCGACGGAATTTTTTCCGGCGGTGATTCCGTGGGTGATGAGGGCCTTTTTGTCTTTAGCCTTGGAGTCCACAATCAAAAATTAACCAAGGATTGCATATAGACAAACCTAGGATCGTTCTCTCTTTTCGAGGAACCTTTTATTGAATCCTAAGTAATCTAAATGCCATGCAAATGCAATTAAAACAAAGGGAAATTGGTTTTGGATTTTCAAATTAATAAACGAATTTAGGAATGCAATTAAATTAAATGCTAACTATTATTTTTGGTATTTACTTTATAAAATGGAATATGAGTGAATGAAATGGTATTGAAGTGAAAATATGAATAATGAATGTTCTTGGTAATGAAGAAATGACTATTATTGCTCATAAAATATTATGGGAGTTAAAATTCATCAAGTCTTAAGGAAAACCTCAAGATGACACTTGAGTCCAATATTCTCAATTAATAGTAGCTCCTACAAACATAGCTAACTACTACCTCTTGAGAAATTGTTAAAAATCACTTGATGTGCAATTAAAATTGGAATAATGCAATATGAGTCTTCTTGAAATTGAGTACATAACAGTCTCTCAAAGCCACAAATCAACCATATTAACTAGACAATAACATGCTAATTAATATAATCTCATTGCAACCACAAGAAATTAAAACACTTCACACTACAAAATCCAATCTCAATTACAATTATCAAACTAACAGAGACAATTAACATTAATCTCAATTCCAGAATTTATACACAATAATTCCTAAAACTAGGCAACCTAAATATATAAATCTAGACTAATAGAATGATAGAATAACTCCCCTATAAAGTCCATGAGCTCAAGAACACATCCTCATCTCCAAGAAACAAAAGCCAATCAGCCACACATAGCGCTATGATAATCCAACCCAAGCTGCAAAATCAAAATCCCCAAAGGCATTTGAGGTACAGGTCGACTTTAATAGAAACAGGATAATGAGCCCCCAAAATCAAGGAAGCCAACAATGGTGAGGAAGTTGGTTTGCTAGGTGGAGGTCAGAACGGTCACCGGCTATGGCACTATGGTGGCAGTGACAGAATGAGGACGGATGAGTGGTGGAAGAAGATCGCTCGCTGGTGACCGTGGTGGAAGAGGATGCTGCCGGCGAGGGGGGTGAAGAGTGAAGGTGATGCGTGAATGATGAAGGTCGATCGAAGGTCCCAATGCTCTTCGCAGCGCTCCCTCATGTATATATCAATTCATCCATGTTTTTCTCGCGGCCTGTGTAACATCTCATTTTCACAAGCAGTATTTTTTTTTTTTTTTATCAAACATCATTTCAAAATGATCAGAGTAGAGCAACAGAGCAATTGAGTAACTGAAACTTGTATTCAAAATGCCGTAAGTCTGGCTCTTTACAGAAGTGGTACAATAACCGAGAGTTTTCAAAAGTAAAGAACAACAGGAAGCGTCTCCCTGGCGGTCCTACGCCGTGGCAATAAAAGATGGTCTTCAGCCGGGTCTCTATTCGTGCTGTTTGCCTTTCTCCTTGATCCTCGGTCCTCCCGACCCTGAAGCTATATTAAGGGCTGAGGTTCATGCATCGAACCCTGTGTAGCAGTTAACCTCATGTTTATATACATCTTATATGTATGACAGACATTCACTGAATTTGGTAATATTTACTACTATCGAGACATAGGGTATACATATCGATATGTATGGCGAAACAATACAATCGGATGACGAGACAATAGTACAGATCGTAGTACATACAAAAGTACAATCAGAGTACGTATAATAATACAATGCAGTACGAGTAATAGTACAAATGTCAGTACGTGCATGATAGACAATAATACAATGGATGTAAAGCATGACAATGGATGACGTACAATATACATATAATGCATACAATAAACATCGAGTTAGTGTTACGGAGACGCGAACGTACCTTCGTTATCTGACACGGTATTTCGTTTGGTATACGGCACGACAGTGGGTCAGAACCTTATCAGAGATATCCTATCAATATAACAATGTACTTGTTAAGGATCTATCATTACGACGGACATTTTTTAGTCAAAATGACTATTTTACCCCTGACACCCTAATCGGCGGAATTTCGCCAGCACTTCGTTACTTTGACTTTAATTTTCCAAAATTTCAACATAACTCTTACTCCAATATCATTTCCGAAATATAAATCATATTAATTAATGATTTACATCATAACAGGCATTTTAGGTAAAAATTACCATTTTGCCCCTGATTCCCCTATCGGCGGAATTTCGCCAGAGCTTCGCTATTTTAACTCTAATCTTCCAAAATTTTGCCAGAACTTCGACCCCATCATGATTTTCAAAATAATGACTAAAATACCCCTATCACATGATATCTAATCATACTTGGAAGATTAAAGACTAATATAGCATTTCTACTCTAACTACCGAAAGAACTACGGAAGCTAAGGACCGAAAAACTTACCCAGAGCTTCGCTGCAAAATTCCCCGGACTCCCCCTTGCTCTCCCTTCTCTCTAACCTCTCTCTAGTTCGAAAATCTCAAGAGGAAATGGTGTGAAATGTGAAGAGGAGGTCATGCCTATTTATAGGCAAAAATAGTGCCAATTTTGTAATTTTTACTTTCCTAAACTTGTAATTTTCCCCTCCTTTATAACCATGCAAATTAGGGTTTAATGGTGGATGATTCTTGACCATGGAAAGCTCAAAACGTCCAGCTCCCTCATGAGTCACCAACTTGTGTGACAAGTTGTGTTTTCTAGAAGCATTTAGACCGATAAAGTTCCCGATCGGTACCCGATTCACGTAATCTCGGAAAAATCTCAAACTTCTGGATTAGACAATTCCAAGATAATTCATTCCTCATTAGAAATGGCTGGTCTAACTAACTTTTTAACTCTGTCTAGGTCTTCTCCGCACTGATCAATATTTTACCTTGACTTTGGAAATCTCATTCCTGGTTCTCTAGATAGGATCCGTTTCCTATTTATTTTTTACTATTCACTCTAATTAATTATATTATTTAAATAATACAACTTGCCAAATAAATATCATGATATTTTCCTTTCATTCGTATCCAAATTTTCCCTCTAATTTCGGCTGGCCCTTATTTAATAATTATAAATATTTATTTTTTTAATTAAATAATTATTTAATTACTTATTTATTTCAATTTTCTTAAAATTTCACAAAATTCCCTTATTGGTCCATTCTTGCATTTAGGCTTAAAAATGCCTAACCTCATCAATTTTTCTTCAAAATTTCCAATTAATTAGGAAATATATTTATGCTAATTTTTTAGCCATTACCACTAATTTTAGGGTTTTACATAATTATCTCTGAATTTTCCTTTGTTTATACTTAAATAATTAGCCAATAATTACTTAATTAATTCCTTACTAATTGTTGATAATTTTCTCAATTAGAATTACTCCTTACCTCATAACTTTTGCACTGACATCAGTATTCTATGTCCTATGCATTTTAATAACATTTACGGGGTATTTTGGTCATTATAATACTTTTTAACTTTTCCCCCTTTATTTTTCCAAGGTAGTAATTTAATAAATTACCTAAATTAGGGACAATATTCTTCCCTATTTCAAATAAATATTTACTTGCCTTTTTTATAACTTTCACAAGGTATTTTATAACCCGTAAATGCGTTTAGGGACCTATTTGCAAACTTCCAAACGTTTTAGGGACCTAATTGCAAATTATTCTTTTTTTCAAGAGAAATCACCCTAATAACAAGATAAATTCAATATAAGGTGTTTGATACCTCATATTCACCTATTTTCAATAGGTATATTTACTCATTTATGATATTTTCCCTAAGTCAGATTTTAGGGTATTACAGCCTGCACTTCCTGAATCCAAAATGAAGGTGAAACCTAATTTACTCAAAACGCATAGCTTCACATAGGGACCTAACTGAAACTTTCGAAAGTATTTCAGGAGGGACTAAATTGAAACTTTTGCAATTTGAGTTCAAACTTTCATTTCCAAATTTGATCTAATATTTTCAAGCATCTACAATAAAAATAATTAATCTAACATCAAATATTCTCATAAAAATCAATGATTAAGAGCAATTACAATTTCTTTCACAGTTTTACCCTTTTTATTCATAATTTAATGTATTTACTCTTAATCTCAATTTATCACAAGAAAGGCATTTTAAGCCCAATAACTATAACAAAATGCATTAAGAGTCCGAATTTAATTATAAAAAATCATATAAAAAATATGGTTCAATCAGTGGGTAATCTGAGATTTTTTTGTAGTGATTGCTAAATTTCATAAAGGGCACTTGAATTCCTATAAATATTAAACATCCCAACATGGGAATTTGAAATTTAGGAAAGAAAAATATGCAAAAATGCCTCTTATTATTATTATTTTTTTATCTATAGAAAGGTTCTCACCTCACCTGAGTTCCCTCGGCAAGTTGGCTGGCGGTGGGCAGGGGCGGACCCAGGAATTTTACTGAAGGGGGGCGAAAATAAAAAAATGTTATATCATAAATAAAAGTATTTGAAATACGATATAGACCTAATATATAAAAAATTGAAAGAAATCTATTACAGAAATTAAAATTACTTCACTTGACTCTTACTCTACGCGTTTTCATATTGTTAAACTCATCTATAATTGAATCTGTACTAAAACTCAAAACAATTTCCTTTTCAATGTATGTAATCAAAGAATCATTAAGAAACTGGTCTTCCATTCTATTTCGAAATGTGTTCTTGATTATCTTCATAGTAAAGAAAGATTTTTCAGTAGTTGCTGTAGAAACTGGAAGAGTAAGTACAAGTCTAATCACTCTATCAACATTAGGAGTAGACGAGGGCAGAGACTCACTATTCTTTCTTTTAAAATAAGTATCAATGGTAGCACTCTTCCCCATAATAATCACCTACAAAGAACATGACTTATTTCATGACCAATATGATTTTAAAAATATTATTAATAAAAAAAGTAAACTGATTTAAATTAACTATTAGTCATCATCTATAATCTCATAGCCATCTTTTAACAAAACTCAAAACTTACCCAAAATCTTAACCCTAAAATATTCTCTAATCAATATAATAGTAGTATCATTAGAAAGATAAAGTTATATATATATATATATATATATATATATATATATATATATATATATATATATATTTCATGAAGAAAATTTAATAAAAAGAAGTGATTTTTGTACTTTATTGATTCTCAAAATTTATCGTAAGCTGGTGGAAAAAAAAAAATGGACCATCCGCCAGTGAGAAGAAAAAAAGACCAATTCGTTTACCAAAAAGAGCAAAACAAGGGTTCTGATATATAATGGTTGTGGGCCCACCTATTTATCATTATACTTTTGCAAATGAAAGGTGAGATGCGCAGATGGATGGTCTGTTATTATATATATATGTATAGGAAACAAACGAACGGACCATCCGACAGTGAGAAGAAAAAAAGACCAATTCGTTTACCAAAAAGAGCAAAACAAGGGTTCTGATATATAATGGTTGTGGGCCCACCTATTTATCATTATACTTTTGCAAATGAAAGGTGAGATGCGCAGATGGATGGTCAGTTATTATATATATATGTATAGGAAACAAACGAACGGTGACGCTGTTGGACTGATGCTTATATCTATTTTTTTTATATAAGAAAAAAATTAGGGGGGGCGGGGGCCACCCCTCGCCCCTCCCTGTGTCCCTCGCCCCTCCCTGTGTCCGCCCTTGGCGGTGGGAGGGTTTTTTGGACAAGTGGTGAAGGTGGGATTTCATCCCACATCATCCCAAAATTAAGGTGACTATATATATATTAAGCCACTCAATCTTATTGACATTATTACGCAATAATGCGTGTTACGTTAACTCCTTAGTTTTTATTGCATCTTATTTACAACTTTAGTACAACTATTCATATATCTCATTAGCTATTAACAACTTTTTTCTAGCAAGTAATAAAGCCACTCATGTATATGTATTAACAACTTTCATTTAGCAAGTAACAAGACCACTCTTCCAAGTCATTCAAAACTTTTGTATAGCTGTTCACTACATTTCATTAGTTATTAACAGCTTTTGTTTGGCATGTAAAAAGCCCACTCTTTCGGGTCATGCACAACTTTTATATACCTATTCACTACATTCATTATCCATTAACAACTTTTGTTTGACAAGTAACAAGGCTACTCTTTCAAGTCATTCCCAACTTTTGTTTAGCTATTTACTATATTTTTTTAGCTATTAACAACTTTTGTACATTTACTCATAATTACATTTCATTGAATCAGAAGCTAAGTGGATTTGTATTTGTTGGTATGTGTTCTGTAATAGAAATTACAGAACACAGATGTCCAGCCTCGATGGGCTGGTATGATCTATATCGGATCGGATGCAGCGCCCGCTGATATCTATGGGGGAGATAACAGCGAAGGTTGGTGGATCACTGTGCTCACGGGGTTGGCTTTTCGCCTGAGTGTGGGGTGTGTGCACAGTGAGGCTGAATGGTAAAGAATGGACTAGTGAGCCGTGTGGTGTACCTGGTAGGTAATCCCTATTTATAGAGGTTACCTAGGGTTTCGTCCTTCTTACCAGCACTCCTTCGTCGTGCGCCTCCCTCTCTTGATCGTGTGCTCTCCCTATCTGCATGATTGATAAGTGCATATTTTATAATTAAATGAGTATCAATTCTGAGATATATTGGATTAAATTTATTACTATTGTATATATCTTGCAGGAGTTATTAGGACGGAAGAAAGAAAAAAACATCCTTATGCTCTCTAAATTTCGGTACTTACCAAAGGTTTAGAGAGGAAAAGGACGGAAAGAAATTAAGAAGAAAACGAAGGAAGAGACGGCTGAAGAAAGACAGAAGGACGCAAGAACAATTCTGATTTTCATCTCTTTTCTTTTATTTTGTTAACCTAGCCATGATTGGCTAGTCTTCTTTAGTAGTTAGGGCGAGGATGAACCCTATGCGAATTTGAGTATTTGTTTGAATTCTCTATTGAACGTTATTTACCATGATTGAATGAATTATCTTTGCTTAAAGCTTTCTTAAAGATTGATCACCTTTTAGATTGTTCATAGGTTGGTGTATGACAATAGAGATGTTGGTGCATTTAACTAGAACCGTTAATTCATCATAGAGTTGCATGACCTAGACATAGGCTTACGAGTTTATGCGATCTCATAATTCTGGTTTATATAATCTTTCCAAACAATACTAAGACATTAGGTTGTTTTCAAAGATAACGGATTAAGGTAGCGTCAAGACATTGAGACTTAGTCTAATTTTAGAGAATTGATCGTCAATCATGGGAATAATAATCAATTAGGGATTTAATTCAAATACTTAGAGAAACATAGGGGAATTCTATGCCCTAGCCGCGTTTTCTTGATTACTTATCTTTTCTAAAATATTCTTCTTGAAATTCTTGATTCTTAATTTTTCTTCTTTATTTAATTCCTTAAAATTCTATTTGGTTACAACTCACCCCATATTACTCTATTCATCCAACTAAAGCAAAAATAACTAATTAGTGATTGGAATACTATTCCTCGTGGGACGATCTTTTTCTCACTACTTTATTACATATAACGACCGGTGCACTTGCCGAAGTCGCTATCAAGTTTTTGGCGCCATTGCCGGGGAATAGTTTTATTTCAACACTAAGAGTAGTTATTGAAACTCTAGATTGGATAATTACATGATGCTTAATAAAAATCCTAATTATCTTGGTCAGAATTGATTAAGCATTAGTAGTTTTAGTTTGTAAATATTTTCTTTAAAAAAAAATGGATTTCAATTGGCAACCAATTGGTCTTAATGATGAGAAGGAGATGAATTCTTTGTCTTCTACACAAGAAGGATTGATTGCTGTTTTAAGTTCTTTGAATGAATATAGGCAACATCAAAGGAGCATAAATGATAGTTGTATTCCATATGTTGATTCTTCTCAATATGTTTGCATGTCTTGTGTTTATTGTGGAGGGAATCATTTATATGAATATTGTCCATATAATACAACTAGTCATTTTTTGAGAGAAGATTTCACTAGGAACCAAGCTTGTTTTGATAACTCATTTTGTCATAGTGAAGGTTTTGAGCAACAAAATTTTATGGATCCATATGTCTATTGTTCTTATGAAAATACCCCTCCTTGTTACTCCTATTCGTATGTTGAAGAACACACCATTGAGTGCAGGGAAAATCTAATTTGGAAAGATTAGTTGAGGAGTGTGGGGAAGCATTAGAGAAATTAAACCTGATGACCACTTCTTATGCTAATAATGATTATTGTGAGGAAGTTGAAGGTGTGGAATTGCATGAGACTATGGATAATGTAGAAAGTGATTGTAAGCTTGACATTGATTTAGATGAGAATATTGGATGTTTAGAAGAGGTTCCAGCTGTGGAGCCTAAGGATTGTGATGTGGGTGATCCAATAGATGTAGATGTCCCAATTGTTGTTGTTCATGACCCTACTCTTGAAGTGTTGACTCTTACCATGAGAGTCAAGTTGATTTTATTGGATGCTCTAAATTCTTGGATGTGCCTATATTTATTTTCAAAGATATGCATGTTGTGCTTAATTTGAATTCAGTGAATACTTGTATTCCACGATTGTCTACGATTAAGGAAGTACAAGTAATTAACTTGAATGATCAATTTTTGTGTGAGATACCTTGTTGTTTGAAAAGAAATGAAGACAAGGTAATTATGGTGTTTGATACTTATGATTAGTGGTTTGTTTTGAGAAGTCTGGCTGTAACGTCCCAACTTTTCACAAGCAGTATAAAAATTTTTTCCATTTAAAATCATCAGAGTAGAGCATTTGAGCGGAAAAGTAACTGATATATATTTATAAACTGCCGTAAGTCTGGCTGGTTACAACTACGGTACAATAACCGAGTATTTCAAAAACAGATAATAACAAAAGGAAGGCTTCCACGAAACATCGAAAGGAAGTCTTCACGGCCTTCTACTGGGCTGCTTGCCTCTCCTCGGTCCTTGGTCCTCCGGAGCTTGACGCTATGTTAAGAGCTGAGATCCGCACCGGATCTCGTGTAACTGTTAACCTCATGTTTACATATACAAGATACAACATATGTATTATACAATCAAACATATCCTAACAATACATAAACCCCTACCGATACGTCACACCTAGCAATTGATTCACACCAAGCATTTGTTCACACCAAGCACCTCACACCTAGCCAACATTTCACACCTAGCAATCACATCCCAATACCCCGCAGGCTTAATCATAATAACAAAGACATAACACATCACGAGCTATTAACTACCACATTAGGCATACAATACACATAGTACACATACGTACACAATATCCATCAGAGTTAGTGTTACAAGATGCGAACGTACCTTCGTTGACGGATTACGGTATTTCTAGCACGTTTACTTCAAAACGTACTTTTACGGAAAATCGTGAAACAATGCAAGACGTCGGGCGTAACGGCAGCAGTAATCAACGTTTCAGATATCCTATGAGAATAATGTCACTTCCATTAGTAATTTGACATTATAATCGGCATTTTAGGTAAAAATTACCATTTTGCCCCTATAACCCTACTTGGCGGAATTTCGCCGGCGCTCGCTACATAGGCTATTTTCTTCCCAAAATTTCGCCAGAACTTCGACGCATTTATGATTCTTGAAAATAAAGACTAAAATAGCCCTCCCATATGATACCCAAATCATAAAAAATAAAGACTATTCTAGCCTTACTAACTATTAAACTAAAGACTAAAAACTAAAGACCGAAAGACTTACCCGTTGAAGACTTCGCGAACTTCCCCTGAGCTTCTCTCTCTACTTTCTCTCCCTAGAATTTCAAATAGGCAAGAAGGAATGGTGTGAAGAAAAGTGAAGGAGGGGGTATTTATAGAAACGGTGGTAGGGTTTCTACTGCTCTGGATCAACTTTGGAGAAGCGATCTGGGCCGTCCAAAGCAACTTTTCAAAAAAAAACCTTTCTTCCCCCTTTTGTGTTCACACTTGACCGAAATTCAAGGGGTTTGGCCAATGGGAGGTGGCCATGTGTCACCTTCCGAAGCTTTGACCGATTTCTCCGATCGCACCCGATTCGCGTGATTTCGGAAAAATCTCAAAATTCGGGATTTACAACTTTGAAAACATATTCTCACTTAGGAATTAACTTCCGCAAGAGTTTAACGGAAGATAAAATCCCACTGATTAATATTTTACCTTGACTTTGGAATTCCCATTCCTGGTTCTCTAGATAGGATCCGTTTCCTAAATATAATATTACTATTCACCTAATTTTACTTTAATTAATTATATTAATAAAATAATAAACTTAACTTATCAACTAAGTTTTCTATTTTTATTTCTTATTTATTTATTTTTTTTTCGTTTTTTATTTTATTTTATTTTCTGCACTTTATTTTTTAATTAATTATTTAATTAATTATTTAATTAATTAAATAATTATTTTTACATAATCTCTTACAACATTTTCCTATTGGTCAATTCTTGCATTTAGGCTTAAAAATACCTAAACTCATCCTTTTTCCTTCAAATTTTCCAATTAATTAACCAATATATTTATGCTAATTTTTAGCCATTTATCACTAATTTTGGAGCTTTACATAATTATCTCCGAATTTTCTATACTTGTGCTTAAGTAATTAGCCAAAATTACCTAATTACTTTATTATCACTTGTTGATAATTTTCTTAATTACAATGCCTCATTACCTTCATACTTTGTATTAACATTGGTATTTTCATGCCTCTAGCATTTTTAGAACTTACAAGGGTATTAGGGTCTTTTTATTACTTTTGAATATTCTTCTACAATTTCTCCAAGTTTGTAACTTAATAAATTACCTAAATTAGGGACAATATCCTTCCCTATTTCAAGTAGATTTTTACTTGCTTCTTTTATAGCTTTCACATGGTATTTATAACCCATAATGTGCTTAGGGACCTATTTGCAAATTCCCAAACTTCTAGGGACCTAATTGCAAATTTTCTAATTTCAAGAGAAATTACCCTAAGTCAGATTTTAGGGTATTACATTTCTCCCCCCGTTAAACAAAATTTCGTCCTCGAAATTTGCACTCTACCCACAAATCTCCGTACTATCTAAACTCCGTCCTATTCAGACTTTGGACTTCACGCGTCGGGTCTTTACTTTGTCTGCGCCGCCGCCCTCTTGTTGGTCGAGAATTCGGTTTGGTTTGACCATTATGATCTTGTCATTTCGTACTTTGATATATGATGTTTTCCGTGGTTCCCATACACCGCAGTTAACACCACAAATACCAAAATGTCTCCATGGTTCCCATACACCATGTTAACACAAGATTACCAAAATGTCTCCATGGTTCCCATACACCATGACAACATAAGATACCTCCTACTCAATGACATGATCACGGTAGAAAGATAACGAAGAAACACGGAATACGTCACGAAGATGGTTCACGTACCATACGATTTAGTTGAATAACTAACACATAGTTCATGCAACGCATAGAGAAAATTCCTTACTAAGAGAGATAGTACCTTGGACTCTCTCTGGAAGTTCTCTGTCCATTGTATCGTTCAGCTCATACATTCGGCCTGGGTCCTGTGGCCTGAATCCCGCAGGTTTCTCAGGACAGTCTGCGATGAAGTGTCCCGGCTTCCGACATTTGTAGCAAATCCGCCTCCTATCACAGTCCACACCAGGATGGTAGTTCCCGCATTTTGGACATGGTCGGGTTTCCGGCATTCTTGGGTTATTACGCTGCCCATTTTGGAATGGCCTCTTGCTGTCCCTTTGAGAGTCATTCCATGGTGCTTCTCTCTCCGTGAGGAGTTTTCACTACCGACCTCGCTACGACTGCGTTGTTGTTGTTGAAGTTTCGGATTTCAAATCCTTTCAAATTTCGTTCACTCATCCTACAAGTTTCCACAAACTAGTCAAATCTTGGAATCGTTGAGACATGAGTCTTTCACCAATTTCATACTTCAGCCCGTGGATTAGTATGTTCACCATACTCCTTTCATCATTGCCCTTCCGCAGTGCGGTGAGTATCGAGATAGATTGGTGAATCGGGCGTAGTAGTCGCCGAAAGATTCCCTTGTCCCCGCTCGGATATGGAGAAATTCGACTCCTTGTTCATTTGTATGCAAGGAGGGAAATACCGCTCATGGAACTTCTCCGTAAATTTCTCCCATGTCACGGACAAGAACGTGTCTGTAAGGTTGTTGCTATGACTTCCCACCAACGATCTGCGTCTCCTTCTAACCGGTAGATTGCCGCTTCAGCCTTGCGATTTTCGTGGCATTCAATTACTTTGAAAATCTTTTCCAATCTCTTGAGCCAATCCTCTCGCTAAGTCTAGTTTACCCCAAAAGTTGGTGGTTTCAGCTTGCGTAACTGTGTGACCCAATATTGTGTGGTCCGCACAATTCTCCCTTGTCGAGGGGTGACCGTGATCCGTCGACTCTTCTTCATGTTCCTCATCATTTTGCTCTTCCTCTTCCTCCTCTTCTTCATCATCATTTTCTTCTTCTTCATTCTCTTCCTCTTCCTCGCCTTGTCGCTCTTGTATTTGCCTTTGTCTTTCTTGTCTTTCGCCTATGAGATCGTCTATCGAGCCCTCTCGCTCCCGGAGAGTTCTTCTCGTTCTGTATCCCATTATGCTCCGGTTGATTCAGTATTTGATTT
This sequence comes from Acacia pycnantha, assembly GCA_025563575.1. Classification (NCBI taxonomy): domain Eukaryota; kingdom Viridiplantae; phylum Streptophyta; class Magnoliopsida; order Fabales; family Fabaceae; genus Acacia; species Acacia pycnantha. The sequence goes on along the minus strand of JAMWYP010000018.1, from coordinate 2,740,484 downwards.
GGGTCATGATCGTGTATCGGTCCCACTGAGGTTGTCCGCCTCGCCCTTCCGCCTCTACCTCTGGGTACTCCGGCTCCTCTCAAATTTGCCATGTCTCGTTCTTTTCCTTTATTAGGGAAAAAGTTAGATACAGGGGAACATTTCGCATATCGTAGATTTTCTCGCACTAGTATCTATATCGCACCTAGGCTCTATCGTACTTATAGACTTTATCGCACATATCGCACATAGAATTTACTCGACACATAGACTTTATCGCACTTAGTATTTTCTACACATAGTCTTTGCTATCCTCAGTTTTCACACCATAAACAAATAGACACTCGCAACGTTTCCTTCGTCAAATTATCGTTGGTTCTCTATATTCGAGAACGGGTACAGAGTTACGTATCGGAAGTTTCGCTACATGAGTCAAATACTACATGTACTTATCTTTGCTGGTTTCGGAGTTCAGAGTAGAGCATTTGAGCGGAAAAGTAACTGATATATATTTATAAACTGCCGTAAGTCTGGCTGGTTACAACTACGGTACAATAACCGAGTATTTCAAAAACAGATAATAACAAAAGGGAAGGCTTCCGCCGAAACATCGAAAGGAAGTCTTCACTGGGGCTTCTACTCGGCTGCTTGCCTCTCTCCTCGGTCCTGGTCCTCCTGAGCTTGACGCTATGTTAAGAGCCGAGATCCGCACCGGATCTCGGAGTAACGGTTAACCTCATGTTTACATATACGAGATACAACATATGTATTATACAATCAAACATATCCTAACAATACATAAACCCCTACCGATACGTCACACCTAGCAATTGATTCACACCAAGCATTTGTTCACACCAAGCACCTCACACCTAGCCAACATTTCACACCTAGCAATCGCATCCCAATACCCCGCAGGCTTAATCATAATAACAAAGACATAACACATCACAGCTATTAACTACCACATTAGGCATACAATACACATAGTACACATACGTACACAATATCCATCGTAGTTAGTGTTACAAGACGCGAACGTACCTTCGTTGACTGGATTACGGTATTTCTAGCACGCTTTTACTAAAACCTGTACTTTTACGGAAAATCGTGAAACAATGCAGACGTCGGGCGCGTAACGGCAGCAGTAATCAACGCTTCAGATATCCTATGAGAATAATGTCACTTCCATTAGTAATTTGACATTATAACGGCATTTTAGGTAAAAATTACCATTTTGCCCCTATAACCCTACTTGGCGGAATTTCGCAACGCTCGCTACATAGGCTATTTTCTTCCCAAAATTTCGCCAGAACTTCGACGCATTTATGATTCTTGAAAATAAAGACTAAAATAGCCCTCCCATATGATACCCAAATCATAAAAAATAAAGACTATTCTAGCCTTACTAACTATTAAACTAAAGACTAAAGACCGAAGGACTTACCCGTTGAAGACTTCTAGCGAGAACTTCCCCGAGCTTCTCTCTCTACTTTCTCTCCCTAGAATTTCGAAATAGGCAAGAAGGAATGGTGTGAAGAAAAGTGAAGGAGGGGGGGTATTTATAGAAACGGTGGTAGGGTTTCTACTGTCTGATCAACTTTGTGAAGCGATCCGCCGTCCAAAGCAACTTTTCAAAAAAACCCTTTCTTCCCTTTGTGTTCACACTTGACCGAAATTCAAGGGGTTTGGCCAATGGGAGGTGGCCATGTGTCACCTTCCATAAGCTTTCAGACCGATTTCTCCGATCGGTACCCGATTCGCGTGATTTCGGAAAAATCTCAAAATTCAGGATTTACAACTTTGAAAACATATTCTCACTTAGTAGAAATGTCCAAGTTAACCTATATTTTGATTCCATATAGGGCCCCAACAGTCCAGTTGAGTCTTTCTCAAAAACGTGTCCAAACGCGTCCTGTCGAAACTTGTTTTCTAAACACCCATCTCTTCGTAAAATTCACTGAATCCAATTATGTTCATGAAAATTCCCAATTCTTTTCCAAATGTCACAACATAACCTTTTCGTCCTTTTGGCTATCTGGCCTTTTCTCAGAATTTCCCATTTTTTTTTTCGTTTTTTATTTTATTTTATTTTCTGCACTTTATTTTTTAATTAATTATTTAATTAATTATTTAATTAATTAAATAATTATTTTTACATAATCTCTTACAACATTTTCCTATTGGTCAATTCTTGCATTTAGGCTTAAAAATACCTAAACTCATCCTTTTTCCTTCAAATTTTCCAATTAATTAACCAATATATTTATGCTAATTTTTAGCCATTTATCACTAATTTTGGAGCTTTACATAATTATCTCCGAATTTTCTATACTTGTGCTTAAGTAATTAGCCAAAATTACCTAATTACTTTATTATCACTTGTTGATAATTTTCTTAATTACAATGCCTCATTACCTTCATACTCTTGTATTAACATTGGTATTTTCATGCCTCTAGCATTTTTAGAACTTACAAGGGTATTAGGGTCTTTTTATTACTTTTGAATATTCTTCTACAATTTCTCCAAGTTTGTAACTTAATAAATTACCTAAATTAGGGACAATATCCTTCCCTATTTCAAGTAGATTTTTACTTGCTTCTTTTATAGCTTTCACATGGTATTTATAACCCATAATGTGCTTAGGGACCTATTTGCAAATTCCCAAACTTCTAGGGACCTAATTGCAAATTTTCTAATTTCAAGAGAAATTACCCTAAGTCAGATTTTAGGGTATTACACTGGCTGAAGACTATAAATTTAGCGCTTCTTGGGAGGCAACCCAAGGGTTTTGTTTGCATATTTTATTTTTATTATTATTATTTTCTTTTCTTTCTTTCTTTCAGTTTTTTTTTTCTTTTTTTCAGGTTTGAAGAATATCACTCCTCTAGTTGTTGCAAGGTCTTACTTGAACACTCTCTTCTCCCTAAAAATTTGAAACATCATGGATGGTACAAGAGGAAGCACTCCACATCAGAGTTAGAGGCTTAAACCAGAGGAGTACTAGTTCCTTTCCCTCTTTATATTTTTGCAACATTGAGGACAATGTTTGATTTAAGTGTGGGGGAGAGATATTTCTTTGGTTATGCTTGTCCTTATGTAATTGAAATTTTTTTTTATTTGAGATTTTTGCATTGTTGAGGATTATACCTTAACTTTGAGCATCCTCATCTTAGAGAGTATTATCAAGTAAAACAATAAAAAGGAAAAGAATGTTTCAATTAAGCCCCTGAGCATTGAATTTTTGTAGCAATCTGGAGATGGACTATGGGAATAGGGATTAGTTTGGAATATGATGATCAACAAATTATTAGTTTTTTTTGAATATTTTGATACCTGATTCCTCTAGGAGATGAGATTATGCCTTTTTTTTTTTTTTTTTTTTGGCCAAGTAAAACTTTTGTTTAGGGAAAGGACTCAAGTGAGTTATTATGAAAAAAAAAAAAAAAAAAAGAGAAACACAACTCCAATGACTACTCTAGACCTACTTAGTAACCGGTGCTGCATCACCCATGTGCAGGGGTCGCACAAACGATAAGGTCAAAGAGGGTTATGAGTTGAACTAAAAGCCTCTTGAGGTGCCTGTTGGAGTAACCGAGTAACCGGTGCTACATCACCCATGTGCAGGGTCGCGTCAAAAGGGGACCTACAACGGCTCAAGAAAAGTATAAAAAAAAAAGAAGAAGTTATTTCTTACATGAGGATCCCTATGAAATTAACTGCAAAGCTTGGTTTAGTGGGGGCATTTGAATTTTTCTGGAGGAATTAAGTAGGATAATATTCTTTTACTAATCTTATGGTTTGACTTGCTACTTTCTGATCCTTTGATCATGGGACGTTAAGGGATTGTCACGATTGTTTAAGGCTGATGGCTTAGTGATCTATTCTTATAAGACATTAACTTAAATAAGATTTGATGACATGATCTAGGTGTGGTGGTAAAATGCTCTCTGTTTAGGAATGTCATAAGCAATGTTCTTTTCAGATAATGAATTCTCTTTCTTTTGCTTGAGGACAAGCAAAGATTTAAGTGTGGGAGAGTTGATAAGTGCATATTTTATAATTAAATGAGTATCAATTCTGAGATATATTGGATTAAATTTATTACTATTGTATATATCTTGCAGGAGTTATTAGGCGATTGAGAAAGGAGCGAGAAAAGGAAATCAATTTGAATTAATTGTGTGGTATGATAGAGTGAATCATTAAATATTTGGAGGTGATTGGAGATCTCAAAAGGATATTGCATATCCTTTATTTAAGAAAGAAGCAGATCACGGCTCAAGTCAACCTAAGGGAATTATTATATAAAAGAAGGGGCAGCACACAAAAAAGAAGGACGGAAGAAAGAAAAAAACATCCTTATGCTCTCTAAATTTCGGTACTTACCAAAGGTTTAGAGAGGAAAAGGACGGAAAGAAATTAAGAAGAAAACGAAGGAAGAGACGGCTGAAGAAAGACAGAAGGACGCAAGAACAATTCTAATTTTCATCTCTTTTCTTTTATTTTGTTAACCTAGCCATGATTGGCTAGTCTTCTTTAGTAGTTAGGGCGAGGATGAACCCTATGCGAATTTGAGTATTTGTTTGAATTCTCTATTGAACGTTATTTACCATGATTGAATGAATTATCTTTGCTTAAAGCTTTCTTAAAGATTGATCACCTTTTGGATTGTTCATAAGTTGGTGTATGACAATAGAGATGTTGGTGCATTTAACTAGAACCGTTAATTCATCATAGAGTTGCATGACCTAGACATAGGCTTACGAGTTTATGCGATCTCATAATTCTGGTTTATATAATCTTTCCAAACAATACTAAGACATTAGGTTGTTTTCAAAGATAACGGACTAAGGTAAGCGTCAAGACATTGGGACTTAGTCTAATTTTAGAGAATTGATCGTCAATCATGGGAATAATAATCAATTAGGGATTTAATTCAAATACTTAGAGGAACATAGGGAATTCTATGCCCTAGCCGCGTTTTTCTTGATTACTTATCTTTTCTAAAATATTCTTCTTGAAATTCTTGATTCTTAATTCTTCTTCTTTATTTAATTCCTTAAAATTCTATTTGGTTACAACTCACCCCATATTACTCTATTCATCCAACTAAAGCAAAAATAACTAATTAGTGATTGGAATACTATTCCTCGTGGGACGATCTTTTTCTCACTACTTTATTACTTATAACGACCGGTGCACTTGCCAAAGTCGCTATCAATGATCCCTGCATTATAGGCACAGTCAAGGGTGATTGGCAGTTTACCTTTATGAAGGAAGGTTTCCCGCCTAGATCTCTTTCCATTGGGCCTTGCTCCTGCCAGGCCCATTACTCAAGTCCATAACAGTATGGATATCAGAGGAAGTTTGTTGGCTGCCATGTCGGAGTTGGAAAACACTTTACTGAATCAAAATATATAGTGTTGCTCGCTATTGAGAAAATTAATGAATTAGTGTGATGGTATGCATGAAACTAAACAAATAAAATTAGTGTTCACATTTGGAAATGATTGCATTGAGGGATAATGAAGCAGCGTAGGATATGGATATAATGCATCCAACCAGAAAGTTTGAGGGGGAGAAAGACATGGGACTTGAGAAATTGCGGGGATGACACTGATGGTGGAGGAAGAGTGAGAGAGATAATTTTTTTTTAATAAAGAAATAATAATTAAAAAGCAATAATATGAGGCCCACAAAATCAAAAAATAACGGAGGCTAACCTCAGTTAACAAATGTAGCATTTTTACCCTATTTATGAAAGTTAATTGGCATTTTTACACCTGCAAATAAAGTATATAAATAGTGTAATACGCATATTTGGAAAAAGTATATAGGTAGTTTTGCACGTTAACTCATTTTAAAAGTTGTTGAAATATAAAATCTGGTTAGATATAGATTATCAACATCTAAATGGTTCCATAATATAAGCTATTCATAATCTTTCAAAACCTTCAAATTTTTCTATCTTGAAAAACCTAAATGGTTCATATTTTAATATTACTTAATCAACTCTTAAATAATATATATATTTAAAATAATTATTCCAGTGAAATATTTCATTTAAAAAATTTCTTAGATATTTCATTAGTTGTGTATAGACCCTAGGTGCTTATATTAATATTATATATCTTTTAAATATATACTCTAGGTATTTATATTTTTGCGATTTGAGTTTGCATCAAATTTATGGAAAAAATTAGAAGTCATTAGACACGAGGTGGAAGCTATAACTTTTTTTTTTTTATAATGAATTTAAGGATATAACCAACTTTCCTTTGTTAGAAAGGAAATGAAAGGCAGAAAATATAATGAGAGAAAACTTTCAAAAATAATAAAAAAAATATTTTTCCTCGTATATGTTAGAATATAAGGGATTAAATGATTAGTTAGTAAATTGGTTAGTTAGTTAGGGGCCCTAGCCTATATAAAGGGTCTTAGGTTAATAAGATTGATGAGTTAGTGAGAATCACAATGTACTAATTGTAAGAGCAATAAGCTCTATTCTCAATATACTTCATTCCTCATATTCTTTCTCCCTAATTATCCTCTCTAATTAGATTAGTTAACATGGTATCATAGCATCCAGGTTATTTTTTTCTTCCCTACCGGCGGCCCAAACGAGATGCACGCCGAAAGTCCAAGAAAAAAACAAGATCCGGACCTCAAGAAATGCTGCAGTCCATTAAACGAAGCCAACCAAGCCCACGTTGCACTGATGATTCAAGCATGGTCTGTCAAGCTGTATGAACACGTGAAATGGTTTCTCAAGACTCCACACATGCCAGCTCAACGTGCAGGACCAATCACGTCACAGTCAAAGAGTCCAGGTGAAAGGCACGGCTCACAGAGACACAGACGCAGCCTCTCTTCTTTTTCAAATTCTCGATCTGGAGGCATGACTCAAAAGAAGAAACCAAAACGAGTGAGCAGCGGACGGGTTTTCTGGGGTTCAATTCCGAACACCACCGTCGCCATTGCCGTCCAAGATTACGGAACCACTGTCACTTCCGCGTTTTTGCCACTCGCTTCGCTCCTGGAGATTGGCTCCAACCTGCGTGAAATTTCCCCCATGCTTGGCAGAGCAAGAAGGAAGACGACTGTCATTGCTGGATCTTTGAATAACACAATCGGATCTTGAAATCTCGGCTGGGTTCTTGGCGGGAGAGGGACGACATCAAGATCGTCCTCACCGTTCACGAATTTGGCACCAGAAGACCTTCTAGTTCGTGGTTCACTTGTCTTTGGAGTTCTGTTCCCATCATCGGCGGTAATCGAACGAAGAAGGAGAGGTGCAAGAAGGCTTCAAATCTCGTTTCTCACATATGAAGATTAGTGCAATATTGAAGACGGTTCTGAAATGGGAAAGAATGACCTCAGTAGAGTAGAGTAGAGAGCTAAGACGCCTCCTCCTCCAGGTCACCCAAGAACGGGCAACGCACACACTCTCATTTATCGTGGATTCAGGAGTACCTGCGCAGAGAGCTCACGCACAGGGAAGAATCACACACTCTCATTTACCGTGGATTTAGGAGTACCTGCGCAGAGAACTCACGCACAGGGAAGAATCACACACTCTCATTCACGAGGTTCTTGATCGGAACAGGGCTCGTAAGATTCTTGGGATTTTTAATGGTCTTGGTAGTTTGGAATCACTGACTTTGGATTCTGAGAACAGAGCAAGGCTTGTTCCAACAAGGAGGATGAGTAATCTGGATGACTTTGAAAGTCCCTTTTGTTTTGTTGCTGAATATTTTGGTTGGTTCTTTTATGCTTCTTTGAAGATTCTCTAAAATTTGCATATTCTCGATTTTGCATTTTGCCTACTCTGGTCTGGTATTTCGATTTTGCCAATTTAATTGTTGCATATAATCTGCTGGCTTCTGCGTTCGTGCCTCTCATCAAAGATTCTACCTTGGTAATCGAATGAGGAGATTGATGATTTCAAGAAAAGTTTTCCCATGGCCACTACACTATACAAACTAGTTACAGAACGGGGTCCTTGGAGTTCCTTGTCTAGGTGGGCACTTGAATCATATTTGAAAGGTGATGTTGGCAAGGCATTTATGCTGTATTCAAGAATGGCTGAGATGGGCTATGAGGTGGTACAAAGTAATGCTACTTGGATTCTTGAGATTTTCTGTAAGGAAAAAAGTTTGACAAGATTAAAGAACATGTTGCAACCTATAAGAAATCAAAGAAGGAAGAATTATAATAACTAGAAGGTGGGCAAGCAAACCAAAATGCTGGCTTCGTCTTCAATTCATCATAAACGAAAATCACAAGGTGGGGTATTACCTTCAAATATTCATTTACATCAGCCTTCATCTGCTTAGCCTTGACTGCTGCATCAACCTCCAAAAAGATTCGAGGGGATAAAGTTATTTCTTGAAGCAAATCAATCTGCAAAAGAAAGCAGAAAAGGAAGTTGTGTCATGCCAATATTCAATATTGTGACCAAGAAAGTAGACAATATGAGTTTTAAAAGACCTTTAGATTAGGCGTGGATGGATCTGGTAGCCTTATACTATGAGGAAATGCACTTAAAATAAAGTCAACACGCTTTGACGAGACAGGGATGATAAACTCACCTCAAACTTTCAATTTCAATTTGAAATCTAACAGCACTTGATATTCTATATATGATTATACAGTAATAACAGATAGCATAAAATAGCTTAAGAATTTTGTACCTCATCCACATACATTATGTTCGTAATCAAGCCTTCTTCTTTCAACTATCTACTTGATAGATTCTTCATTTATGAAATTCTCAATCTCTTCTCTTTTTTTCCTGCATAAATTTAGCAGAAGTCTGTAAGTTAATTAATTACTTCAAGGTTTGATTACAACTTCAAATGCATGTGAACCTCTTGAAGAAGAGACTTTATCCAGCCAATTTGTATAAATATCGTCAAGCAGTGCAGTCATCATCTCACAGGTTTCTTCAGACATAGTTCTACGGGCTAGCTGATCCCCTGCACTTTTGTATTTCCCAATCATTCAACTTGCGGTTCAATCCCTATGTTATCTAAAACATCTGAAAAGAAAAAGAAAAACAAATTATTTAAAATTAACATTTGATCCAGGCTAAGGAATAGTCATCAAAGGACACCAAAAGTTGCAGAGTTTATCTCTTGAGCTTTCTTACAAAGAAAAATGTTTCAAAGCCAACCAAATCATGAGATGATGCAGAAAGTATTAAAATAATATTGATGCAACTAATATTGCAGGGGTAATATGTACCAATTTACTGGAAAGACATGTTGGCACCAAATTTGTGAATAAGCTATATGGAAAAAGCACAAATTGGTTGCCAAACTTCAATTTGAACTATACAAACCTGCATGCTAAAAGACACATTAATTGATAACAACAAAACTGTAGTAGTTGCAAAAAGATGAGACATAAAGATAATTCTCTTACAAGTTTATATGCAAATTGCAAAGACTTTCCTGAAGGAATCATATTGCATATAAGAATCTGTGAGTTTTAATACGCAATAGATACACAAAGTCACTAGTCATATGTAAAATTTTATTTTAATTATTGAAGACATTGCCCCAACCCCCTAAAGAAAAGTGATAGATCAAAACTTGAAGGTCCCATATATTGACTCAAATCTTGTAAACATCCACAGAAAAGCAAAGTCAACTTACAACGATGCTTGAACAGTGAATCCAAACAATGAAAAATAAGCACTTGGAGGGGCATAAAATCATTCCAATAATACAGAACCTTACCGAGATCACTGAACCCTTCGCGGTCCAAATCAAATCCCGAGATCTGTTCAAATCACAACAAGATTAGGTTGAAAAATTGCAAAACATAACAAACCCCTCAAATTCAAAACAAAACCAGGAGAACCAAATAATCATTCCAATAATACAAAACCTTACCGGAGCTCAGAGATCGATTCGGAGGTCGAGGACTGACGAGTGCAGGTGAAGACTGAGAATTTCTAATCCGTCAATTACCCAGAAGCAGCGGAATGATTTGGGGGCGGACGGAGCGTGACTGCGTGAGTTGAGGGAGAAAATGAAATTGCCAAAAAGAACGGGATAACAAAGCGTTCGAACCGGGACCTTCCACACAAATGGCCAGAGCTTTAACCAATTAACCCAACTAAATCTATCGTATTAGGATTCCTTCACAAAATATATATTTTTTATATTTTTTATGGGTTCACTTGCCCACATAAACACTAGTGTGGCTCCGCCCCTGCTTCAAGGGGCATTATGATCATGATGACGCACATTTTTTTTTTATTAAAAAAGATTGAATTTTATAAGAATAATATAAGAAATTCAAGGTTTTTATTTTAATTAATTTCATTATAAAATCCTATTTGTAATTTCTCCTTTTACCTATTTCATTTACCGTTGACCATTCAACATGAAAAAAAAAAAATGCGATGGAATACAATTATTGCCAGACACAATCACATGCTTGAAAAGATTGCTGAACCCTGTATGATGTGAAGCGACTCCCTTTCCACATGAAATACGGTCCCAACAAAGATTTAGTGGTGGAAAGTTTAAAGATTTGGTTGTTGAAGAAATTGGAATTAAATTAATACTAATTCTCAAAGAATGAATTACTAAGTGAAAAGTCAAGATAATTATTGCTCGTAAGGGGTGAACTCTAATGAAAAATCCCGGCAACACACATGTAGGGTAAGTTATTTAAATTGTAGAACAATTTTAATTATTTTTATTGGTGTGTGAAATTTTTTACTTAATATCTTATAATAAGAACTAAAAAAAATAGCAAAGGTCACGAGCCTAGAGTTTTGACTGTTCCCAAGATTGATGGAGCTCCACTGAACAGGTTAAAGGATATTTTAAAGGGGTAAAAAGCGAGGGATAGTGATTTTTTTCATTTAAAATCCCAACAATTAGTTATTGAAATTTGAATGCTACTTGGATTTTGATAATAGTACTATCTCCGGTCCTAATTATAATATTTTTGTAGTACAATTTTTACTACAAACTTATTTTATAATTAAGACCAAAGGTAATATATTTTAGGGATTTTTCTTCAAAAGAATATTGACATTATTTTACCTTTTGTTTTCACTCACTCATGAGAGCCAAAAAGCACGGACCTAGCTTAGGTCCTTTGCTTTCTTCCCTCCGCTGGATGAAACTACGTTGTTTTGACGCAGTTTCACACGCTTAATCCCTTTTTCTAAAAAAAATAATAATCAGGCACTCCCAGATAGTGAAAAGATATTTCAAGATACTGAATGGTATTAAAAAAATTATTTATGTTCTTAAAAAATTATTTTAGGATCTTGAAAAAATGATTCAAGTACTGAATGCTACTAAAATTATGTTTAAGAATATTTTTCAAAATTCTAAAATAATTTTTTAAGATCATGAATTATTTTTTCAGTACCAGTCAGTATCTTGAAATATCATTTTAGTACTAGCCAGTACTCTGAAATATATTTCTCACGACCCTAAAATATTTTTTCATGATCCTAAAATAATTTTCAAGATCATGAATTATTTTTTCAGTATTAGTCAGTATGCTGAAGTATTCTTGTAGTACTAGTTAGTACCCTCAAATATTTTTTCATAATCCTAAAATAATTTTTTAAGATAATGAAGATTTTTTTCAGTATCATTCAATATCTTGAATTATCTTTTTATTATTAGGGAGTGCCTAAATTTTTTTTTTTTTTAGAAAAAGGGATTAAGTGTGTGAAATTGCGACAAAACGACGCAATTTCACGCAGCAGAGAGAAGAAAACAAAGAGAATGTGGTGACTATCTAGCCCGAATGGCTCAGGACAATAATCAAGATTTTAATGTCTTATTTAAACTGGAATGTGGGGAAGTCTCCCAGTCTAATTAGCAGACGTTTTGTACCTATCAAGCTACTCCCTTTGGTCCTTATTATAAGGCACCAACCACCAACATTTTTTGGTCCTTATTATAAGGCACCAACTTACTTTAACTAACTCATTTATTACTATTTTTCCATTATGCCCTCATTTTTAACTAACTCATTTAAACCTACATCATTAAAGTAGGGGTAAAGTTGGAAACATTTAGGGAGAATTCGTACTAAGGCCCAATTAATGCCCAAAAATGCAAAAAGGGCCCCAACCACTTTCCTCTATCACAAATGGCCCTAGGGCCCTTTCTGCAATTTAATGTGAAAGCGAAATGACCAAAAAACCCAAATTACTTTTTGAAAAAAGCACCGCACACTCGAAAATCCTTGGCTCGATCGCTCTCTCCCCTTTGCTCGATAGCACTCAAACTCTCTCCCTTGCTCGCCTCGATCGCTCTCTCTCCCTTGCTCGATCGGTCTCTTGGTTGCGCCATCTCCTTGCACGATCGCTCGCTCGCCGCCTTGTCGCCGTCTTCGCTTTGCTCCGGCCACCGTCTGAAGTTCCTGCGTAGGTAAGATTTTGGGGATTAGGTTTTTTTTGTCCCATTCTTTTGGTCCCATTCTCCCTATTTCTTAATCGCACTCCCCTTCCCAAAAATGGAGTACATATAAGCTTAATGAAGGTCTGCGTTTTATATTGCTGCCTCAAATTTATTTTGATTTGCCGTATTTGCTCTTTTTTTGTTGTTGTTTTCACAAGTTCTTTTCTTGCTTATTTCACAAAAAGCATTGTATAAACATTGATACTCTCAATCTGTTTCAGCAACCAAGACCCTGAACAGAGGTATTTCTGAGTTCGTAGTGATAGCAGCAGACACTGAGCCACTTGAGATTCTTCTCCATCTTCCTCTAGTTGCTGAGGATAAGGTGACTTTGGATGCTTCTTTTCTTTTCTGAAAACTTTTTTTTTCCTGCAATGAATTGAATTAGCAGTTTTATTTCATGTTCTTGGCCTTTTCTGTCTATTCTTTTCTGCATTGGTGTTTTGCCAAAATTTGTTGTTTGATTGTTATGTAACTAGATACTATGCCTACCTGTTCCCTGGATTATTGAGAAATGATAAGCTAATCTTTTAAATATTTGTTATATGCTAGGAAGCTACTTCATTCAGCTATGCCTCTGGTGATATTCTCATGGCCCATCATCTTAATGTGAATGGCCTTTATCTTTTTGGTTGTCATACTGAAGAATCCTTGAATAATTTATTCATCTCTTGTCCATATGGGTTCAATGACAAGAGGAACTCAGAAGGCTCATTTCAAACTTATGGGTTCTACACAAAGGGACACAAGGTTCTTCGGTTCACTAAAGAATTCTTCAAGCAACACGTGCAAAGCCAAAAAGTGTTGTCCATCATTGAGGAGTCTCAGAAGTAGAAGATGAGACATTAGGCAGCATAGTTGTTAGGACACATTGTAGTTGATCACTTGTTGTGTACACGTGCATATGTATTTATGACAAATTTGTATTCATGAGAATGACCTTTAACATTTGTATTTCTGTAGATTGTCTACGATGCTAACTTGACCATTTGAATTCAATGACAAGAGGAAATTTTTCCTTCTTTTATGATATTTGTTCATGATATGAGAAAAAAAATGCAGCTGGAAACGCCCCCTGATATTGTTGTAAATGACCCCTGATATTGTTGTAAATGACCCCTGTTATTGTTGTAAATGACCCCTGTTATTGTTGTAAACTCGAGCCAAAATGCCCTTGACTCGAGCCAAATTACAACAATATCAGGGGTCATTTACAACAATAACAGGGGTCATTTACAACAATAACAGGGGTAATTTACAACAATATCAGGGGTCATTTACCACAATATCAGGGGTCATTTACCACAATATCAGGGGTCATTTACGACAATATCAGGGGTCGTTTACCACAATATCAGGGGTCATTTGCAACAATAACATGGGTATATTACAACAATATCAGGGGTCATTTACCACAATATCAGGGGTCATTTACCACAATATCCAGCTACATATATATTTCAATGTCCTTTACATTTGCAAGACACTATGATCACTGTGTACATAAATGAGACTTGGATACAATTGTGACAATAATATCCAACCTTCATTTACAACAACACCAAAAGCATCTACAAAATCATAATGACAACATCACACACCATCTCCAAAAATAATACGGTGTACACATGATAATATGTTTCATTATACCTTATTAAATGTTCAACCCCTTCATCATCTACAAGATCAACAAATGTAGATGCATCCATGCTTAGTTTGAACTTCACGCAAATGTCAGTACTTTCATTCCCATTTAAAGACGCTATGATTCTGATCAACTCCTGATATGTTGTTCCTTCTTTAATGCATTTTGTTCTTACCCTTCCACCAACATAGTCACTTTCTTGTCCTTCCCCACAAACAATGTTACCCCCCACATGGAAGAAACATAATAGATTCTTCCCGGAAGTACTAGCCATCTTTAATTATGATCTGCAACATAAAGTTAGTATTAACAACTTTAATAAATACATTAGCAACTAAAACCGTAGCTATTTACAACAATCTCATTTCACCTTATCACATTCAGTCATTCCCCTAACAAACAGACCTCCCTTTGTTTCCATGCCCAAAAACAAGCAGTAACCTACAACGTTTTTACATTCACCTTGTATTAACAACTATATCACTCATATTAACAACTATAATGATCATATTAACAACTATAACAATCATATTTGTTTTCAACCCAAAAAACAGAGCAACATTTTTCCACCCAACCCTAAAATGATTAAAGTCCAACTAGAATTGTGATGATGATATCTTGATGAAAAACTTAGTATTTCATACCTATTTCCAAGCCGATAATAGCATAAATTTAGCCAAGCTCCAACCTTTCAACCAGCTGACCTTCTAAGTGGAAAAATATGTTCAAGAACAAATAAAAACCCACTGAGTTCAGAATAATGCAGTAGATGATGATCAGAACACACTTCGGAACAATCTGAGAATGAACGATCGCCTCCCTGCGTTGAGATATAAACGATCGTAACCCTCTCGCTTGCCTTGCGTCTCTCCTACGTTACGTTATGTTTCGCCACTTTTTGCCTTTTTTCATCGGGCGCCAAAACCATCTGCCTCCTTTTTTTTTTTTTTTTGTCCAGACTCTCTTTCTTTGTTTATTAATCTAGGGATATTAATGTCATTACATTAATTCATCAAATAGCTATTAGGGCCCTAGGTCCATTTGTGATAGAGGAAAGTGGTTGGGGCCCTTTTTGCATTTTTGGGCCTTAGTACGAATTCTCCCAAACGTTTATTACTTTTAGACCTAATTAATGACTTAACCTCCATTCCTTAGTCCGCGAGAAAATGGTAGTTGATGCCTTATAATAAGGACCAGAGGGAGTATTTGCTTGCCTTTGTATTGTAAAAAAAAAAAAAAAAAAAAGAGAGAGGGAAGTAAACAAAGGACTTAAGCTAAGCCAGGTGACTAATGTGCAATGCAAGTTGTTTCAGACTGAGTTGATGATAATAAATACCAGCTTCTAGCTAGCTAGTTCTACGTCATATTCATGACTCAACGATGACGTACACCACAATTATATAAAAATTGACGCGACTTGAGACATGGACTCATATGAGGGTCACTCCAAAGCGGCAATCAACTTTTGATTTGGAAATATTATTCTTTGGTTATTCTAAAATGTGGGGACTATTTTATATAGAAACCCTTTAGTATGTAGTATAATTAATTGAAAAAATTTAAAAAAAAAATTATAAATATAAAAAGTAAAGTATATTAGGATTTTATATTTAAGACTAAATTTAACATTTAACAAACTATTATATTAAAAACTGAGGCTAGTATTATCATATTATCAAGTTTTTTTAAAAGAAAATTTACTGGTCACACATAAGAAATTTATAAATGGGTCGCTTTTAAATTTATTAGTCAATTTTATATTGCTAGGTTAAAAAAACAAAAAATTATACGTATCCTTTCAAGTTGAACAGTTAGTTTCAAGGGGCATTATGATCATGCGCACATTTTTTTATTAAAAAGAATGAATTTTCTAAGAATAATTTCATAAATTCAAGGTTTTATTTTAATTAATTTAATTATAAAATCCTATTTGTAATTTCTCCTTTTACCTATTTCATTTACCATTGACAATTCAAAGTGAAAAAAGAAAATGCGATGGCTTTGCTGATCATAAACATGTGTATGTATCTGTAATACCCGGATATTTATTATCTGGAATATCATGAATTAAATGGATATTTCTGACAAGTGAAACTATTGTCTCCAGACTTGTGTAAATTTAGCTTATTATTCTAAGTTAAATTCTGTAGGAAGTTAGGAAATTTAAGGGCCAAAGTGCCAAAATGACCAAAATGCCCCTGTAAAGGGAAATAAACTTAGAAAATTCATGAAAAATTCTGAAAGACAGTAAAATGATCAATTGAATTAAGAGAGTATACTATCTCTAATTACGGTAATTTAATAAATTAAAAACTTGGGAAAAATGTATAAGAATGTCCAAAAGGTAATAAAAGACCAAAATACCCTTACAAATTATAGAATAATGTAAGAGGCATGGAAATACTAAGGTTAATGCAAGAGTATGAGGGTAATGAGGCATCCTAATTAATAAAAATACCAACTATGGTTAAAAGAATAATTAAGTAATTAATGGCTAATTACTTAAGCATAAGCAAAGGAAATTCAGTAATAATTATGGGAAGCTCAAAAATTAGTGGAAATTAGTTGAATATTAGTAAAAATATATTTACTAATTAATTGGAATTTTTGTGAAAAATAGTTGAGTTTAGGTATTTTTAAGCCTAAATACAAGAATTGACCAATTAGGTATTTTTGTGGAATTTTTGGAAAATTAAATAAGTAAATAATTAAATAATTAATTAAATAAAAAAATAATAATATATATATATATATATATATATATTCAAAAGGGGGCTGCCGACATCTTTGTTGGTGAAAGAAGAAAAAAAAATTAATATATATATATTTATCAACTTGCAATATAATAATAATATAATTAAATATAGTGAATAGTAATTTAGAAATTAGGAAACGGATCCTATCTAGAGGTCTAGGAATGGGATTCTCAAAGTCAAGGTAAAATATTGATCAGTGGAATTTTATATTCCGTTAAACTCTTCCGGAAGTTAAGTCTGAAGCCGTTTGTGCATTTTCCTAATAAAACAAAATAGGGAAAAATGTGGATAGGCATATTTTTGGATAAGAAGAAAATAAATTCTAACTCAATATCTAGGAATGAGTTTAAATTTATATGGACATATTTGGAATCAGTGAATTATTTCCAAGAGATTGGTGATTTCAGAAATGCGTTCTTAAACCGGCCGCGTTCGGACACGTTTTTCGAGAAAGACTCAACTGGACTGTTGGAGCCCTATATGGAATCAAAATATAGGTTAACTTGGACATTTCTACTAAGTGAGAATATGTTTTCAGAGTTGTAAATCCAGAATTTTGAGAGTTTTCCGAAACTACGCGAATCGGGTACCGATCGGAGAAATTCATCCGAAAGCTTCTGGAAGGTGACACGTGGCCACCTCCCATTGGCCAAGACACTTGGATTTTCGGCCAAGTGTGAATGCAAAAGGGGAAGGAAAGGGTTTTTTGAAAAGTTGCTTTGGACGGTCCAGATCGCTTCTCACAAAGTTGATCCGACGGCCGAAACCCTACCTCCTTTTCTATAAATACCCCCCTCCTTCACATTTTCTTCACACCATCTCTTGCTCCTTTGGCCGAAATTCTAGGGAGAGAAAGAAGAGAGAGAAGCTCTGGGGGAAAGTTCTGCAGAAGTCTTCAACGGGTAAGTCTTTTGGTTTTTAGTCTTTAGTTCGGTAGTTAGTAGAATTATTAGATAGTTTAGTAAGTAGGGAATGAGATTCCTACTATTTTTTTTAGGCCTCATTGCATTGAAAAATGCCTGACGAGGTAAAAACTTGGTAGGGATCGAGTACCTGAAAAGTTGAAGCTTTTAGAGCTTTTTCAAAAGTAAGGGTAGAATTTGTTAGAATAGCCTTTAAATTTCGAGTATGATTGGGTATCATATGGGAGGGCTATTTTAGTTATTATTTTTGAAAATCATAGTTGCGTCGAAGTTCTGGCAAAATTTCGGGAAGAAAATTTGCTAGAGTAACGAAGTGCTGGTGAAATTCCGCCGATTAGTAGAGGGGCAAAATGGTAATTTTTACCTAAAATGCCAATTATAGTGTCAAATCACTAATAAGGGTGATATTATTCTTATAGGATATCAGAATCTCTGATTTTCTGCCGTCACGCTGCTCGACGAGCCGCTGCTTGAAGTTCACGTTTTTCCGTGAAAGTACGTTTTCCGCCGGTAGTACCTAACGTTGCCAACGAAGGTACGAACGCGTACTGTAACACTAATCTTGCACATCTTAAATACTTATATGTCAATGATATGTTCGTAGACCGTTATACAGACGATTATACGGGTTATAGTTTTGTAACGCCGCCCGTTTTCCTAGCGCGAGGACACGAGTGAGTATCGTGGCACCGGTGAATAGTGCGAGTGTTGTTGTTAATGTTTTACCTTATGGGGCTTTACATATTGCTTTGTGCTTATGTTTTGTCGGCATAATGATCATGCATCTATTGTATGCTTATGATATACTGTTGTATTAGCTCTAGAAATATCTGTTGTCTGTATACTGTATTGTTTGGGTATGATGTTAACCGTTACCTGAGATTCAATATGATGAATTGAATCTCAGCTGTAGCTTCAGGGTCAGGAGGACCACGGATCGGGGATCGAGGCAAGTACCCAGAGTAGGCGTGCAGCTGAAGACTATCTTTATCTTATCGTTTTCTATTATTCTGTTACTCTATTATTCCGCTATTTCCTTTTTAAACCTTAGGACTACTGTAATCTATACAATGTTACACAATGGTTGATGTTTTGGCTATGAACCGATTACTCTTTCGCTCTATTGCTCTACTCTGATTTAAAAAAAAAAAAAAATTCCGCGTTTCAAAATGGGATGTTACATTTTATGGTATCAGAGCATGAAATTCTGGCAAGTATTTAACTATGTTACCACGGACAGTTTGGTACCGAAGGCAAGGCTAGTCTACGTGGGTGTGCCATAAGTCATGCTAATCCGGTGAGGCCCCCATGGTAGACACTTACCTGGTCATTCTGTTCGGATAACGGAGTTAGGTTCTTAAGCCTTTTAACTTTGAGTATTTTTGAAAATGAGTATTGATTGGACCATTGATATAATGTGTAAAGATGAACAGAGACAATGACTAATATGCCTTTAGAGCCGGAGAAACCTGTCGGATTAGATCATTCATCTGATGATGACAACTGTGAGTATTTCAAGCTGTTAAGCTGTCAAGACGATTTGAGAGTGAATCTTTCTATGAACCCAACATCCTACGACAAGTTCTAGCTACGAACAGAACACTGATAAGTACTATACGATCAAAGCATTGGATGGCGGAACAACGCAGCAAGACTATTAGTATTAGATCGACTGATATGTATAAACCTTATGAAATGAATATATGTGAATATATGTTTGGTGTGCAAATTGTTTTGTCACTTCTAATATTTATATATTCTGTCATAATTGTTTAAAGGAAAAAAGAATAAAACATGGCCATCTTGAGAGGTGCTGGTGCACCGAGAGGCCGAGGCCGTGGTCGAGGCCGAGGTAGAGGAAGAGGCAGACAACCTCAGGATGAACGAAACGACGTACCGAATCAACCCGGACATGACGAAATTGAAGAGATGCGTAGAACTCTACAAGAACAAAGAGTATTGATTGATGCTCTCTTGGCAAGACAAAACCAACAGGACCAGGAGGCACAAAGACAATTGGAAGCACGTCAACATGAAGAGGAGCGAGAAAATGAAGAAGATAACAACAACAATAATGAAGATGAATATGATGACAATGATGACAACGACAATGATGAAGAGCCTGAGGGGTCTGAGAGATCCCAATCACCACCTAGGCGCGGTCAAAAAGAGAGAACCACTGATGTCCACAGGTGGTGGAAGAGTGTTTCCACAACCCTGCCCAGTCCTATTACGTGGGAGATGTTCCTTGAGCAGTTCAATGAACAATACTTTCCTCCATCAACACAGGTAATTAAAGAAGAAGAATTCCTGCAGATCAAGCAAGGAGCTGAGGAGTCATTCGACGACTACTTCGCCCGTTTTACCAACCTGTCACGGTATTCATCATACCTGAAAATCTACAAGAATGAGAGCTGGAAGGCTAACCGACTGGTAACCGGGCTGAAATACGATATAAGGGCAAGGTTAGTATCTCAGCAATTTCCGAAGATGGCCCAAGCAGTGGAATCCTGCAGGATGACAGAGCGCAACCTGAAGGAACTGCGCAAATCCCGAAGCCAGGACGGAAATAATGCAAGTCGCGGTGGATCCAACCGCGGAGGTACCTCACAGAAGAGGAAAGCGCCTTGGAGCGAAAACCGAGGTGGAAACAAGAGACCCTACCAACAGTATAGTCTCAAACAGCAGGGATCCCAGACGTGTCAGAAATGTAAGAAGTACCATCCAGGAGCCAACTGTGATGGGAAACAAGTCTGCTTCAGATGTCAGAAGCCTGGACACATTAGTCAGGATTGCCCCGAGAAGACTGCAGAGGCGAGACCTCAGAACACTGGCCGAATCTTTGCATTGACAAACACAGAGGCCAAGAAGTCCCTAGAGATGGTTCAAGGTACCATCTATCTCAATGGAAATCTACTTGAAGCATTGTATGACTCGGGTGCTAGTCACTCGTTTATTTCCTATGATTGTGCAAGTCGTTTAGGATTGCATGACTGTAGATTACCATTTGATCTTGTTGTATCTACACCGTTGGGTGTAAAGTCTTTAGCTTCTGATGCATGTATGAATTGTACTGCTGACGTGGATGGACGAGTTTCTAAAGTGGATCTTATCCGTCTACCTCTTCACGGCATCGACGTCATATTCGGTCTGAACTGGCTGACGGCCAACGGTGCGATGATCGACTGTGGCAAAAAGGAGATATCATTTGCCGGAGACAAGGTTGAAGTGAGCCTAAACTTTCTCTCTGCTACAGAAGCTGATCGGTGCATGAAGTAAGGATGTCATGCTTTCATGGTATTCTTTTCAGTCAAAGCAGAAGCTGACCTTTCACTTCAGGACATTCCTGTGGTGAATGATTTTCCTGATGTATTTCCGGAGGATCTTACCGAGTTACCTCCTATCCGAGAAGTGGAGTTCAACATTGATCGATGCCCGCACCCGGGTCAATATCTAAGGCGCCGTATCGAATGGCTCCTAACGAGATGCAGGAGTTGAAGAAGCAGTTGGAAGAGCTTTTGAAGAAGGGGTTCGTTCGACCTAGCGTTTCACCGTGGGGAGCCCCAGTACTTTTTGTAAAGAAGAAAGATGGAAGTTTCCGACTCTGCATCGATTACCGCGAGCTCAACAAAGTAACCGTCAAAAATAAGTACCCACTTCCCCGGATTGATGATCTTTTGGTCAGTTGTCTGGTTCCACAATCTTTTCAAAGATTGAATTGTGTTCGGGATACCATCAGTTGCGAGTTAAGGATGGCGATGTTCCCAAAACAGCTTTCAGAACCAGATATGGGCATTATGAATTCTTTGTGATGCCCTTCGGATTGACAAATGCACCTGCGGTATTCATGGATTACATGAACCGTATCTTCCGAAAACACCTAGACCAATTTGTGGTGGTGTTCATCGACGACATTTTGATATATTCTAAGAGCAAAGAAGAGCACGAAGAACATCTGCGAAAGGTGTTAGGCATACTCAGGGAGAAGCAACTTTTTGCTAAGCTGAGCAAATGCGAATTTTGGCTGCCGGAAGTGAAATTTCTGGGCCATGTTATATCTAGCGGCGGATTTGCAGTTGATCCAAGCAAAGTAGAAGCAGTTCTGGACTGGAAACGGCCAGAGACTGTGACGGAGATCCGTAGTTTTCTTGGTTTGGCGGGATACTACCGCAGATTCATACGGGATTTCTCGCGTCTTGCCCTACCATTGACAAAGCTTACGAGGAAGAATCAACCCTTTATATGGGGAGATGATTGTGAGGAAAGCTTCAGTCCGAGGGAGAGGTTGACTACAAAGACCGGTATTGATTATCCCGATCCAGATGAGACCTATGTTGTCTACAGTGATGCCAGTGGGCAAGGATTGGGATGTGTCCTAATGCAGCAGGGCAGGGTGGTGACCTATGCCTCTCGTCAGCTGAAACCTCACGAGTTAAACTATCCTACACACGATTTAGAGTGGCGGCTATCGTGTTCGCTTTGAAGATATGGAGGCATTACATGCGGTGTAACCGTAGAAGTGCATTGTGACCACAAGAGTCCGAAATACTTGTTCGATCAACGAGAACTCAACATGAGACAACGTCGTTGGATGGAGCTGATTAAAGATTACACCCTGGAGATCAAGTACCATCCGGGTAAAGCAAACGTTGTTGCTGATGCTCTTAGTAGAAAGACAGTGCAGGTATCATACATGATGATACAGGAGCAGAAACTGCTGGAAGATTTCAGAGACCTGAATCTATCCAACCAAATCTGCATGGGTCAGCACGCACCAGCTGATGCCTATCTTGCTACACTTCTTGCAAGTCAAGGGGAGTATGATCTGAGAGACGAAGTTGACGAAGCTCAGAAGCAAGATGATTGGGCTATCGAGATTCGTGAGAAGATCTCTCGAGGTGAGACCCAAGACTATGACCTATCACTTAGTGGTTTGGTCAGGTATAAACAGCGAATCTACATACCGCCAGTTGATGAATTAAGGCGGAAGATAATGGATGAGGCTCACAAGAGTAAGTACACTCTACATCCAGGCATGGTCAAGATGTACCAGAGTATGAAATCCGAACTTTGGTGGCCCGGCATGAAGAAAGACGTAGCAGAATACGTGGCCAAATGCTTGACCTGCCAGAAAGTAAAGATTGAACACCGTCGACCCCCTGGTCTTCTTCAAGGACTAGAGCTGCCGGAATGGAAATGGGAGAACATAACCATGGATTTTGTGGTAGGTCTGCCCAAAATCAGAAATCATGATACAATTTGGGTAGTTGTTGACAGATTAACTAAGTCAGCACACTTTATTCCCATCAGTATCCACTATTCTCCGGAACGATTGGCAGAGATTTATATCAAAGAGATAGTGAGGTTACACGGTGTCCCTACGAGCATTGTCTCTGATCGGGATACGCGGTTCAAATCCCGGTTCTGGCAAGCGTTACATGAAGGTATGGGTACCAAGCTGAAGTTCAGTTCGGCTTATCACCCTCAAACTGACGGTCAATCTGAAAGAACCATACAGACGCTGGAGGATATGCTGCGAGCCTGTGCCACGGATTTCAAAGGAAGTTGGGATCAACATCTTTCGCTAGCGAGTTTGCATATAACAACAGTTATCATGCTAGTATACAAATGGCCCCGTTCGAGGCATTGTATGGGCGGAAGTGTCAATCACCATTATGCTGGACAGATTCGTTCGAAAAGCAGTTACTTGGGTCGGATATGCTTGAGCAGACCTCTGAACAGATCGCATTGATCAAGAAGAGACTCCTAGCCGCACATAGTAGACAGAAGAGCTATGCGGACAAAAGGAGGAGACCTCTGACGTTTTATGTCGGCGACCATGTATTCCTGAAATTATCTCCAGTAACCGGTGTTGGCAGAACGCTTAAGAGGAAGAAACTGAGTCCACGATACGTAGGACCTTTTGAAATCTTGGCTAAGAGAGGAGAAGTAGCTTATCAGATAGCCTTACCCCCGAACATGAGTAATCTCCACGACGTTTTCCACATGTCGCAACTGAAGAAGTACCAACCAGACAGTGATCATGTCATCGAGTACGAGGATGTTGAAGTACGGCATGATAATACCTTCATAGTCGAGCCGGAGCAGATCATAGATCACAAAGAGAAACGGCTCAGAAACAAGACTATTTTGATTGTGAAGGTGGTCAGGAAGGGTTTATCACCCGAAGAAGCGACTTGGGAAACCGAGAAAGACATGGAAGAGAAGTACCCAGAGTTCATGGCCCGAAGTTTAGTTAGGATAGATTAAATTTCGAGGGCGAAATTTTGTGTAAGGGGGGAGAAATGTAATACCCGGATATTTATTATCTGGAATATCATGAATTAAATGGATATTTCTGACAAGTGAAACTATTGTCTCCAGACTTGTGTAAATTTAGCTTATTATTCTAAGTTAAATTCTGTAGGAAGTTAGGAAATTTAAGGGCCAAAGTGCCAAAATGACCAAAATGCCCCTGTAAAGGGAAATAAACTTAGAAAATTCATGAAAAATCCTGAAAGACAGTAAAATGATCAATTGAATTAAGAGAGTATACTATCTCTAATTACGGTAATTTAATAAATTACAAACTTGGGAAAAATGTATAAGAATGTCCAAAAGGTAATAAAAGACCAAAATACCCTTACAAATTATAGAATAATGTAAGAGGCATGGAAATACTAAGGTTAATGCAAGAGTATGAGGGTAATGAGGCATCCTAATTAATAAAAATACCAACTATGGTTAAAAGAGTAATTAAGTAATTAATGGCTAATTACTTAAGCATAAGCAAAGGAAATTCAGTAATAATTATGGGAAGCTCAAAAATTAGTGGAAATTAGTTGAATATTAGTAAAATATATTTACTAATTAATTGGAAATTTTTGTGAAAAATATTTGAGTTTAGGTATTTTTAAGCCTAAATACAAGAATTGACCAATTAGGAATTTTTGGAAAATTAAATAAGTAAATAAATAATTAATTAATTAAATAATAATAAAAAATATATATATATATATATATTCAAAAGGGGGCTTCCGACATCTTTGTTGGTGAAAGAAGAAAAAAAAATTAATATATATATATTTATCAACTTGCAATATAATAATAATATAATTAAATATAGTGAATAGTAATTTAGAAATTAGGAAACGGATCCTATCTAGAGATCCAGGAATGGGATTCCCAAATTCAAGGTAAAATATTGATCAGTGGAATTTTATCTTCCGTTAAACTCTTCCGGAAGTTAATTCTGAAGCCGTTTGTGCATTTTCCTAATAAAACAAAATAGGGAAAAATGTGGATTGGCATATTTTTGGATAAGAAGAAAATAAATTCTAACTCAATATCTAGGAATGAGTTTAAATTTATATGGACATATTTGGAATCAGTGAATTATTTCCAAGAGATTGGTGATTTCAGAAATGCGTTCTGAAACCGGCCGCGTTCTGACACGTTTTTCGAGAAAGACTCAACTGGACTGTTGGAGCCCTATATGGAATCAAAATATAGGTTAACTTGGACATTTCTACTGAGTGAGAATATGTTTTCAGAGTTGTAAATCCAGAATTTTGAGAGTTTTCCGAAACTACGCGAATCGGGTACCTATCGGAGAAATTCATCCGAAAGCTTCTGGAAGGTGACACGTGGCCACCTCCCATTGGCCAAGACACTTGGATTTTCGGCCAAGTGTGAATGCAAAAGGGGAAGGAAAGGGTTTTTTGAAAAGTTGCTTTGGACGGTCCAGATCGCTTGAAACCCTACCTCCTTTTCTATAAATACCCCCCTCCTTCACATTTTCTTCACACCATCTCTTGCTCCTTTGGCCGAAATTCTAGGGAGAGAAAGAAGAGAGAGAAGCTCATTAGGGGTAGAGGGGCAAAATGGTAATTTTTACCTAAAATGCCAATTATAGTGTCAAATCACTAATAAGGGTGATATTATTCTTATAGGATATCAGAATCTCTCGATTTCTCGCGTCACGCCGCCCGACGAGCCGCTTGAAGTTCACGTTTTTCCGTGAAAGTACGTTTTCGCGGTAGTACCTAACGTTGCCAACGAAGGTACGGACGCGTCTCGTAACACTAATCTTGCACATCTTAAATACTTATATGTCAATGATATGTTCGTAGACCGTTATACGACAGTTATACGGGTTATAGTTTTGGTAACGCCTGCTCCGTTTTCCTAGCGCGAGGACACGAGTGAGTATCGTGGCACCGGTGAATAGTGCAGTTGTTGTTGTTAATGTTTTACCTTATGGGGCTTTACATATGCTTTGTGCTTATGTTTTGTCGGCATAATGATCATGCATCTATTGTATGCTTATGATATATTGTTGTATTAGCTCTAGAAATATCTGTTGTCTGTATACTGTATTGTTTGGGTATGAGGTTAACCGTTACCTGAGATTCAATATGATGAATTGAATCTCATTTGTAGCTTCAGTGGTCGGGAGGACCACGGATCGGGATCGAGGCAAGTACCGGAGTAGGCGTGCGGTGAAGACTATCTTTATCTTATCGTTTTATTATTCTGTTACTCTATTATTCCGCTATTTCCTTTTTAAACCTTAGGACTACTGTAATCTATACAATGTTACACAATGGTTGATGTTTTGGCTATGAACCGATTACTCTTTCGCTCTATTGCTCTACTCTGATTTTTAAAAAAAAAAAAAATTCCGCGTTTCAAAATGGGATGTTACAGTATCTGTGATCTGATCATCAAAACTTTCAGAAGTTCATATAATTAAAATGTTAAACATGCGATGCCTTTGCTGACATACGTATGGTCCACTTGTCCATGGTCACATAATCAGAACAGCTTGCTGTGTTCACATACATATATAAAATTATCCTCTACTAATAATAACGATAAGATAGGAAAAAGATAAGAAATACCATCCCTTGAATTTTAAAATTTCAAATCAATTTTGTTTTATAAGAATATACTAATTGACAACTCTTTTTAATAAGAAATCATTGATTTAAAATTTTAAAGTTCAAGTGGTATTTTTTTGTCTTTTCCCCCGACAACAATTGATATTATATTGTTATTATATAGATTAAATTATTCCCTGTTATGATTATAAAAAGAAGGTTTGGCCAAAACAAAAAAAAAACAAAAGGTAGATATTGTTGAACATATTATTGAGGCTAAAACTCTATCCCTTAGAGTCTATTTCCGTTGGAATTACGTATTAGTTAAAGAAAGTCTCGTGTGGAGTATATATATATATAGTAAATAAGTTGCTTAATTCTTTAATTAATCCATTGCTGGATTAACGGAACTAGCTAGCATGTGGACACGTCATTGATAGCAATCTGCACAAACTTGACGAACAATATATATCGTCATTATCAATTGGGCTATCAATGAATATTGGGTAGAGAGAAATTACTTATGTGAGAAAAGTTTGTTAATTTTACTTCAAACTCATTACTTCAATTTTTTTTCCTATTTTTATAGAAAATAATTCTGACTTCTTTGTACTGATGATTGATTAATCATACTGTCTCCTATGCATTGAATAAAGAAAAAAAATAAGGTAAAGGTCAACTGAGGAATTGAGTTTGAAGATGTATAAATAAAAGAAAATAAATTATGTACATTTTATTTTTAAAAATTGAACTGGCACAATATATCTGTTTTAATTGAAATTATACAATTTGTTTCGTTTCTTTTTATAATTTCTCCTTAAAGCAAAGTAAATCATATAAAGAAGATATATATATATATGCATACACAAAGAAAATTAATAGTAATCGAACCCTGAAAAAAAAAAAACAAAAAGTTGTGCACACATTAGCTTCTCATAAATACTTTCTTGATATAAGTATAAGCTAACACAAAATTTCTTTTACATACTTATTTTATATACTATAAAATCACCTTTAAAAAGGAGTCCAGTTTCTCTCATTTTCGCCCCCTCTCATCATCCCACATTGTCACCATCTGGATCGTCCAATTTTTGATCCAACGATCCAGAGGGAATTTCCGAGAATGATGAGAGTATCTTCTTCCTTTAAAAAGGCAATCCAAACCAGTCTTCTGACGCTTAAATATTGAGAAATCATATATATCAAGCTTTAGCCGTGTTGTGGTCTTCACTTGACTTGCTTATTTCGCTGCCTCCATAGCCAATTTCACGGGGAAGTATATACCAACCAGCGCATGCAAAACATTAACAATCAAAATGGTTATGACGATGGCCTTGTACTGATAATTTTCAACAGGGGAGACAAACCGGACACCAAGAAGATATGAACTTATTAGGCACGTGATAGACAAACCCATGCCTTGAGATACCATCCATGACACAATACGAAGCCTGAGAGGAACTCCCAGTACAACCAAGAGGGCAATCCACAGAGATGCCAAAAAAGATATGGTATTTGAAAGCATGAAGAACTTAAAGGCATTTGGATCAATATAACTAGACATGGCTTCCCCGGGACATGGTCCTTTATTAGTGTGGTTTTTTCCATCCACATCGATGAACCACGGCATGCACCCGAAAGGTCCTTGAGAGAAAGTATAGAAAGAAGGATCAGAACTATTACTTGATTTTATATTTTGTTGGATGACGCTCCCTGGAGGGTTAAGTGCAGCTTGAAAGCTTATGGTTGAGATGACAGAAGCCACTGTACATATATTCCCCCTCATTTGTTCTAGCTGTTCGCCATTATAGACCAGCCATTTGTCTATGGTGTTGAAAACCTTTTTCTGCCACCACTTCTCTTTCTTTTCACATTTGATTCCAAACTCCATTAGAATGACTTGCATTTCAAGGCTCTTAGAGTCCTTGGGAATTTGCGCGTCAACAATATCTGTTACACTATAACCCATGTTGTTCTTCAAATTCAATGCTTCTGATCTTATTTTTGGGATTGACATGAGGTACCTCACAGTCTAAACAACAGCCAAAATGCAAATTTAATCTGTTATGCTTCTGTTTGATGACTTGCATAGAATAGAATCAGAGCAAGATCGAAACATAAAACGTACGTGAAAGAGTGATAAGTATTAAAATATAAGACATTCGCACGTGGATTAACTGGAGAAAAGATTAAAGGTATATAATCAAATTGGGATATGCTATTTTGATAGAAAGACAAACTTAATATTTATATATAATATCTAAAAATCCAATAATAGATTAAAAAAATACCTCAACTTGCTTCAACATAATAGCCAAATGGAGAATGGTGTTCTTGCCGTCCGAGTCTCCCTCAAGGAGCAGGTTATTGGTGTCATAATGAGTAAAAGCTTCCAATTCTTTAAGGATCTCCAAGTGGTTGTACATCACACACAAGTGCAAAATATTTTCTCTTTCTCAACAGGAACGTCAAGGACTCTGGCTTTGCTCTGATCAGCTCCAACACAACGTCTCTTCTGCCTCTTATAACTGCATAGTGCAGAGGATTCTTTGTTCATTGTCAACAACCAAGCACGCGTCTACAGAAGCTAGTAATAGTTCCTTCACAATGTCGATGTGGCCTTGTGCAGAAGCCAGGTGAAGAGGTGTGCTTCCGAATGAGTCCAACTTACGGGCGAGTTCGGGACAGCGAGCAAGAAGGATTTTGGTGAATTCGAGGTGGCCAAGTAAAGCTGATTTGTGTAAGGGGGTTTTAAGGAAGATTGTTTGTAAGCTAACTCTGTGCAAGATAAATGGGTCTCGCTGGAGTAGTGTGTTCAAAGTTGAAACACAGCCTTTTAGTGCTGCATCGTCTAGATATCTCATTCTCTCATCGTCTAGATATCTCATTCTCTCCTCTTCAAAGTTATCAACTAATGTGATTTCCATTTTCGCGTATTGATGTGGAGTTGGATGTGTGCGTTTGCGTGGAAACTATTTATAGACCTACCATTTCACTATTCAAATCTGTTTTTGTCCTGCTAGTAGGCCATGTGTTGCTTCTTTTTTTCCCCCTGTAGGCGCTCAAAAGAATGAGAAAATTCCAGTCAATTAAAAAAAAAAAAAATTTGACATTTTACTGCATCCATTAGATCAAACTGAAATTAAATTTTGTATGTGAAAAGATAATGATGCTATTGTTTTATTTTTGAATACTCTTATTTGTCTTGTCAATTCTCGTATTTATTTTGTAGATTGTAATACCCGGATATTTATTATCTGGAATATTATGAATAAAATGAATATTTCTGATAAGTGAAATTAATGTCTCCAGATTTGTGAAATTATAGTCTATTTTTCTAAGTTGATTTCTGTAGGAAATTGGAGAATTTAAGGGCCAAAGTGCCAAAATGACGAAAATGCCCCTAAGGGCCAGGAATAACTTAGAAAAATTATGAAAAATCCTAAAAGGCAGTAAAATGCCCAAGTGAATTAGGAGAATATAATATCTCTAATTATGGTAATTTAATAAATTATGAAATTGGAGAAATTGTGCAAGAATGTGCCAAAAATAATAAAAGACCAAAATACCCTTACAAATTGTAGAATAATGTAAGAGGCATGGAAATACTAAGGTTAATGCATGAATATGAAGGTAATAAGGTATTGTAATGAAGAAAATTATCAACAAATGATAAAAGGGTAATTAGATAATATTGAGCTAATTACTTAAGCATAAGCAAAGAAAATTCACAGATAATTATGTAAAACCCTAAAATTAGTGGTTTTTGTTTTAAAATTAGTAAAAACATGTTTACTAATTAATTGGAAATTTTGGAGAAAAATAGTTGGGTTTAGGTATTTTTAGGCCTAAATACAAGAATGGACCAATCAGGTATTTTTGTGGAAATTTTGGGAAAAAGTAAATAAATAAATCATTAAATAATTAATTAAATAAAAAATAAATATTTATTAAAAAAAATAAGGGCCAGCCGAAAATTAGGTCAAGAAAAGAAGAAAAAAAAATGAAAAATGAAATGAGAATTTTATATGCAAGTGGACATTATAATATTATTATAATTAAATTAAAGCAAAAATTGTGAATAGTAATTTAAAAATTAGGAAACGGATCCTATCTAGAGATCTAGGAATGAGATTTCCAAAGTCAGGGAAAAATAATGATTAGTGAATTTTTCTGAAGAAGTTGGTAATTTCAGAAATGCGTTCTGAAACCGGACGCGATCGGACACATTTTTCGAGGAAACTTCAACTGGACTGTTGGAGCCCTATATGGAATCAAAATTTAGGTTAACTTGGACATTTCTAATAAGTGAGAACTTGTTTCCAATGTTGTAAATCCAGAATTTTGAGATTTCTCCGAAATCACGCGAATCGGGTACCGATCGGGGAAATTCGGCTAGACCGGGCATAAAGCAAGCTTTTGCATCATTTTGGGCAAATCAAGGGCTGCCACATCACCCATTTGTGTCGACCAAAGGCCCCCTGGTCATGGATTAAACACCAATTCATGTTTGATTTTCCATGGCTTAAACAACTTTGATAATTCCCAAAATGACCTTTCAAAACTCTATAAATAAGAGGCCTTGCCTCTTGAAATCTTCACACCAAATTCCTCTCCTCTCTTGGCCGAAATCCTTGAGTGAGAAAGAAGAGAGAGAAGCTCTGGAGAAGTTCTGCAGAAGTCTTCAACGGGTAAGTCTTTCGGGCTTTAGTTTTTAGTTCGAAAGATAGTAGAATTGTTAGATAGTTTTAGTAAGTAGGGAATGAGATTCCTACTATTGTTTTTAGGCCTCATTGCATTGAAAAATGCTGACGAGGTAAAAACTTGGTAGGGATCAGTACAAAA
Organism: Acacia pycnantha; assembly: GCA_025563575.1. Lineage (NCBI taxonomy): Eukaryota > Viridiplantae > Streptophyta > Magnoliopsida > Fabales > Fabaceae > Acacia > Acacia pycnantha. The sequence goes on along the minus strand of JAMWYP010000018.1, from coordinate 2,709,004 downwards.
AGTAGAAGCTTTTATAGCTCTTTCAAAATTAGGGGTAGTAATGCTAGAATAGCCTTTAAATTTTCAAGTATGATTGGGTATCATATGGGAGGGCTATTTTAGTCATTATTTTCGAAAATCATAGTTACGTCGAAGTTCTGGCAAAATTTCGGGAGAAAATTTGTCGAGTAGTACGAAATCTTGTGAAATTCCGCCAATTAGGGGTAGAAGGGCAAAATGGTAATTTTTACCTAAAATGCCAGGTATAGTGTCAAATCACTAATAAGGGTGGTATTATTCTTATAGGATATCAAAATCTCTGATTTGCTGCCGTCACGCTGCCCGACGAGCCGCTTGAAGTTCACGTTTTTAGTGAAAGTCGTTTTCATAGGTAGTACCTAACGTTGCTAACGAAGGTACGGACGCGTACTGCAACACTAATCTTGTGTTCCTTAAATGCATATACATATGATAGATAGTTCGTAGACCGTATATACAGACAGTTTTCAAGGGTTATGTTTTTGATAACGCCGTTATGTTTTCCTAGCGCTGAGGACACGACTGTACATCGTGGCACTGGTGAATAGTGCAGGCTGTTATTGTTTTTACATTGTGGGGCTTACATATTGCTTGTTGCTTATGTTTTTTCGGCATAATGATCATGCATCTGTGAGTGCTTTTGTGATGATATCTTGTTGTATTAGCTCTAGAATATCATTTGTCTATATACTTGTATTGTTTGGGTATGAGGTTACTTGTTACACGAGATTCAATATGGTGAATTGAATCTCATTTGTAGCTCAGTCGGGAGGACCACGGTTCGGGGATCGAGGCAAGTACCCGGAGTAGGCGTGCAGCTGAAGACTATCTTTATCTTATCGTTTTTGTTGTTCTGTTAATCTGTTACTCTATGTTATTTCCTTTCTAAACCTTAGGACTACTGTAATCTATACAATGTTACACAATGGTTAATGTTTTGGCTGTGAACCGATTACTCTTTCGCTCTATTGCTCAACTCTGACTTCGAAAAAAAAAATTCCGCATTTCAAGTTGGGATGTTACATTTTATGGTATCAGAGCATGAAATTCTGGCAAGTATTTAACTATGTTACCACGGACAGTTTGGTGCGAAGGCAAGGCTAGTCTACGTGGGTGTGCTATAAGTCACTGCTAATCCGGTGAGGCCCCCATGGTAGACACTTACCTGGCCATTCTGTTCGGATAACGGAGTTAGGTTCTTAAGCCTTTTAACTTGAGCATATTTTTGAAAAATGAGTATTGATACGACCATTGGTGTAAATGTGTAAAGATGAACAAAGACAATGGCTAGTATGCTTTTAGAGCCGGAGAAACCTGTTGGCTCAGATCATTCATCTGATGACGACAACGTGGGAATATACGATTTAACCACTGGTCATAAACCAGCTGGATGGTGAAATATACGTTAGCATGTAAATTACATCTAATATGAAAATATATAGGTTTTGATGCCACGTGTTGTGTTATTTTTCTGACACATATATACGTTGTTTGATAAAGGAAAGGAATTAAAAACATGGCGATACTAAGAGGTGCCGGTGCACCAAGAGGCCGAGGCCGTGGACGAGGCCGAGGCCGAGGTCGAGGTAGAGGCAGACAGCCTCAAGATGAAGCAATACCTGAAGTTGGACGACACCAAGAGGGCCAACATGCACAAAATCAACTCCTGAACCAACAAAACGACATACAGGAGATGCAACGAACTTTGCAAGAGCGAGCTCTTATCGATGCATTAATGGCGAAAAAGCGGGAAAGACAAAGACAAGATGAAGAGCGCAACAATGAAGAACATGAAGAAGATGACCACAATGATAATGAAGAAGAGTATGATGACAATGACAATGATGAAGAGCACAAGAAGAGTGCAGAGATCCCAATCACCACCTAGGCGAAATCAAAAGAAAGAACCACCGAGAAGTGGGTCGACCAGTTACGCAAGTGAAGCCACCCGGTTTAGGGAAAGAATGAACTAGGCGAAGATTGGTTGCTAAGCCTAAAAATATTTTGAAGTTATCGAGTGCAGGAAATCGGAAGGCACTGCGGCTATCTACAAGTTAGAGGCGATGCCCACGGATGGTGGGAGAGCGTTTCCACAACCCCAAGCCACATTACGTGGGAGATGTTCTTGGAGCAATTCAACGAACAATACTTTCCTCCTCGATTCGGGTGATTAAGGAGGAGGAATTTCTGCGATACAACAAGGGAATGAAGAGTCATTTGACGATTACTTATGCACGTTTCACCAACTTTGTCCGATACTCTTCGTATCGAAGAGCAATGTGAGCGAAAGGCTGGAAGCGAACCGATTGGTGAGCGGCCGAGGTACGACATAAGAGCAAGGTTGGTATCTCACCAATTTTCTAAGATGGCCCAAGCCATAGGATCTTGCAGGCGACGGAGCGCAACTGAAGGAACTGCGCAAGTCCCGAGGACAGGAAGGCAACAATGCAAATCGCGGTGGGTCTAACCGCGGAGGTTCCTCACAGAAGAGGAAAGCGCCCTGGATCGACAACCGAGGCGGGAATAAGAGGCCTTACCAACAGTATAATCTCAAACAGCAGGGATCCCAGACGTGTCAGAAATGTAAGAAGTACCATCCAGGAGCCAAGCTGTGATGGGAAGCGGTGCACTTGGATGCCGAGGCACAGACACATGCCGGGATTGCCCCGAGAAGGCTGCAGGGCGAGACCTCGGAACACCGGCCGGATCTTTGCGTTGACAAACACAGAGGCCAAGAAGTCCCCGAGAGATGGTTCAAGGTACCATCTATCTCAATGGAAATCTACTTGAAGCATTGTATGACTCGGGTGCTAGTCACTCGTTTATTTCCTATGATTGTGCAAGTCTTTTAGGATTGCATGCTGTAGATTACCATTTGATCTTGTAGTATCTACACCGTTGGGTGTAAAGTCTTTAGCTTCTGATGCATGTATGAATTGTACTGCTGACGTGGATGGACGAGTTTCTAAAGTGGATCTTATCCGTCTACCTCTTCACGGCATCGACGTTATACTCGATCTGAACTGGCTGACGGCCAACGGTGCGATGATCGACTGTGGCAAGAAGGAGATATCATTTACCAGAGACAAGGTTGAAGTGAGCCTGAACTTTCTCTCCGCTACAGAAGCTGATCGGTGCTTGAAGTAGGGATGCCATTCCTTCATGGTATTCTTTTCAGTTAAAGCAGAAGCTGACCTTTCACTTCAGGACATTCCTGTGGTGAATGAATTTTCTGATGTATTTCCGGAGGATCTTACCGAGTTACCTCCCATCCGAGAAGTGGAGTTCAACATTGTTTGGGTATGAGGTTAACCGTTACCTGAGATTCAATATGGTGAATTGAATCTCAGCTGTAGCTTCAGGGTCAGGAGGACCACGGTTCGGGGATCGAGGCAAGTACCCAGAGTAGGCGTGCAGCTGAAGACTATCTTTATCTTATCGTTTTTGTTGTTCTGTTAATCTGTTACTCTACGTTATTTCCTTTCTAAACCTTAGGACTACTGTAATCTATACAATGTTACACAATGGTTAATGTTTTGGCTATGAACCGATTACTCTTTCGCTCTATTGCTCAACTCTGACTTTGAAAAAAAAAAAATTTCCGCATTTCAAGTTGGAATGTTACATAGATGACCAAAATGTTTTTATTAACTCTCTAAGTTTTTTTTAAAATCCTTTTATTTGTCTTATAAATACTTTTATTGATCTTGTGGAATTTTCTCCTTTATCTTGTTTAAAAAATCATGATTAACAATCAAATAAAAATAAAAGAAATATTTGAATAATCCATACTCCTCCAATCCTATATAAATATATATTGTCTTTTTGGGATTGAGATTATTCTTTTTATAAGTTATAATTTGATATTCCTAAAATTATAATTTACATAGTACTGTAATTCTCTTGATGATCACGTGGGGATTTTCAAGATAATTGAGAAAATGTACTATATATTCCATCCGTCTAAATTAGGGTAATTAAACCTAGATTGGACCAGCCGGTTCGGCCCGAAAACCGACGACATCCAGTCCGATCCGAGCATTAGCCTAGTCTGTCTGATATATATCTATATATAATTGATTTTTTTTAAAAAAAAAAAATCATATTAATAACTTTGAAATCTTCATTTTTTTCACCAATTTGACCCTGGATTAGCTCTGGTTTAACTCTGGTCTGACCCACTAACCTTTAATTCATTCAGTATCTCGATCAATTTAGTGATCAGTACGATTTTAATAAACTTGGTTTAAAAGTTACTCACCCATAAGTGAATGCCGTGTTTCACGTGTGATGATGACTTAAAATGTGTTTTTTCAACTTTTCATACTACAACATCAATTTATATATACGTGTGTAGTATAATAACTTGTATAAGATGTAATAGCACATTTTATCTTTAAATGGAGTGGGAACAGGATTAGGTTTGGTAGTTGTATGAAATTAAATGCAATTTATATCTTCCCAGTACGTACATTGGATAGAATTTGAAAAATGAGTCAATTGAATTGTTGTTTGTACATTATATGTTGTATATTATTAGGTAATCCTAGTATGACTGAACTTGGGTCCAACGAAGAAGAAAATCTGAATCGAATAAAATTAAGTGAGTTTAATAAGTAAATATTTCATCCTTAATATAAGGTTGAATTGACTTTTTTTTAAAATGTTAAATAAGCTAAATAAGTTAGTTGATCATATGTTATATATCATTTAATTATATATTAGTTTATGAGTCAGACAAATTAGTTTGATATAAAAAAGATAAATATTAATACTCTAAAGTAATTTATTTAGCTTCCTTAATCTTTTAATAAAAGTTGACTAAGTTTTATATTAATGACCAAAAGTAGTACATAACGAAGTAGAATGACACATAAATTTGAGTTTTGAGATTTTTTAAGTTAGTGAATTATGTACTTTTTTCCAATTCTTAAAATAGGATATATTTGGGGAGTTTATCTTAATCCTAAATATAAGACATATTTTTAATATTTGTCATTATTTTCATAATTTACCCCTTTGATACTCCCTCAACCATAATCAAGGAGGAGAAGGGAATAAGGGAATTAAAGAGGTTGATAAGGATGTTTTAGAAAATACATGTCATATTAACCAACTTAACTAACTTATTTAATTTAATCTAATCTAATTAGGTAAAATTTTAATTTCAATGTCGCATTTTTTTAATGAGTAGGGATTAAATATAAAATTAGGGGATTAGAACGAAATCTTATGTAATGTCAAAAGACTAAATATGTATTTTTGCCATTTTCTTAGCTCCTCATCTTGATTGATTTAGATTCACAATTCACAATACAATATCGAAAAAACCTATACACCCCATTAAAATAATACATTTGGTATATCTCAACGTAATCAAGTATTTACATAATTAAGTATAATATACTAAATTATCATCTGGCAATACGAGTGTCCAGAAGCTGGTTGACTTTGGAGATTTTAAACTAGTTAAATAAACTATTTAATTATTATATTATATATAAGTTAAATAAATTAATTTGAAGAACAATAAACATAAATATTTTAATTAATTTAAAAGACAAATTCAAAAGAAAAGCCCACCGTTACATTGTAACGTAACTATTTCTTTTTTTCTTTTTTAAATGCAAAATAAGAAAAATAACTCAAATTAGTTCACAGTCTAACAGATTAGGAAAATGGAGTTTCTCTTGTATGTTTTTGAAGTGAAGTGTGTTTTATCATGATCCCCATCCCATCTTATTATTTTTTGTTTTTGTATTGTCTCTTATATATCTTAAAATAGGCATCAAAACTTCAATTCTATATGAATGTCTCTTTTTTTCCAATTACGCAAAATAACAGACTACGTAACGCAGCACCCTCGAGCTTCTTCGCTCACTTTGTCCAGAACATAACTCGGTGCAGTTAAGAAGCAAACTAATCTCCAGAGAAGTCTTGGCCAATGCGCTCTCTCTCTCTCTCTCTCTCTCTCTATTTTATATATATATATATATATATATATATATATATATATATATATATATATATATATTCTGTTAACATTTTTTCCATCTGAAAATGCTCTTGTGAATCTCATTACAAATATTGTCAAACTCATTATTGTTCATGTGAATCTCATTACAAATCACAAGACTTGTAATAGATTTAACAAAGACATTCGTCAGGTGAAAACATGTCAGTCTGAATTCACCAATATCTAAGCACTATGAATAAAAGTTGTAATAGGATTAACAAGTTTACCAAATCGTAATGAGACTAAATTCACCAATATTTTAAAATTCCAATTTGATCATTACTACCTTTATGTCTTTTTAAAATGTTGACATACTTTTTAAGATTCACAAATTTCAAATAATATTTTATCGTGATTTTCAATATATTCTGTGTGTATAGAGTTACTCACCAATAAGTGAATGTCATGTTTCACGTGTGATGATGACCTAAAAGTGTCTTTTCAACTTTTCATACTACAACGTCAATTTATAAATGTGTGTCGTATAATAACTTGTTCAGATGTAATAGTACATTTTATCTTTAAATGGAGTGGAAGAGGATTAGGTTTGGTAGTTTAGGGTTATGCAATTAAATGCAATTTATATATAGAAAAAAAGTATTTCAATACCACCTCAACTTCCAAAAAAAAAAAAAAGACCATTAAAACTTGCAATAAAAGAAAAGAGTGGGGTGGGAATGTGTATTTTTAATGTTTTGGCTTAAAGACCAAAATGTTTATTTTACACATTTTTTTCATTACGTAATGATTTTATCAAAACCATTACTGTTTTATTTAATCTCATTGCTCAATTGGTCATAGCCACAAAAATAGTAATAATTTTGACAAAAATCATAATGGTTTTAACCAAAATTGTTAGGTACTGAAAAATGCGTGAAATATGCATTTTGGTTTTTAAGTCAAAACATGAAAAACTCAGATTCTCACTCTATCCCTCTTTGTGATATACAAGTTTTAATGATCTTTTGTGATTCCGAAAGTTAAATTAGTATTTAAATATCTTTTTCCCTTATATCTTCCTAGTACGTACATTGTATAGAACTTGAAAAATGAGCCAATTGAATTGTTGTTTGTATATTATATATATATATGGTATATTATTAGATAATCCAAGTATGAGTGAACTTGGGTCCAACGAAGAAAGTCTCACATAGAATAAAAGTGATTTTAATAAGTGAATATTTCATTCCATCATTAATATAAGACCTCATGTAATACCCTAAAAATCTCACTTATGATAAGTATCATAATTTAGTAAATAATACCTATTGGAAATAGGTGAATATGTGGTCTCAAATTTTATAGTGTATTTTATATTATTTTTCTAGGGTAATTTCTCTTGAAATTAGAAGAAATAAAGTGCCAAAGATCCCTAAATACAATTGTGGGTCATAAAATACCCTGAGAATATTATGATATATCTTAAGAGGCAATTAAATATTTATTAAAAATAGGAAAGTATGTTGTCTCTAATTTAGGTAATTTATGGGATTATTTTCCTTGGAAATAAATAGGCAAAAATCCAATATTATTTTGGGGATCATAAATTACCTTATGATTTTTAATATAATACATGGTGCATAAATTACCAATGTCAACACAATAGTTGTGAGGAAATAATTAATCTAATTTAAGAAAATTGTCAACAATTAGTAAGTGATTAAATAAGTAATTAATTGCTAATTGTTTAAGCATGAATAAAGGAGATATCCAAAGTTAACTATATAAAATCCCTAATTAAGGATTAATGACCAATGAAGGGTCAAGATTAGCATAAAGATAATTTCTAATTAATTAGGCATGATTAAGAAATGTATAAGATTAAATTACATAAGATTCCTAAAGCCTAATTAACCAACAAAGGATTACTAAAGCATAGGATTAAGGCACTAATCAAACTTGTTAATTAAGCTTTGACAAGCCAACATAAATCAAAGGGTTGGATTGGAATTTATAAAGTTAATCCTAAGGCTATAAAGTTGAATCTTTGTGAAACCAAGTCCACCAATGGGAGAATTTCTTGCTATGAAATATAAGATAATTAAAGCATAATATAAATCATAAACAAAATGAAAAATAATGAAAGGGGAGGGGCAACCGAAATTAAAGAATGAAGGAGGAGGAGTTGAAGTAATAAAACTTTGTTAAGTGATGTTGAAAAGTCAAGGTTTGCAACTAGCCAATGAAAACACATAAGAAATGGGATATTTGCAAGTGGAGAAAGCAACATCTTTTGTCAAAAAACAACCATGCATTTAGAAATGTGAAGAGGGGAGGAGAGAGGAAATGTGTATGTAGGGTGTGTGTGAATGCAATGCAAGTGGCAGAAAAAGAAAAGAGATATTTGTTGAAAAAGCAAATAGGATAAATGAGAACCGATAGAAATTAAATCATATCTTGAAATATGTGAACTAAGTATTTGACATCATGACATATTATAAACAAGTGAATTTTTGTCCCGGAGTGGGTTATCTCCGATGTTATTTCCGTAACCGACGGGGTTTATCCTAAAATGACTAAAAGACTGGTAAAAACCCCTAATTGGACTATAATTCTTTTTAATCCAAATACTTCTCAAGAGGATACATAAACTTCAAAGATCACCTCAAAAAGTATTTGAGATTTATAAGTCTATAGGGGAATTTATCGGTAAAAATCCATAAAGCATATAGGTGACATCATTGGGATGACATCATTTTTTGAAGAATGAGGGAGGAGGAGGTCGGCCAACTTGAATGGATGGAGGAGATTAAGCCTTCACAAAAACCCTAGATCTAATAATGGTTATGGTTGAAAGGAAAAGTTTGGAAAATTTACCGAGTTGGCCACAACCTTTGCCTATAAATAGCCTTCATTCTCTTTGGAAAATTCACACCAAAACCTCAAGAGGAATTTCGAAATCTAGAGAGAAGAGAGAAGGAGGAGCTCTAGTGAAGAAGTAGCAAAGTTCTGGGTAAATTCTTCGGTCCCTAGTTTTAAGTTCTAGTCTTTAGTTCGGTAGTTCTTGAAGTTCTAAGCTTAGATGTTGTTTTGATCTTGAATCTTCCAATATATTGTTGATATCATGTTTTAGGGTTAAATATGATATTTATTTCAAAAATATGATAGAGATAGCGATATGGCAAAATTTTGGAAGATTAGAGTCAAAATAGCGAAGCTCTGGCGAAATTTCGTCGATTAGCAAAGTCAGGGGTAAAATAGTCATTTATGACCAAAATATCTGTTAGGATATTGTTTGATTAATAAATGTGATATTATCCTTATAGGATATCTGTGATCACTTACCGACCGTCAGACGTATCGTATTCGTCAACGAAGGTACGTACGTTTACGTACTAGTAACACTAACTCTGATGTTTATCGTATGCGTATATGTGTTATGTGTATTATATGTGGTAGCCGATAGCTCGCTGTATGTCTATGTACCGTTGATCGGGATACGCTTGTGGGGCCTATGTGCGGTCAGGATATGCTTGTAGGGGGCCTATGTGCTGTCGGGATACGCTTGTGGGGGGCCTATGTGCTGTCGAGATACGCTTGTAGGGGGCCTATGTGCTGTCGGGATATGCTTGCAGGGGGCCTATGTGCTGTCGGGATACGCTTGTAGGGGGCCTATGTGCTGTCGGGATACGCTTGTTTGTTTGATACTTGTGTTGTGTGCTCATATGCTGTTAATGTTGTGAATATCTGTAATCCATATACTTATATAAACATGAGGTTAACCATTACCTGAGGTCCGATGCGCGTTGGGCCTCAGCTCTTAACATAGCTTCAGGGTCGGGAGGACCGAGGGCCGAAGAGAAGGACGAGCAGCACGCTTAGAGACCCGGCTGAAGACTTTCTTCTGTTATGTACTTACGTTTATGATAGACATAAGGATCAATGTACCGTTACGGCAATGAGCCAGACCTACACAGTTGACATTTTAAATATATGAATCAGTTACTCTCTTACTCCGATGCTCTACTCTGATGAAAAAAAAATATTTATTTTGCTTTTGAAAATGGGATGTTACACCTCAGTTAACCTTTGTTAGAAAAGTTAAATAAGCTAAATAAGTTAGTTAATAATATATTGTGTATTATTTGATTATATATCAGTTTATGAGTTAGACAAATTAGTTTGGTATAAAAAAGATAAATATAAATACTTTAAAAGTAATTTATTTAGCTTCCTTATTCTTTTAGAAAAAAGTTAACTGAGTCTTATATTAATTACCAGAGGTACTATATAATGAAGTAGAATGACCCTCAAATTGGAGCTTTGAGATTTTAAGTTAGTGAAATATGTATTTTCTCCAATTATTAACATATGATATATCTTGAGAGTTTATCTTTGTCTTAAATATAAAGCCTATTTTTAATATTTACCAATATTTTTATAATTTACCCCATTGATTCTCCCTCATATCAACCATAATCAAGGAGGAAAAAGAATGAGGGAATTAAATAGGTTGATTAAGATATTTTAGAAAATACATGACATATTAATTAATTTAACTAATCAAATCAAATTAGATAAATATGTTTATTATTAAGAACTTGTAGTTAATATTGAAGCAAACATCCCTGCATGTGATTGATAACATCAAATATGATTGCCCTGTGAAGTGTGAGCGATCTGCAGAGATAATGCACAGAACAATTACACTAACTCTTAAAGCAGTGAAATGATTTTCAAAACTCAAACCAGTCAACATATATACACTTTATGCAGGAACGGAGTCAGGATTTGAAATTAGGGGGGTGAAAATTACATGGTACTCCCTCCGGTCCTAATTATAGGAGTTATTTAACCGATTTTGGGAGAATTAAGGAGAGGAGTTAAATTAGTTAATTTTACTCATTTTCCTAAAATGTCCTTATATAAATTTAAAATGACACAAGTTGCCTTAATTATAAGTGTTTCTAATTTGCCTTACGTTAGACATCCATGACATATTAGTTTAATATATATGTATATTAGTTGCTTTTTATATAGCCATGTGTATATATATAGATCTAATTTCCTTTCCACACGTTTTCTAATTGAAATAATGGTCTTGCTATATAAACATAGGGTTAAGGACCAATTTTACCAATAAACAATTACTCCAGGACCACCCAACACAATGAACTTTTATATGGTCCTAAAATACAAATAAACCTTTGAAAACTTCAAATCAGCACAAAGTCGTTACTTGCTATCTAACTCCGTCTGCTGGAATGAAAAAAAAAAAAATTGCCAGACAACACACGTGGCCTGGTGAGAGGAATCAACTCTCTCTCTCTCTCTCTCTCTCTCTCTCTCTCTCTCTCTTCCACCTTCATCTTCTTCAGCAATTAATGTAAAAACTTGGACACAGCACAAATGGCACCTATCTCCTTAAGACCCGTAATAACGTTATACAACCCATATTTCAGCCCCCACCCATCATTCCGTAGATTCGATTTTTGCCATGTAAGACAACACACGTCTGCTGTAGATTCGATTTTTTTTCCTCGTTTGTTAGCAACCAAGTCAAAGGGTTCATCGTAGTCTAGTGTTTATGGGCTTGGTGGATCCAGTGCTGTCAATAATGCTGTCACTATCCTTCTTTCTTTCTTTCTCTGTTTTGCTTTTAGAATTTTCTCGGGAAATTTTTTCCACTGTTTGGTTGGTCGGAAAATGGTAAAAGGTGGCGGAATTCGAAGGTGGGTTAGGTGAAGAAATAAATAGACTTTGGAATTGGGATGAAAGCCTGGAATGTACCGTTCATATCTCTCTCTCTTTGATTTTTTCCTTTTGGGTTTTTTCCGGTGTTAGGTTGGCCGGTAAATGGAGGAATCCGATGTGGGTCAGGAAAAAGACATAAACTTTGGAGAAAACGGAATGATGGGTGGGGGCTGAAATATGGGTTGTATAACGTTATTATGGGTCTTAAGGAGATAGGTGCCATTTGTGCTGTGTCCAAGTTTTTACATTAATTGCTGAAGAAGATGAAGGTGGAAGAGAGAGAAAGAGAGAGAGAGAGTGAGTGAGTGAGTGAGTGAGTGAGTTGATTCCTCTCACCAGGCCACGTGCGTTGTCAGGCAAATATATATTTTTTTTTCATTCCAGCAGACGGAGTTAGATAGCAAGTAACGAATTTGTGCTGATTTGAAGTTTTCAAAGGTTCATTTGTATTTTAGGACCATATAAAAGTTTATTGTGTTGGATGGTCCTGGACTAATTGTTTATTGGTAAAATTGGTTCTTAACCCTATAAACATATATGTGTGTGTATATATGTGTATACATATAGATCTATCTACATACATAGAGACACACACACCCAGTGGCGGACCCAGAATTTTAGGTTTGTGGGTGCACAATTAGTGGTGGAATTTTGGGGTTCCGGGGCAGCGCCCCCGAAAATTTTTTTTAAGGAAATTTTTAAACGTATTAAAAAAAAAAGAATATAAACAATAAAAGAAAACTTCAACTTAACATAGAAAAATAATAATCAAAAGTCAACTAAATTAACATCCAAAGGATGAAAAGACAGTATTTGTAATTAATAAATCATGGATAAGTAAACTAAATGAAATGTGTCTTTTTATACTTTTTTGCGTCTCCTTCTCTCAAAGATAGGTTGTATAGCTCAACTGGCAAGGTGCATCCTTTTAGGGTGTAGCTCACCTTCACGTTATGGGTTCGAATCCTTTAGGTGTGGTTTTTGTGCAGCTTATTTTAGATGCGTTTCACTGTTTAAAAAAAACATTATGAAAGATGCAGGTGCGAGGAATCGAACAGGGGTCCCTCCAATAAACTATGAGGACTCTTAACCAAGTAGGCCACTTAGATGAGTTGATGTAGTATTCCTTCAATATATATATATTATCAAACTTTTAGTGTCTGCATTTGCCCACACTAGCCCCAGTGTGGGTCCGCCGCTGCACACACCCATATATCTACACACACACACATATATATATATAGACACACACACACGCATGCATACATACATACACATACATACATACATATATAGATACACATTATTTCCTTCATAAATAATATCCTAAGAGATACCTTAGCTACTATTGACCTTTTTACCCCTGGTGGATTTGATATTCCAATTATACCCTTACATTTCCTTAAAAATGAAATTCCAACATTTTTGCCCAGATTTTTCGGTAACTTTGAAAAATCATAATTAATTCCAAAAAATAGAAATGACGTGATGAAAAATTCTACACAACCCTTGACATGTATACTTCCTAGGAAAAATAACGGCTTTAACTCGATATCCCTGAGTAAATACCAGTTTTAATTTTTCCAACCACTGTTCAGATTATCTTCCCAAAAACGTGACCCAACTTCAAGAATTTTTATCTCTTTCTACAGAACCCTAATTGATACATATTTTATATCAATGGAAATCTATACATGTCTACTATAACCATGCAAAATTTCACAATTTTGGAAGATGAATTTATACATAAAATAATGCCCTTAAGGTCGTCTGTTAGGTAACAGCTCTGTCAAGGCCTCGGTAACAGCATCCCACCGCTACCTATGACCAACGTACCAACGGTCGACTCTCTCCTGCATGCGCCTATTCTTGGCCTCATCCTCGGCCCTCCGTGCAGCAACCTGTTCGGCAACCTGCACAGCAACCTTCTCAACAATGATCGCATCAACCGGCTCCGCTGGTGGCCTTCTCGAGCTGGAGGGTCCGGTCTCAAAGCAGGAGCCCTTAGGGTACACCATGCTAGGTCTGGCGCCTAGCCCTATGCCCTTAACGTGGCCAGGATGCTCGAGTGGGCCCATAGCAGCTTTCAATGGGGTCGTTGGATTCACAGACCCCTGTGACTTCGGGGTCTACCTCGCTCTGCTCAATCCGGGCCTGATGCACAGAGTTCATGAACGATTAATAAAATAATTAAATCAATTTAAATATACAACATTCATTATATAAATAATGTTTTTGTAACTTACTATTATCTCCTCTGCTGCCTCAGAGGTCGGCGTCCCATCACGGTGTCTATGGGTGCTTGTGAACAACTTCCCATAGTCCGTCTGACGGTTCTCCTCCCGAGCCTTCTGTTGCTGAAAGAATTAAAAGAATATAAACTTTGTTATTTCAAAAACAAAACAATCATCATGTTAACTTTCAACATACCATCTCACTGTAGGTCACAGCAAACGTCTTGGTCCCTGCCGTGTGATGGACCTTCTGCTGTGCCCGGCTTCTGGTGTTCCTCTGCGACAAAGCCTGCAAGGAGGAGGAAAGAAAACTAATATTTAAACTATATTTAAATTATCAATTAAGTGAAACTATTAATTCATTTAAACCAAATGTAAACTATAAATTAATTTAAATTATATTTCAACAAAACTAATATTTAAACTATATTTAAATTATCAATTAAGTGAATCTGCAAATTAATTTAAATCAAATGTAAACTATAAATTAATTTAAATTACATTTCAACAAAATTAATTTAAACTATATTTAACCTTCAAATTAAATAATGTTTACACAAAATTAAACTATAATTAATTAAAAAAGGTACCTGTCCGTCTGCACCCCTCTTATAATGGACGAAACCCGCCTAGTGATTTGGGTCCACGCCGTCTGGGACGTTCTCGATCAGCTGCTGCAGAGGAATAGTCCCATCTCCATTCTGCCGGTTGTAGAGACGACCCCTCCGGCTCTTCCACCCTTCCCCAATTTTCATCAGTACGTACCTCTTATGATGTTCGCGCAGTTTAAACTTTTTCTGTGTCATAATTTAATTATTAATTATTAATTAATTAATTAATAAAGAAAATAAAACTTATAACTATTAACATGTAAATTTTAATTAAACAACATTGAATACCTGCAGAATGTCGGCAAACGCCTTGTCCTTGTTTTCCTTCGGCACATGCTTCCAATTGTGGAAAAAGATCGGGAACCATCCCCAATTCCCACCAAATTCTGACAGGAATCGGTTCAACAGGTGACGACCGCTGCTGATCGCCTGGTCTGTGTCCTCGTTCCATGGGACTATGACCCGATACCCGTCCCCGTCCATCTGAGTGACCGCAGAAACATCCAGCGTCCTCCTGCTGATGTTCCCAAGTCTATCTGCAATATTACAAAAACAATTACTATAACTACGTTTAAATAAAAATGAATTAAGCGTACCGAATTTAAATTAATTCTCCCAAAAAACTAATTACATATAGCTTCGACATCCACCAAAAATCTGGTGGAACGCGAAGACGCCAGTCGGGGGTTCCCGTGGTCCCGCTGGTTTTCCTGGTCGATAAACTGCTCCACCTCCGCTATGGGAATCTCAATATTGATCTCCTCATTCTCGTCTAAACCGTTGAACGACATACTTGCGCCTCGATCTCCCCCTACGGTCTCTAGGGTCTCCGGGTGTGGGATTTCCTCATTGGCGAAGAGCTTGACAAACTTGCCCTGCCCCTGAGAAGGCGGAGGTATATTTAGAGCCCCATGCCCTCTCGTCCGGCCCCCTCTACTACTACTGCCCCTTAAAGGCCTTTTCTCTAGGACAACTGCTTTTCCCTTTCCCTTATCTTGTTGAGAAACCATGATGTTGAAAGGTAGAAGTTTAAAAGTAAAATTTTATAGGTAGGTTGAAAGGTGAAAAGGGTGAAAAATCAAAACCGCTAGAAATTGTGATTTTCAAAATGAGAATCATGGTTTAAAAACCGCTACATTTTGTAGCGGTTTTCCTAAGAAAACGCTACAAAATATAAATATTTGTAATGGTTAAAACGTCACTGCCGCAATAACTGTTACAAAGATGTCTTGTTCTTCGTGATATTTTGTAGCGGTTAAGTAACCGCTATAAAACAACTGACCCTTGAAATTCTGTAGCAGTTATGTAATAACCGCTACAATTTGTCTATAATCTGTAGCGGTTATTCCCTATAACCGCTACAAGATGAAATTTTTGGCAAAAAAATTTCCAAACTAATTAGTTTATGAAACAAACTAATTAGTTTGGTACAAATATTTAAAATAACAAACCCTCAATTCATTTAATTTTTTTCTTTAATTTTTCCAAAAGTGTCGGTAGTAATAAATTAAACATAATGAAGTAACCGAAAATAGTCCAACATGTCCGTGGAGATTCGGATTCAGTATAGCCGCCGATCTCCCACGAAAAACTCACTGAGTCATTTTCATCAAAGATATTTTTGTGAGACAAAGGTGGCTATAATGGAACCCAATCTCCGGTCGCATGTTGGACTATTCTCAGAAGAGTAGAAGTCTAAACGCCAAAGAAATGAGTAAACCTTGGCTTGTCACTGAACGAATTTCCTCGCAAGGATGAGAGAGGCAAATATTTGCAACTCTTGTCACCCGAGATAGGAGATCAGAGCTGCTGATATGTGCATGGCTTCGACGACCAAACGAGATAGTTCATTTAGTTACAAGCAGAGATTTAGTAATTTCTTTAATTTTTTTAATTGATGTTTGGACCCTAATTACTATTTATAGTGTGAATATTTGTAGCGGTTATCCATGAAACCGCTACAAACATGTAGCATTTGACACGGTCAAGGTCACGCTTCCTGGTGACCGCGACAAAATTGTGTCGTTTCATTTATTTGTAGCGGTTGTGGTGATGTAACCGCTATAAATTCACCCCAACAAAGTTGGCACCAACGTTGGCGCCACTTTTGTAGCAGTTAGGATCAAATAACCGCTACAAATGTCCCGCCACAAACATTCCCACCATTGCGCGCCAAAGTGGCGCCAAATTTGTTGCGGTTTTTTTTTTTTTTTGCGTTAACCGCTACAAATATAGCAGCAGACATGCCGCCAAGGCTTCCGTTACTAATTAGTGGTGGTTTAGTGATAAAACCGCTACAAAATTGTATTTTGTAGCGGTTATTGACAACCGCGACAAATAAACCGCAACAAACGATGGTTTTTTTTTTGTAGTGTAACGTGGAGGAGAATAGGTGTTGAGGGAAGTGTTTGGCCAAAGGAGTATGGGCTTGAGTGTTATGTATTATGGGCCGATGGAATGGGTATTTAAAGTGTGTGTGAATATGTTTGATTTGACGAAAACCTTAGTCGTCTCAGGGCAAATCACAATTTACCACAAATTAAAATGCAATATAGTGCAAACAACTCGGGATCGTTCTCTTATCAAGGAGCCTTTTATTTTGAATTCCTTAAGTTAAACTAAGTGCTAAAAACGTACATGGTTTGAAAAGGGGTTTTGAAATTGATTTTCTCTAAACTAAAATTCATAAAAATATAAAGAAACTAATTCTATTCTTTTTGGTATTTTTGGAAAATAGTGAAGAATGCTTTGGATTAAAAGGGATTAATGATGAATGCTCTTGGTAATGAAGAAGATGGCTATCATTGTTTAAAAAAATGTTTGGGATTTAAACTTTCATTAAGTCTAAAGAACAACCTCAAGATAACACTTGAGTCCAATAATCTCAATTAATAGTAGCTAGCTCCTACAAACATAGCAAACTACTACCTCTTGAGATATTGTTAAAATCCACTTAATGTGTAATTTAAATTGGGATGATACAAATTGTTCTTCTCAATTAGAATGTTCTAACGAACCATTCAAAAGCTAAAATCAACTATGATTACTAATCACAAACATGACAGCAAGCATAATTTCATCAAGCATATAAAGAAATATGAACTTCAAAATAATCATCCAATTAAAACTACAATAATCAATCCACATGGATACATAACAGCAATCCAAGTCTTACAACTAAATAATGATAAACCTAAACAAGGAAATCAAATAGATAATCTAAATATTGAATTGAATAACTCCCCTATTGAAGCACAAATGCTCAAACCACAAGTCTCCATCACCAAGAAGTAAAGGGTTTATCCACACATAGTCATGGGATAAACTCTATTACAATCTGGAAGTCAACAAGCCATGAAAACAAGATTCGCCGGAATCTGGAATTAGTTCGCCGAAAAATTAAACAACTTCGCCGGAATCTTCAAAGCTCGTCGGAGAAGAGGAAGACGATGAAGGAGATGATAATCTCCAACCAAGGTCCAGTCTCGCTCCTCTCACTCTCAGCCCCCTTACTCTATCGCGTCTCCAAAAGAAACAGTCCAGCTAGCGGCCTGATTCAGTCCGGTGACTGAATGCATATGGGTGGTGGTCGGCGTTCACGGTGGGTGTTGAGGGTAAAGGAAGATAGGCCGGTGATGATGGAGCCAATGTCTCCAGTCGATTCTCGTTCGAGGCACGTCCGTCTCCGCTTTTATTCTTTTTTTCGCGGCATTGTGCTCTGTTATATACTGTCGGGCCTCTTTCTGCGTTTTTGGATCTGCTCATGCTGAAGAAGATCAAACCTAATAATATCAAAACGCAGAGTTTTATGTAGGGACCTATGTGAAAAGTTCAAAACGTTTTGTAGATGGACTAAACTGAAACGTTTGCAACTTGGGTTCAAACTTTTTATTTTCAAATTTGATCTAATCTTTTTAGGCATCTACAATCCAAAATGACTAATCCAACATCAAATATTCCCAGAAAAATCACTGATTTAGAGTAATTACAATTTCTTTAACAATTTTACCCTTTTTAGTCCTAATTTAATATACTTACTCTTAATCTCAATTTATCACAAGAAATACATTTAAAGCACAATAACTATGACAAAATGCATTAAAAATCCCGATTTAATTATCAAAAATCATATAAAAATATGGTTCGATCAATGTTGTTCTGCGTTTTGTGTTGCTATTTTTGTTTTTTTTATTGCTTGTTAGGGCCAAGAGATGAGAGGTGGGCTGAGTGTTATGATATGGGCCGAATGTGTGTTGAATTGTGAGAGAATGTGTGCTTTGCTTGTATAGTTCAACACATAAAATACTACTAATTCCTATATTCTCCTTTTTTAACAAATATCGGGCCATAATCTATCTCTTGTAACTATTCCTTGGATTTATTCTTTTCTCAAATAATTTCTTTAGGCCCTAAAATATTGTCCTTAATTCATGGAAAAATATGCCTTTAATTCTAAATATAAATTCTAAAATTCATTAAGGCTAAATTTTTCATAATTAATCCCAAATCATATTTAATTCTCAAATTTCAAATTTTGGGATGTCACACTTCCTGCAGGGTTAAGTGCAGCTTGAAATGTTATAGTTGAGATTACAGTAGCCACAAGACTTAGATTCCCCCTCATGTCTTCTAGCCAATCGCCATTATACTTAAGCCATTTGTCTATACTCTTAAAAACATTTTTCCACCACCACTTCTTCCCACAACTCTCGCTTGCAACATCAATCTTCTTTCTCCTTCCACATTAATTGATTCCAGACTCCATCAACATTACTTGTATTTCAAGGCTCTTGGAGTCCTTGGTAATCCGATGAGCAATCTCTGGGGCACTATAACCCATGTCGTTCTTCAAGTTCAGTGCTTCTAATCTTATTTTTGGAATTGAAATGAGATAACTCTCAGTCTAAACAACAACGAGCAAGCAAATTTAATTTGTTATGCTTGTGACTTATATATAACATAGCCACATAAAGATCGAACACAAACGTTCAAACACAAGCTAGTTAAGTAGAAAGTACCTCAACTTGTTTTAACATGATAGCCAAATGGAGAATGGTGTTCTCGTCATCCAGGTCTCCCTTAATTAGGAGCTCGTGGGTGCCATGAGTATCCAATTTCACCAAATCTTTCAAGATCTCTAACTGATTGTACGTCACAAACAAGTGGAAAATAGTTTTCCCCATGTCATCAAGGATCTTAAAGACTCTGGTTTTGCTCTAATAAGGTCCAACACAACATATTTTCTGCCTCTTATAACTGCATAGTGCAAGGGAATTCTGCCTTCTTGATCAAGAACCAAGCACGCCTCCTCACGAGCTTCCAACAGCTGCTTCACAATGACGATGTTGCCTTCTGCAGAAGCTAAGTGGAGAGCTGTGCTTTGTAAAGAGTTTCTCTCAAGGGAAAGTTCTGGCTTGTGAGAAAGGAGGGTTTTTGTGAATTCAAGGTCGCCATGAGAAGCTGATACGTGTAAAGGAGTTTCAATGAAGATGGTTTGTGAGCTAATTATTATGATTTAGGAAGAAGAGAAAATGAAATATTGAATCTCATTATTCATCAGAGAAATGAATTATACAAAGTCTTTATATAGACCCCAATAAATAATACATACACACAATAACAAAATACATCCTAGAAGTTTCTTTTCTAACAGAAAATAGTTACACTTAACTAACTAATTAAATACACTAATACCCCCCCTAAAGCTGGAGCATGAATGTTGATCATGCCTAGCTTGGCAAGTAATGAACTGAAGGAAGAAGGAGGCAAAGCCTTAATGAAAATGTCAGCTAACTGATCCTCAAACTTAATAGGAAGAAGATGAATTAAACCCTGTTGAAGTTTCTCACGAACAATGTGACCATCAATATCCAAATGTTTGGTACGTTCATGAAAAGTAGGATTTGCAGCAATGTGTCTTACAAATTGGTTATCACAATATAAAGAGGCAGGGCTAGAAAGAGGCAAACCGAAATCCCTTAATAAATGAGAGAGCCACTGTAATTCACAAGTAGTTGCTGCCATAGCGCGATACTCAGCCTCAGAGGAAGAGGTAGAAACTGTTGGTTGCTTCTTGGAGCGCCATGTAATCAGTGCTTGATCAAGAAAGCCACAAAAACCAGTTATGGAGCGTCTAGTGTCAACACAACCAGCCCAATCTGAATCACTGAAAGCATTAAGTTTAGTAGTAGAAGTGACTGGAAAGAAAAGACCCCAGCCAAGAGCACCTTTAAGATACCGCAAAACTTGATGTAAACAACGTAAATGAGCATCAGTAGGTTGCTGAATAAATTGGCTTAACTGTTGAACAACAAATGATAAGTCTGGATGAGTATTAGTAAGATAGAGCAAACGATCCACTAATGTACGATACTGAGAAAAGTCAAGTAAAGGAGTATCAGAATCCTTAGAAAGCTTTAGATAACGAGTCATTGGTGTTTTAGCAAGTTTACAATCCAAGAATCCATCATCCGATAACAAGTCTAAAACAAATTAATGTTGGCATACAAAAATTCCAGTTGAATTACAAGCAATTTCCAAACCAAGGAAGTATTTCACATCACCAAAATCCTTAATTTTAAACTGATCATCAAGAAATACCTTAATACAGTTAATCTTAGCTAGGTCAGTTCCACTAAGAATGATATCATCCACATAAACCAGCAAAGCAGTAAAGGAGGAAGTAGTATTTTTCAAAAACAAAGAATGATTAGACTGGGACTGGTGGTAACCACAAGAAATGAGAGCCTTAGACAATTTAAAATACCATTGTCGACTAGCTTGTTTAAGACCATACAGAGACCGCCGCAATTTACATACTTTAGAAGAAGAAGAGACAACCAAATCCGGAGGGGGAAGCATATACACTTCTTCATCAAGGTTGTAATATCCCGAATTTTGGGACAAGGAGTTTAGGAATAAGATTGAGATGAGTAGGCAGCTAAACTAATAGGAGTCAATAGTCTTAAGTTTATTTTGAGAAAAAAAGGTTAAACAAAAATATTTTTGGAGCTTAAAAATTTAGGGGAAAAGTATGAAATATTATTTTGAGGATCTAGAATTATTATTAGGGGTTTAATTACGAAAAATTGGCTTAAATAGTCTTAAAGCCACTATTTAGAATTTAGGACCTACTTTCCCAAAAATTCAAGGAAAAATAGTTAGAGAATAAATTGTGACATAGAAATTTTAGAGTTGATATTTTATGGCTTAGAGAAGCTAATTAAGGAAAAAAAAATCCTTATATGGGATTAAGGATTTATTTTGGAATTTACTTGATAATCTAGTGCCAAATTAAGAAGGGGTAAAATGGTGATTTTACTACCCCAGGCCCGAAAATGAATTTGGGCAAAGTCAAAGCCCAATTTGATGAGACAATGATATGTCTAATCGGAAGTTTAGAGAAGGAAATTGTTGAAGTCTAATGGCACAATATTATAAAGAAAAGGAGAATATGGAATTAGTGGCATTATGTTTTGGATCCTCCACCCGTACAACATGTGCAAGTCATGCTTTCTTTCTTTTTCTTTTTTCTTTTTTTGCTAAAAAAAAATTTAGGAAAGGGGTTGGGCTCACCCACAATCCAAGGGCAGGGCGCTTGGAGCCTAGTCCACCGGGCATACTGAACAGAGAGTACACATGCCTCCACCTCTACCAGCGTTTCCACTGCTTCCTAGACCCCTAGGATGCCTCCCCCAGCGCCTTGACCAACACAGGGATCGAACCCCCTCCCTTGAGGTGAGGAAGTCCGACCCCTTCGCCAGTTGAACCCAACGATGAGGGGTAGTCATGCTTTCTATTCATACACAACAATTCAACTTGCTATTCATTTGCTATACGGACATGCAAAACCAGGGAACTTATTATTATTATCCAATTCTCTACGGCCCAACAGTAAAAGCCTTTTGGGACAAAGACACAACCATACTCCATATAATCTGTTATTCTTCATTCAGCCCATATACCTTCAGCGTTTTATTCCTTTCATTATTTAATCTCCATTCGGCCGGCCCCTTTAATTCCCAATTAACCATTCAGGTCAGAACCCATTCGGCCCTCATTCATTCATTGTGGCCTCACCGAAAACACAGAAAAGAGTGAATGAGAGCGAGAGGAGTCGGAGGTGAAGAAGAATAAGGAAATGAGGGGATTTTTAACATGCAAGGCTAGATTTCAGCTATGGTGAGTCTCCTAAATCTTCTCCCACCTTTATTTTCTTTAATGGTTGTCATTAAGGGATGATTGGGTTGGAGGAACTTTGATTTAATGGAGAGGGGAGAGTAATCGATTTGGGGATAAAATGATGGTTTGCATAGATTGAAGGTTATATATATAAGAGAGTTAGGAAGCTGTATAAGAATATATGCTTTTGCATGTTGCTTTCAAGTTCTTTGGACTGCTTTTCAAATCTGGAATTTCATTGTGAGTGGCGCTGGAATTTTCAGAATTGTAGGAAATACTCAAATGCTGTCGTAAAAGGGTGTTTAGATGCTAGAATCTTGTGATTGATACATATGTATGCATGTGGTTTATGGATCTGTTTTTGGTTATAACTGAACCTAAGCTTTGTTTTGTTGAAGTTTATATGGGTTTCTCTAATGAAAAGATAAGAGGAAGAATAAGTAAATTCCATTAGAGCTGTCTATTTTCTGAAAAATGGAATTTTTCAATTGGAGCATTAATATTTTTGGATAAATTTATCTAGAATGAGTTGGGAGTTTTGGGTAGGATAATAGGCATTTAATTATGTCTTGATGAGTATATATGTATAAGGATAAAAGATTACCAATGATGACCTATCGCTATGAATTTCAAAATTTATAGGAATTGACAATTGCTTGAACTCAAGAGAGAGAAAAGTGAACACAGGATTTTGGTAAAGGTATAGTTTCGGAAGGAGCAACAGGTGAGTGAATGGCGTCCCTAATTTTTGTAAATGATATTTTTATTTTGAACTTTGATGTTAATTTTCATATTTAAGAGTATAATTTTGTGAAGGAATATTTGTTGATAGTATATGAGTAAAGATCGGTGATTTTATTCATTATTATGTATTTTCTTCCAATTGTTTCAAACCATAGTTCATGATTATGCAGTTAAAGAGAAATGAGACTTTTGAGATATTTTTCATAAATTTTATATTGAAATGATCTTGGATTTTGGAAAGTTTATAAGCTAGAATTTATTATTTGAAATAGAATGCTTTTACGTGAGTTCTTGATGTTTTAAAAGGATTTTATTGATAGATTGAATTTGAAGGAAAGTTTCGAAATATTGTTTGTGAAACTTCATGCTGGGGGATTTGATTATGAAGTATGAGATAGAACTGTTATTATCTTGAAGGAATAATTTTTATTACTTTGATAAATTGACCCCAAGCATGCTTGAAATTGTTTTGGAGAGGACTGAATACAAAACGCTGGTTACTAACAGCAGTACTGTTAGTTCTTGGTGCACCATGGTTAACCTCGAGCTCGCTTGATTCATGGGATTGTTCTCATGCCTGTTTCATGGACTGTGTGTCCATGCCTGTTTCATGACTTCGAGTCATGCCTGGTTAGTTACCCTCATGGACTATGTGTCCATGCTTGTTTTCATGGTTTCAAGCCATGTCTGGTTAGTTACCCTCGTGGACTATGTAGCCACGCTTGTCATTCGTTCTGTAAGAAGTTCTATGGAAAGATAAGGTTTGAGAATTATGTTTTACATTGATTATATTAAATCAAAGGTTTTATTTTGTACATGAAATTATCTTATTAACGATATTTTATACATAATTCTATTTTTATTCTTGATCGTATGGTTTAGAAATTGAGATTTATTATCATATTGTTATTGTCAAAAGATAAAGATGTTTAAATTATTTTTCTTTGTATTTTTGTAAAGATAAGAATGAGACGTTATTTACCGGAAAAATTTGTTTTGGTTCAGGCGATATTCCCGACCATGTATTTCCTGCTGAGCGGTGAAGGGCCTCTTTAATGATGTAGAGAACATTGATCCATCATGAAGTGCTAGTTGTTGATGTAATCATAGCCCTAGACTTTTGTATTATTATTTAGAGATAGATTATCCATGTAATTTATAGGTAGGATCCATGTATTTTGGAACACATGTTTATAAGTGTAAGGCTTAAGGAATGTGAGTCCACTGATATTCCATGCCGGTCACCCCTTTAGGTTTCAGGGCGTGACAAAGGTCCCCATGTAGCAATGCATTATTGGCATCTAATTGTTTTAAATGCCAATTATGAGTAGCTGCAAGAGCAAGTAAAAGACGAACTGTGGTCAATTTAGCAACAGGTGAAAAAGTATCATTATAATCAATACCCTCAACTTGTGTATAACCCTGAGCAACCAAACGACGCTTATAATGATTTAGAGACCCATCAGAGTTATACTTCTTAGCAAACACCCATTATGTTGCTTACCGGAAGGTAAATCAGTAATCACCCGGGTATTATTTTGCTGCAAACCTGCAAGTTCAGCATGAATAGCATTTCTCCAACCCTCATGTTGAATAGCTTTA
Source organism: Acacia pycnantha (assembly GCA_025563575.1). Classification (NCBI taxonomy): domain Eukaryota; kingdom Viridiplantae; phylum Streptophyta; class Magnoliopsida; order Fabales; family Fabaceae; genus Acacia; species Acacia pycnantha. The sequence continues at coordinate 2,683,904 of JAMWYP010000018.1, read as the reverse complement.
GAGTAGGTTTTAGGAATATCATCAGTGGAAATCGAACAAACAAAATGATGATATGGAGGAGAAAAATGATGATAAGAAAGAACATGAGAGAGTGGATGATATATACCTGCCTCTAAAGAATCTAGTAAAACTGATGCACTTTGAAGAGCGAAGTGATAGTCTTACAGATAAGTGGGTGGGCGATGAAAATGAGTTGAGCAACGTGGCAAAGGTAAATCAAAAACAGAAATAGAAGGAAGGGAAGGATCAGCAGGTAAAGGGGAAGACTCAGAAAAATCCAAAGGAGGTGTAGCTTGGGGTGAAGGAATGGAATCAATCCATACAACAGAATCAGAACAAAAAGGAAAAATTGATTCATAAAAGTATACATTGCGAGATACATGAATTTGCCGAGTATGCAAATTAAGTGAAACAAAACCTTTAGTACCAGTCTTATAACCCAGAAAAATACATTTATGAGCCCTTGAGTCAATCTTGGTTCTGTTTTGTAAAAGGGTGGAAGAAAAACAGAGACAACCAAAGACTTTTAGCATGCTAAAATCAGGAATTTTATTAAAAAGCATTTCAAAAGGACTTTTATTTCCCAAAAGAGGAGTCGACAAGCAATTAATGAGATAAATCGCATGAGTAATAGCATAGGACTAAAAAACCTTTGGCAGATTAGTTTGAAAAAGAAGAGCACGAGTAACATTTAGAATATGTTGGTGTTTACGTTCCACTTTTCTTCTCTGTTCAGGAGTTTCAATGCAAGATGTTTAATGAAGAATGCCATGTTTAGCAAAAAAATCAGTCATTTGAAACTCTAAACCATTATCAGTTCGAATAATCTGAACAGAAGTATGAAATTGAGTGGATACCAAAGCAACAAAATGTTGAATATAAGACCGGACCTCAGATTTGTTTTTAAGCAAATAAATCCATGTATATCACGAATAGTCATCAACAATAGTCCAAAAATACCGATGACCATGGACAGAAGGTAAATGGTAAGGACCCCAAATATCCATATGAACTAATAAGCCAAAAAATTTATTAGATGTAGTGGTGCTTACAGGAAATGGCAACTTTCGTTGCTTGGTAAAATGACAAATATCACAACAATCAAACGAAGGACTGTAAGTCACAACTGGACACTGTTTATGAATTGAATATAAAGTATGTTTGGATAAATGGCCTAAACGAAAGTGCCAAAGATCAAAGGAATCAGACTTGGCTTTAGTGGAAATATTACTAACAAGGGGAGAGGGAACCATATATGCTCGATTCATTATGTATAGCCCTTCAATGACATTAGCTGAACCAATCATCTTCTCTGAAGGTAGGAGGCGAATGTGGCAATGAAGTGGCTGAAAAGTAACAGTACAAGACAAAAACTTAGTAAGCTTAGAAACTGAAGTCAAATTAAATCTAAAATTCAGGACATACATAACATCCTGAATAATAAAAGATGTAGAAAATTGAATATTGCCACTATATAAAGCCAGTACCTGAGTACCATCAGGCATATTGACAGAAATTGGAGGAATTTGCTTATAAGAATGAAATAAGGAAAGATTAGAACAAATATGATCGTAGCTCCAGAATCAATGATCCAAGAGTCAGAATATGTGGAATAAGAACAAATAAGTGATATACCAGTGGTGGAGATTTTGTTGACAGAGACAGAAGCAGATGGCTTGACCGAGACAGAGGAAGAAGGCGTTGGAGAAGCACCATCAGCTTGTACAAGAGCAAGGAGCTTATGATATTGTTCTAGTGTGAAACTGTAAGAAGTGTTAGAAACCCGAGAAGGCTTAGTGGAAACGACGTTAGTTGAATTCCTGAATTTGAATCCCGGTGGAAAACCATGCTTCTTATAGAATGTAGCCTCAATATGCTTATATCGTCCACAATATGAGCACTACTTAACAGATCTAGAGTAATTTGGCTTAGGAATTCCAAGAGTAGAAGGTCAAGAACCAGATGTCTTAGAGATTAAAGTCGTAGCCTTTCCAACCGAATACCCTAGCTCGCATTCTTGTTGTTGAACCAGCGCAAACACGCGATTAATCGACGGTAGAGGATCTATCAACATAATTTGAGACTTCACAGTTGAAAATCGATCACTTAACCCTTTCAAGAAACGGATTACATAATCCTGGTCCAGATGGTTCTTATACAGATCAAGTGCACCACAAGAACAACGAGGAGTACAAGAACATCTAATAATCGACCGAAAGGTAAGAAACTCATTCCATAAGATTTTCAATCATGTGAAGTAGTTACTTACAGTCAAATCACCTTGTTTCAAAGCTTGAATCTCCCCCTGAAGATCAGCTAAACGGAACACGTTATTCTGAGAAAACTGAGCATGAAGATCGTTCCAAACATCACACGCACGATCAATCCATAAGATACTCTATCCGATAGATGATGAAATCGAACGAGTTAACCAAGAGAGGACCATCATATTGCAACGCTCCCATGCCGGATACAACGGATCCGAAGGTTGTGGTATCAGAGTCAGTCGATCAATGAAATGAAGCTTGTTCTTGGACATTAATGCCATTTTCATAGCACGTGCCCAAGAATGGTAGTTAGGGCCATTGAGTATCGGTGAGACGAGAACCAAGGATGGATTCTCATTTGGATGTAAGTAGTAGGGATTGGTAATGGATTGAACCGAATTAGAAGTCGGTGATGAAGGAATGCCGACATAGGTCGTAGCGGAAGAAGTTTCAGTTGCCATCACAAAAGGGCAAAACCAGAGGAAACACGAAAGCAAGTCGGGCAAAAGGTGAGAGAAACAAGAAATTGAAGCAAAAGACATGTGATTTTGGCAGATAATAAGCCAAAAAACAAGTTGTGTGAGAGAGAAAGAGGACTATGAAATGTACAGGGACCACATGAAGCAACAGAGAAAATCAAGAAATCTCTAAGAGGAAAAAAAATTAAAAGAAAGCAAGATGTCAAATACTATCCCGCTCTAATACCATATTACTCCCTCTGGTCCTTATTATAAGGCACCAACTGTCAACATATTTTGGTCCTTATTATAAGGCACCAACTGCCTTTAAATATGAGTTTTTCCTATTTTACCCTCATTAATCATCACCTGCTCCACTCCAAAGCATATTTCTCTCTCCCCCAATAGCCATTTGAACCTACTCACGCAGGAAAATGTTTTCATTTACTTTTTCATCCCCAATAATCATTCTTCTCTCTCTCCCCCCCCCCCACCAATAAGCATCAGAACCTCCTCACTGCAGTAATATCTTTTCAGGTTAAGCCTTTTTCACTCCCAATAGTCAATCTTCTCTCTCCACAACCAAAATAAAATTTTCATTTCTCTCATTTCTCTGGTGGTGTCAACGTTTCGCCTCCCTCCCTGTCTTCCAATGTTTCTCTTCCCCTCCTCCCCTCCCTCTTCCAACGTTTCGACTCTGCCTCTTGTTTTACCATTTTTCATTTCCCAGCTATCTATCTCATTGTACTCATTTCTCATCTGAATTTTACGATGGAAAACGCTGAACTTCATGAACGTACTGCTAAGACTCTCATTTCTCAAAAAACAGAGGAGAAAAAAGCTGAAGCTGATGTTTGCAATGGTGACCTGTTTAATTTGGTTGTGGAAGACTCTCTTGAGCGTGAAGAGCATCGAACTCGTCCATTTGACTTGAACCAGTTACCGGAGGAAGAGGAAGTGGAGTCGAAGAAGATGACGGACATGGTTGACACTACTAGAAAATGCCAAAATAGCGACGGAAAGAATCCGTACGGATTCCAATTCCGTCGCAACTTTTTGCGACGGAATCACAAATCCCTCGCAAATTTTTGCGACGAAAAAAAAATTCCGTCGCAATTTGCGATGGATTTTGAATTCCGTCGCAAAATTTTTGCGACGGACAAACATATCCGTCGCAATTTGCGACGGAATTGTTTTTCCGTCGCAAAAATTTGCGACGGATTTGTGATTCCGTCGTAAAACTTCAAAAAATTGATGTTGTAGCGGGAAAAAGCCCGCCAATTTGCGACGGAAAAACAAATCCGTCACAAAATTTTGCGACGGAAAAATATTTCCGTCGCAATTGGCGGCTTATAGGCCGCCAGATCCCCTTTTTGCAACGGAATTGAGGTTCCGTCGCAAAAAAAAAAAAAAAAAAAAAAAAAAAAAAATTGCTTTTTGCGACGGAACTTGATTTCCGTCGCAAAAAGCAAGATTTTGCGACGGATTTCAAATCCGCCGCAAAATCTCTTTAAGTCCCAATTTTGGGACATTTCCTCCGGCTCTCACTTCGAAAATCTTCTTCTTCTCCCACCTCGTCACTCCTCCTCTCCCTTCCGGCACCGCCCTTCGTTGTTCCGGTCGCCACCGCCGCTCCTCCTTCCGGTAGCCTCTGCCGCTCCTCCTTTCGGTTGCTTCCCCCTTCCGGTCACCGCCGCTGCCATTTTCCAGGTTTGTTTGAAGCATTTTTTTTAACTATTTGGAAATATCTGTATATATATTTGCTTTCTTCCTTAATCCAAAGATCTATATTGGTAGAAGATTATGAATTACATGAATTTAGATCTGTTTTTTGTTTCAGTTTCTCCTCTGTCTGAATCTATATTGTTTAGACACCCATGTTTGTATGAACAAATATATATATTTTTTGGTAGCGGATTGATTTTCTGAATTTTTGTCTCCTTCAGGTTGATGTCTTGATCCGCTTCCAACTTAACATGTAATTCTAAAAAAAAAGAGTAATTTTAATTTTTTTTTAAAAAAAAAATATTTGCGACGGATTTTCAAATTTGAGACGGATTATTTTATCCGTCGCAATTGCGACAAGGGTTTTTGCAACGGACAAAAGCCGTCGCAAAATGCGTTTTGCGACGGAAAAGCCCTTTTTTGCGACGGATTTTGTCCGTCGGAAAAACTGTTTTTTTTTTGTAGTGTGATAGTTCTAGTGAAGCCATTTTAGATAGGAAACACCACTCTCAGTTTGACCTTAACAAATTTCCAGATGATGAATGTGATGAGGATAACAATACAGAAAAAGAGTGAAAGAGATTCATAAGGTCAATGTTAAAACTTTTTTTTTCCTGATTTTTATTGAATGTATGTCTATGTTGGAATTAAGAACCAGATAAATGGTTTTTGGTACATGAGGATGTAGTTTGGTGCTGGCTGTTTTTTATTTTCCTTTGTTGAAGTGATCACGTAGTGCAATCACATAATATGTGTTTCAGTGTTTGAATTCTTTTTCATTCTATTATCATTTTGATTGAAAAAATATGAAAGGGGGCGGGTTTTCATTGCTAGAAATGAAGGATAACAGTGAATGATTAAAGCTGCGCATTAGAACCACTGCTGCTTGCGTTGTTGAAAAAAGGAATGGAGAATGGAGAGAGAGAGAGAGAAATGAGAAAAGAGAGACACATGTTAAATCTGCTTCGGACGTTGCTGTGAAAAAAGGAATGGGAAGTGTAATACCCTAAAAATCACACTTAAGGTAAATATCAAAAATTGGGAAATATACCTATTGAAAATAGGTGAATATGAGGTCTCAAACACCTTGTATTGAGTTTACCTTGTTGTTAGGGTAATTTCCCTTGAAATTAGATAATTTGCAAATAGGTCCCTAAAAACGTTTGAAAATTTGCAAATAGGTCCCTAAACACATTATGGGTTATAAATACCTGTGAAAGCTATAAAAGAGGCAAGTAAATATCTATTTGAAATAGGGAAGGGTATTGTCCCTAATTTAGGTAATTTATTAAGTTACTACCTTGAAGAAATAAAGGGGAAGAGTCAAAAGTATCCAAATGACCAAAATGACCCAGTAAATTTTAGTACTGATCAGAAGACATGAAAACACAAATGTCAGTGCAAAAGTTATGAGGTAATGAGTTGTTATAATTAAGAAAATTATCAACTATTGATAAGAAAGTAATTAGGTAATTATTAGCTAATTACTTAAGCTTAAGCGAAGGAAATTCAAAGATAATTATGTAAAACCCTAAAATTAGTGGTTTTTGGCCAAGAATTAGTAAAAACATATTTGCTAATTAATTGGAAATTTTGAGGAAAATGGATGAGTTTAGGTATTTTTAAGCCTAAATACAAATATGGACCAATAGGGAAATTTTGTAAAAAATAATATAAAATAATTATTAAATAATTATTTTATATAATATTAATTAATTATTAATTAAATAAAAACGAAAATTGGAAAAAAATACCAGATCATTGACCGAAAAATTGGATGAAGAAGGGATAAGATTTTGTGAAGAAATATCATGATATTTTGTATAAAGTTGTAATATTATATATTATAATTAAATATAGTGAATAGTAACACAATATATAGGAAACAGATCCTATCTAGAGAACTAGGAATGGGAATTCCAAAGTCAAGGTAAAATATTGATCAGTGGATTTTTACCTTTCGTTAGACTTTTCCGGAAGTCAATTAGAGGTAGAGAGCATTTTCCTAATAAAACAAAATAGGGAAAAATGCAGATAGGCACATTTTTGGATCTAAAGAAAATAAATTCTAACTCAACATCTAGAAATGAGTTTGAAATTATCTGGATATATTTGAAATCAGTGAATTTTTGTCCAGAAGTTGATGATTCCAGAATATGTCTTCAGAGTTGTAAATCCAGAATTTTGAGATTTTTCCGAAATTACGCGAATCGGGTACCGATCGGGGAATTCTATCGGACTGGGCATAAAGTGAGCATGAGTCATCACTTTTGGACCACTCATTTGCTGCCACCACAGCCATGTATGTCGACCAAGGAGCATGGAGGGCCAAGATCTTGCCTTCTTCAACAAGTTGCATCCAATGATTAAGAACAGATTGGAAAATCCCCTTTATGTCCTTATTTTCTTCTGTAAATAGCCTTGTTTCCTCTTCAAAAATTCACACCATTTCTCAAGTGCTTTGGCCGAATCTAGAGAGAGAGAAGAGAGAAGGAGGAGCCCGGGGAATTTTGAAGCGAAGCTCTGTGTAAGTTTTTCGGTACCGAGCTTTAAGCTTCCTTAGTTCTTTCGGTAGTTAGAGTAGAAATGCTATATTAGTCTTTAATCTTCCAAGTATGATTAGATATCATATAATAGGGGTATTTTAGTCATTATTTCGAAAATCATGGTGGGTCGAAGTTCTGACAAAATTTTGGAAGATTAGAGTTAAAATAGCGAAGCTCTGGCGAAATTCCGCCGATTAGGGGCATCAGGGGCAAAATGGTAATTTTTACCTAAAATGCCTGTTATGATGCAAATCATTAATTAATATGATTTATATTTCGAAAATGATATTGGAGTAAGAGTTATGTTGAAATTTTGGAAAATTAAAGTCAAAGTAACGAAGTGCTGGCGAAATTCCGCCGTTATACTTTTGAAACACTCTTGTACCGCTGTTTAAACAGCAAGACATGCTACCATGGGTATTTTAAATATATATATCAGTTACTCAATCGCTCCGGTTTACTACTCTGATGTTTACAAATGATGTTTGATGAAAAACAATTTATACTGCTTGTGAAAACGGGATGTTACAGGAAGAGAGAAAGAAGAAGTGAGAGACACATGACAAATCTGACAAGTAAATTTTTTAATATTTTTAAATTTGTAGGATTAAAGTAAGGGTAAACATGGAAATGTTTGTCCACTAAACCCTTTTTTAATGACTAAATTGTCCTTCCTTGGTTTAAGAGAAAAAGACATTGGTGCCTTATAATAAGAACCAGAGGGAGTATGATTTAGGAAGAAGAGAAAATGAAATATTGAATCTTATTATTCATCAGAGAAATGAATGATACAAAGTCTTTATATAGACCCCAATAATTGATACATACACACAATAACAAAATACATTCTTTTCTAACAGAAAATAGTTACACTTAACTAACTAATTATATACAATAATACTAATTTTGTACAACAATCCTGAGTCTTCCTGAAGCAATGAACTCAAGGTTGAAATACAGCCTTTATATGAAGCTTCATAGAGAACTCTCATTTTATCTTCTTCATGATGATGAGCAGTCTGTATGTTCATCAGCTCCATCTCTTGCCCACAAGAATGACTCATTCATAAAGGCTTGTTTGTACATTCAGTTTCCACACCCATGAAACTTGAAAGGTTAACCTGTTCTTGCGAATTCAATAGCAATGAATGAGTATCAGCAGTTGAATTGCCTATACAAAGGCTGCAAAAATAAAAGTCATTTAGCAGTTACCATTTGCAAAACATGTCAAAATGAAGGACCAGTTTCCTTGCCTATCCTTAAGATAAGCAGGGGAGCTCGGCTCATCTGAGTGTCCAGATGAGATCTGGACGGCCCATATTTATTTTTTTTTATCTAGTGATTTTTAATAAAAAAATTAAAAAAAAATATTAATTAAGAGATTATCTTTATTTTAGATTCTCTATACATTAGAATATTTTTTTGAAAAAAAAAAGTAAATAAATAAATAAATTTGGACCATCCAGATTTCATCTAGACAGCCCAGATGGGCCGAGCTCCTCTGCTTATCCAAACAAGGAAACTAGTTCCTCAAAATGACATGGTCAAAAAAAAAAAAAAGCTGAAACAAAACGTTGTGATGCATCATTATGCTGCTTTCTAAGAAAAAGTAAGACCTAATTAAGTGTCAAGTTGATCATGGCCTTAAATATAAGATCTATTTTCCATATTTGTCAATTTTTTCTCAATTCACCCTTATTGATACTCCCTTAACTATAATCAAGTAAAAAAGATATGGATGAAATTAGAGAAAATGATTAGGGTGTTTTAGAAAAACTAGAACATTTCATATTAACTAGCTTCCTTAAGCTAATCAAATTAGGTAAAGATATTTTACATTAAAAACCAGAGGGAGTCTTTTATAATCGTTGTAAACCCATTTCTTCAATTGGTTTTCTTGTTTCCGCATGGGCAATAAACTATACATAGCTATGATGATTTTTTCTACGAGACATTTTCCTACTATCAGTATTGTCGATTCATTTAAAAAAAAAAAAAAAAAAAAAAAAACAGGTTCATGTATGTATCAACTATATGCATGTTTGTTTTAGCTTTTAAAAATAATTTTACGATTTACAAAGTAAATATGTAAATAGATTTTTGTCTCGACTTATGGTAAAGGACTTCTGAAACCATAATTTGAGAATTTCTTAAACAGACACTAAATGAAAGTAACTTGCTGAACTTCAGAACAGACGCACAAACTTGTCATGACGTCTAAAATAACCATTTCCTTACTCCATAAAGTAGGTGGATTATATATGAACTTTTGAGCAATTTAAATCAACATTCTTATTATATGAGTTTTCAGGATCAGTTATACATTATACGTTGATAGTTGAACAAGTTAACAATTGAGCAATATAAATGTCAACTTTCAAGTTCATTATTAGGCTTCCTTTTCATAAACAGAGAAGGAAAATGCTTAGTTACTGGTATGAGTGAGGAATCTGATATACTTCCCAAAACTCACAAGACAGAGAATTTACAAGTTTTCAATTACGCAAAGTCATATTGTTGTTTTCAGACAATCCTAACCAAAGTCATATTGTACTGTGGTGGACTGGTGGTTGCTGGTTCTCTTTGTTCACTAAATCTCTTGCATTCAGAGGCATGGCACGCAGTGTCATCATCAGAGAAGAAACATTGGCTTTCAATTATGAGTTTGTGAGCCTGAATGGTCATGAGCGTCCATCTTGGCCTTTCAAACCTCACAGAGGCCATGCCTGCAACTCGGTGCTGGTGAGATCTCGAATCACTGGATTTTTGCGAATCTTCTGCCAAAAAGATTTGCACTATGGAGATAGATCCCATGGGGCTTATGCAGGAATAAAATGGGCAGTGTTTTGCCTTGTTTATCTGAGGCTGCTCCCTCTTCTCTCTTTCCTGTGTTGTTTTAGCTGCAGGTTCTTGTCAAATAAGTTCTGCAAGTTTTTTGTTTTTGGGACCAACTCAGTAAGTTTTGGGTTATTAGCATGCCATTTGAAGTTTTTTTAAGTAGTGGAAGCCAAGCCGCCTTTTTTTGTTAAAATTGAAAAGTATATTTTAATACATTTAAAAAAGTACCAAAGCACTCTCTAGAAGTTAGTCAGACGTCCCTCAAGCATTGAATAAATAAAAAATTCTTGCAACAAAAAAACTTGATGTCCCATACCTGTCAGGCTCTGGGTATTTCAAAGATGGTCCTTAATTAGCTTGCAAGACTCATGGTATCTAGAGAACAGAATCACTGATTCACTGATATATCAAGAGAGCTTCTCCACCAGAAGCTCACTTGTGTAACAAGGGAGGCAGAAATCCTATAGAGAAAGAAATATATGATTATCAATGCAATTAGCTAATTCGTGTCATTCAAGACCGCTTAAAGATAGCCGTCAACTATCAAAATTAAGCATACTTAAGGGATACAACATTAAAGATGAGAGAGATATACCAAAACAGCAAGTATTTCTTTGGGTACTATCATTTTATTCGGCCAACAAACTAAATTTTATTGATAAAGTAGGTATTGCTTGTCTTGCTCCTCCTAAGCATAGCCTTCAACTAGAATTCTGAATGCTGACTATTGGCCACTCAATTTTTTGATCTATTATGGCTACAGTCTCAGATTCCCACTCCTGCTCCAATTCATAACTGTTATGGTCAGGAAATTCATCCGATCTTGTATACAAAGTGAGCTCTTTTGTCCTATGATGTTCATAGGCACACATAGGGAATACCCAATACTCCTTGATCAAGAAATCACCTTCATGCTTGAATTCAAATGAAACCTTTGTGTTCTTAGTGGCGTAGTGGTGTCCGTCAAATGTACTCTGGAGGGTACATGCCATATAAAAACAACTTTGAAAAATTAGAATGCAGAGGTGAACAATAAATCCAATTACTCGGCTCTCTTATCTGATCCCCTCACTTCTTCCAAGTGGAATGCGTAATGCATATCAAACCCTGTGCGTTCAAACAAGGATTTGGTACTATTCTTCGGAGTATACTCAAAAACAACAACACTGAAAACAAAACCCAGAGAGTTACAAAAATGAGGAGCAAGCTCAACAGTTATGAAATCTGATTGTGACCAGGGACTAAAGTGAGTACTAACAAACGTATCTGGAGGGACTAAAATGAAACATTTTCAAACATTTGTGGGTCATAAATGTAATTGTAAAACTCAAGGTACTTTTTCATATTTTATCTGGCCTTTTTCTGCACATATTTGCAATTTACAGAAATTATGGGGTTTTCTATAATTTTCTCTATTCCTCAAAAATATTAATTCTAACCCCAATTGACATTTTCCCTAATTCTCCAATTTTCTTTCAAAACACCTACAATGCAAGATTAAGTACAACGTAGCATAAAAAATCCAAGAAATTAATTGCATAAATAATTAACAAATTATGACCATTTTACCTCTAATTATATTTAATTCAATACAAATGTCTCGAACTCAATTTGGTACTTAATTATGCAATAATGTCCTAGAAAATACATTAAAATTCTAATTTAATTATGAAAAATCTTATAAAATTATGGTTCAATCAATAATAACTCATGATTAGGCTTTTGTTCCACTGCATGTAAACCATTTTAGTTTCACTTTATATTGTATTTTGACTTTAATTAATTGAGTGTTTGATAATTAATTTTTAGTGATTTTAGTTTGTTGTGTACATTATTGTATGTGCAATATTATGAAGATGGACATTGTGAAAAGTATATTGACCATCAAATAAATGAAGTCATTGAAGAATGGTGTGAATATATGTTGAAACAATCCTCTCTACTAGATAAGTAGTTTGTTTCTTGGCTTTATTGTTCTATATTCTGGCTTTAGTTTAGGATTTGAAGTTAATTGTAGTATTTGCCACTAGCTATAGTCAAACATTTCACTTGAAAGAGATGGAAACTACATATAATTTTGGTTGAAAACTCTTGTGGTGAAGGGAAAAGGGAGAAAAGAGAGAAAGAGAGGGAGAAAAGCATGGGGGGAGCGGAATGATAGTACAAAATACAAATAAGGATGAGACGGCCGAAGGTGGGGATGATAGTATTGAAATCATATATAAATCACACAAAGTTCGTTAGACATTTAAGTGCACACACCAAGAAAATTAATAGTAATAACCAACCCTGACAACTTATATAGTTGGGAAAAAACACAAAAACTGAACATAAATTGTATATATATGAAGCTAACACGCAAAAATTCATGTCTGGAAGTGTGTGGTTCTTTTCTTCATTTAACTCCGCGGAGTCCATGCCACCATTGTTCTTCTCCTGAATAATGAAATATTTCCTGCAAAATTTAATGGGGAAAAAGGAGAGATATGAGTAGGTTTAATTATCACAAGAAGATTATAGATAAAATTTAATTAAATAGGTATAAGGTATCTGTAAATTTAATATAATTAAATATATCTTAAGATCTACACCTATTTAATTATTAATTATATGATTATAAAATATGCACTGATTATACATACACAAAAAATTTAACAGTAATCAACCCAGAGACACACCTAGTTAAGAGGCATCCATTGATTGAGATCATATCAAGCATTATTAGCCATGCATGTCCGTCGTACCTGTTCCTTGGTCACCTGACTTGCAATTCTTAGTTGACCTCTCCTCACTTGTAAAAGACATCGCCACGGTGAACATAACAACCATTGCACTGAAAACATTAACAACAAGGACTATGGGTACCACTACAACCATTACACTGAAAACACTAATAATGGCTAGGGGTAGCATTAGCTTGAAAAGGTTAGGGTATGCGCTGGTGGTAAGGATGGGGTTGATAAGGATGAGGCCGTATAAATAAACACTCAGTAGGTACGTGACAGCTAAAGTCATGCCCGCAGATAGAATCCGCAACACAAATCTATGTTTGAGAGGAACTCCACTTACAAGCAAGAGGACAACAATCATAGATGCAAAAAAAGATATGGTATTGCACGCTATGAAGATGTCATAGCCATTTGGATTAAGATAAGCAAGTAAGGCGCGCCCGGGACATGGTCCTGATGTGATATTACGCCCAGACTCATCTTTGTACGGCAAGCAACCGAGGGGTCCATCAGAGAGAGAAGTGTTGGAACTGGAAGTGAGGTTAAAATGGTTATCATCCATCGGTCTTATACTTTGTTGGATGAAGCTTCCTGGAGGGTTAAGTGCAGCTTGAAAGGTCATGGTTGCGATGACAGTGGCCACCAAACTTAGATCCCCCCTCATCTCTTCTAGCCAATAGCCTTTATATACAAGACATTCATCTATACTTTTGAAAACATTTCTCCATGATCTGTCTTCTTTGGTTGCAACATCACTCCTTTCATTGCTTCCACATTTGATTCCCGACTTCATCAATATGACTTGTATTTCAAGGCCCTTGGAGTCCTTGGGAATTCGCTCAACAATATCGGCGGCAGTATGACCCATGTCATTCTTCAAGTTTGATGCTTCGGATCTTATCTTTGCAATTGAAATGAGGTACCTCACAGTCTAATCAACAATCAACAAGCAAATTTAATGTATTAAATCTCTGAAAAAATATTTTAAAAAAAAATTTGAAAACAACACAATTTTTTACCCAAAAAATATCAAAATGTAACTTATTTTACGTAAAATATAATTAATAATGAAAAGAAACCTAAACAACATTTGGGAAGCCCTCATTTTTTTAGGGGTAGCAGGGAGGACAGCATGGGAGGCACATTAGGCCACCTCAAGCCGAAAATTTCAATTCGTCTAGTCTCCTGAATCTTGCCTCTTCTTGCTACCAATTATTTTTTTTCTCTTTTTTTTTCTATATCAAAATTAACACATGAGAAATATATTCCTTTGACGCATGCAGTTTTTATTTTAACTATAACATACGATTAAAAACATGAAAATTTCAATTACTGATGGCGGCAAGGAGGTAAGATCTTCACCTACAAGAAAGGAGATCCTGACTCAAGTCTAGCTGGATCTCAAAGTCAAAGTAATTAAGTAAAAAGTACCTCAACTTGTTTTAACATGATAGCCAAATGCAGAATGGTGTTCTTGCCATCCAAATCTCCCTTAATTAGGAGCCCGTGGGTGCCATGAGTATCCAATTTGTTCACCAATTCTTTCAAAATCTCTAACTGGTTGTACGTCACACACAAGTGGAGAATAGTTTTCCCCATGTGATCAAGGATCTTCGAAGACTCTGCCTTTGCTCTAATAAGCTCCAACACAACGTCTTTTCTACCTCTTATAACTGCATAGTGCAAGGGAATTCTGCCTTCTTGGTCACGAACCAAGTACGCCTCCTCAGGAGCTTCCAACAGCAGCTTCACAATGTCGATGTGGCCTTCTGCAGAAGCTAAGTGGAGAGGTGTGCTTTGTGAAGAGTTTCTCTCAAGGGCAAGTTTTGGCTTGTGAGAAAGGAGGGTTTTTGTGAACGCGAAATGGCCATGGGAAGCTGATATGTGCAAGGGAGTTTCTATGAAGATAGTTTGTGAGCTAATTTTGTACAACAATCCTGGGTCTTCTTGAAGCAATGAATTCAAGGTTGAAACACAGCCTTTATATGAAGCTTCATAGAGAACTCTCATTTTATCTTCTTCATGATGATGGGCAGTCTCTATGTTCATCAGCTCCGTCTCTTGCCCACAAGAATGACTCATTTGCTTCAATAATTATGCTCCAAGTGAAGAACAATATTTGTGTGGTTGGTTTAGATAATGCGTGATGCAAGTTGTGGATTTCAATTTACAATGGCAGCCTTGGGCCCCTTAACGGAATATTCTTCCCAGTAGTATGTTTCTTAACGCGTACGGTGTGACCTATCAGCTACTGAATGGGATCAAGTGGCGATTTATTCTCTGTTTGCGCTAAAATTTAACGGTCAGATCAGCACTCGTTGTCTCTAAGTCTAACACACGCTGGTTCAAAAAATTTAGTGTGGTTGTTTGTGTTATTATTGCCTATTGGCTTGAGGGGGAGGTTTTTTGGGTGCTCAAGGGAAGAAGGACACTTGACTTGTACAGAGAAAAATTTGGAATTAAATAATTGGACTTTCATGCATCTTGTTGCAGCAGGATCCATTGCCGGACCCTCCTTTGGATATGATACTTTTATTACCCTTCCCCTCTTTTTTTTAAGTTACTTCCAGTATGTTTTATATATATTAAAAAACAATAAATTTCATTAACTAATTAGTCTTAAAATTCAATATATTTTTAACTTTATCCTTATTTAATAAATATTTTATCATATGATAACAAAGGGGAGAATTCCAAATAAATACCACTTGAATTTGTAAAACTCCCAGAAGTCTGTTGAATTTGTAAAAAGACTGAGAGGTACTAATGACCTATTAGGGATATGCAAATTCGTGTGAAATTACCCTTTTGCCCTTAGTTTTAAATAAATAAATAAAATAAAAAACCCCCCAACCACCACCACCGCCGGCGGCCGGCCGGCCGGCCACCACCACCACCACCGTCCGGCTGCCGGCGGCCGGCGGTGGTGGTGGTGACGGGGGTTGGGGGTTTTTTATTTTTTTTGATTTATTTAAAACTAAGGGCAAAAAGGTAATTTCACGCGAATTTGCATATCCCTCATAGGTCCTTGGTACCTCTCAGTCTTTTTACAAATTCAACAGACTTCCGGGGGTTTTACAAATTCAAATGGTATTTATCTAGAATTTTCCCATAACAAAGTCGATATAATAATGTTACTTATAAATAGGATTAAAAAAAAATTCTTCACACTCAGTCCTATAAATAACACCAAAGGGTCATAATAAAGATGACATGATTACTTTTGTGGAAGGTTAACGTGGCAATGTCTATCTCAACACTACGTAGGTTTCCTGAGCAAGAGGGTGCACGCTTGTAAGGACGTCTTTCATTTTTAACTGGGCTGCAAGATAATTATTCATTCGTTGATCGATTAATGTAAGATTAAATGTAAGATCTATTTATATTTATCAGTTTTTTTAAATTATTCCTATTGCCCTCACCAATAATCAAATAGGAGAAGGAGGGGGAATTAAGGAAGCTAATTATGATGTTTTTTAAGAAAATTTCTTCTCACTTGATCCTATAAATAACACCAAAAGGATCGTAATAAAGATGCATTGATTACTTACGTAGAACAAAGTCCTTATGATTACTTATGGGGGTTGGGGGGTTTTTTATTTTTTATTTGATTTATTTAAAACTAAGAGCAAAAGGGTAATTTCACACGAATTTGCATATCCCTCATAAGTCCTTGGTATACCTCTCAGTCTTTTTACAAATTCAACAGACTTCTGGGGTTTTTGCAAATTCAAATGGTATTTATTTGGAATTTTCCCTTTATTTAACTTTCTTTATATTTAAAAAAAAGTTAACTAAGTTTTATATTAATGAAAGGAGGTAGTATATAATGAAGTAGAATGACTTGTAAATTTGAGTTTTGAGATTTTAAGTTAGTGAATTATGTACTTTCTCCAATTCTTAATATAAGACCTATTTTTAATATTTGCCAATATTTTCATAATTTACCTCATTTATATTCCCTCAACCATAATCAAGGAGGAGAGAGAACGAGGAAATTAAAGAGGTTGATTAGGATATTTTAGAAAATAGATTTCATATTAACTAATTTAACTAACATTTTTAATCTAATCATAGATAAAATTTTAATTTCAATGTCGCATTTTTTTTAATGAGTAGGGATTAAATATAAAATTAAGGGATTATAACGAAATCTTATGTAATGTAAAAGGACTAAATATGTACTTTTTCCATTTTAGCTCCTAATCTTGATTGATTTAGATTCACAGTCCACAATACAATATCGAAAAAATTAAACCTATAGACCCCATTAAATAATATAATTGGTATATCTCAACGTGACCAAGTATTTACATAATTGAGTAAAATATACTACATTATCAGATGGCAGTACGAGTGTCCAGATGGTTCCTATGGCTGGCGTCATATATAAAATAAAACAAAATAATATACTCACAAATCGACATATTTAATGGTTTTTTTTTTTTAAAAAAAATACAATTTAAACTTTAAAATCTCAAATTAATTTTGTTGTAAGTATTAATTATAAAAAAGTATAGTAATTGATAACTCAAAATCACTGATTTAATAGTATTGATCCAATAACGTTTTGACTCAATATGATCGGTTCAATGACTGATCCGGCTTTAATAACCTAGTATAAGGTTACTTACCAATAATAAGTGAATGTTGTGTTTCACGTGTGAAGATGACCTAAAATGTGTCTTTTCAACTTTTCATCCTACAATGCAGTGGCGGAGCCACATTGGTGCCTATGCATGTGGGTAAGTACAGATACAAAATTTTAAGAACATATATATATTTTGAAGGAACTTTCAAAAAAGAAACACCAGTGGTC
Organism: Acacia pycnantha; assembly: GCA_025563575.1. Classification (NCBI taxonomy): domain Eukaryota; kingdom Viridiplantae; phylum Streptophyta; class Magnoliopsida; order Fabales; family Fabaceae; genus Acacia; species Acacia pycnantha. Next base: position 2,666,522 of record JAMWYP010000018.1, on the reverse strand, counting down.
TAGTGGTAGAATGGAACCTTGCCATGGTATTGACATCAGTTCGAATCTAGTCATGTGCATCAGTCTACCACAAATATAGGGGAAAAATTACAACAAAATGCCCAGAATTTCCATTTTTATATATTTTTAAAAATTATAAATTAAATACATTTATCATATATAATTTCACTCTTAATTATAAATAAATCCTAAAAGTAAAAATTAGGATATTACAAAAGTCGTTAAGCTCATAGTGGTATCAGCTCTATTGCAGTGATCCATTCCATATTTCTTAAGAAACTCTCACATGTATTTGGTTTGGGAAATAAATATCTCATTCTTCTTTTACTTGATTCGAAGTCCTAAGAAGAAATTTAATTCTCGTATCGAAGACATTTCAAACTCACCTTGCATAATCTTAAAGAACCCTGACACACTTATGTTGAACGTAATATGTTTAATAAGATTGATGATGAAGATATAGTGCAATATTTTCAATGAATGAAGAATCAATGAATGCTTTTGTAATCGTTCTGTTGTAATAGCTTAGTTGACTCTTGATTATTATTTTTCTATGTTAAATTAAAGTTTTCTTTTCTTTTCTTGTTTATATTCTTTTATTTTTTAGGGTTAAGGAGCAATAATACACATGGGGTTTTCCCTGAGGAGCGTCCAGCACCATGTGCTTTTTTTGGGAGCAAAAATGCACATGTGGTTAGAAAAATGGTGCAAAAGTCACATCTCTGTTAGGGGAAGATAACATCTGTTAATTTTAATATGAAAGTACCAAAATACCCCTAATTCAAAAAAAAAAAAAACTCTTTCCATTCAGTGTGTCTTCTTCTCATTGGAGAAGCACTGAATCTCGCCCCATTTCTATTTCCGCCACTAACCAGCTCAATGCTCTGTTCACAGCAGCCACCATTATCGCCAATCATGACATATTCTTGAATTTTAACATCTATTATCGAATTCATCGGCGGAAAAATAGTGAGAGAGATGGGGTAGAAAATATCTATTGTCGATTTTATCTATCCAAAAAATCTGGATGCTAGGTCGGCGGCCAAGAACTCGTAAAATTGGCGGGCCGCTAGAAAGCGATATGATTCTTTTCTTGAGCTTTCGATCGTAACTTCGCTTTTGGCTCATCCTCCGAGTTGCTCACCCTTTAATCACATGCATCTTGGAGAATTAAAAACTATTCTAAGCTTCTTCTTTTGAGGTGATCTTAGATCTTAGATGCTCTCCTTCTCTTAACTTCATCTCGAGGTCACTTGATTTCCCATGCATTATTAAATTAGCCATGTGGGTCTTTCCCAATTCATTTATATATAGCTCAAAGTCACCTCTTTAGAATTTCAGAGCTCAATTCGCTGGGCTGGCAACTTAACGAGAACATAGAAAGCAAAAGTCTGAATATCTTCATACCTTAGATCGCTCGTTTTCTTGTGTCTACTTCTGCTTATTTTCCTTGCTGGTTGGTCACCATCCTTCTTCTCTTGTCTTGTTCTTCATTTTGGAGTTGAAAAGCCAAACAGGAAGGATCTGGAGATGCCACCAGGTTAGCGAAGCAAATCTTAGCGAAACAGCCACCTTTCTCATTCAAGGCGTTGAATGGCCTCGAACCTGTGTTCCTCCTTCTTCCCAATCTTGAGCCAGACGAAGTCGACTGTAACCGACCTCAATCATTTCGTCCAAAGGGAGTAAGCCATTGGGCAAGCAAATCTCATCAACGGCGTGGCAACTGATGACTTGTCCCTCTTCGGCTGCCATTTTCACCATCCCTCGTTTCTTCAGATCCTCGGGCAAGATCTGCCGGAAATGGAAGAAGATGAAGAAGAGAAGGAAGCCAAAGCGTGACTGACTCGTGATGCCATGAACTCTGAATCTAATTTCTGAGTGATCGAAGTTGACTAGGGTTAGGGAATTTAACAAATGGGAAAGCTAACTCCGATGAGCCATCTGGGTGAAGAGAAAAATTGAAAGAAATGAAAGACTCAACGAAAAAAATGGGGTAGAGGTTTTTTTGGGATTTTCACAATTATAATGTGGGTCCCACCTCTAAAATTAACACCGTTAAGCCAGATTTAACACCGTTAAGTACGATTGTAACAGAGCTGTGACTTTTGCACCATTTTTCTAACCACATGTGCATTTTTGCTCCAAAAAAAAACACATGGTGCTGGACGCTCCCCAGAGAAAACCCCATGTGTATTATTGCTCCTTAACCCTATTTTTTAATGTATTTAAAACTTTCTTTTAAAAAAAAAATTTGGGGGCAGCTTAATTATGCAAACACAAATAAAAATTTCTAGCTCTGTCATTGCTACAACGTGAATTTATAAATATGTGTGTAGTAATGTTTTTTCGAATCTGTGCTTGTGTAGAAAATGTAATATCATATAATATTTTTTATGGTCCTTATTATAAGGCATCAAATAATAAGTTTATTTGGTTTTTTTATAAGGTACTTGTTTCTTCTCAAAGTGCATTAAATATTTTTTTCCATGTATGTCTATCATTAATAAACGTAGTAGGTGAGAGTAATAATTAATACTCTGTCTGGTCCTTATTATAAGACACCAACTAACAATTCTCACAACCAAGAAAAACAGTTAAAGTCAATAAAGTTGTCCTATAATTTAAGTAACTTCCAATATTACCCCTACTAATTGCACTAAACTCTAATATTATATTAATTATTACTCTAACTCACTACTCTTATTAATTATGGGCATAGATGGAAAAAATAATTAATTCTTTTTTAGAACATACAAGTGCCTTATAAAAATGACCAAATACATTTGATAGTTGGTGTCTTATAATAAGGACCAAAGGGAGTATGATATTAGGGTTTAGTGTAATTAGTAGGGGTAATATTGTAAATTATTTAAATTTTAGGACAATTTTATTGACTTTAATTGTTTTTATTGGTTTATGAAAATTGTTAGTTTGTACCTTATAATAAGGACCAGAGGGAGTAACTTGTATAAGATGTAATGGCACATTTTATCTTGGGTTAGGGTGCAAAAATACACATGAGCTTTTACCCAAAGTACACCTAGTGTCATGTGCTTTTCGGAGGTGCAAAAATGCACATGAGCTTGTAAAACCAGAGCAAAAGTCCCACTTCCGTTAATCTTTGTTAGTTTTGTGGTTGGGTCCACCATATTAAAAGAAATTAAAAATGCTAAGATTTTTTTTCCCACACTGCCCCTGTGCTCATTTGTTACTTCTTTCTCCTTCCCTTTTTTCGCTCGAGACTCCTCCGTCCCTTCACCTCCACCATTTCCTTCTCAGATTCATAAGGCAGCGGCGGCAAACACTACGGAAGGTGGCGGCGGCAACCTCTACCAGAGTCAATGGTGGCGCACTGTGTAATACCCTAAAATTCCTATTTATCATAAATACTATATTTTGATAAATAATTAGTATAAAATGAAGGTGAATATGTGTCTCAAATAATTATGATTTGTCAATTATAATTTTAGGCAAATTTCATATTAAAATGGATTAACACATGATTAATTATGAGACTACAATTAGGGAAAATAAAATGTGACATAATTAACACATGAAATAATGGTTATTTTATAAACCAAAAGAGGTAAGAAAGTATTATGAGAACTCTTAATTAAATTAAAGGAAATTAAACAAAAACTATTGGATAATTAAACTTGCACTAATTAAGATGATTAGCATAATTCTTCAAATTAATTAGAATCAATTAGAAAGCATCTAAGAAGGGCTGATTTAAATCAAAAACTAAGGGCCAATGAAAGACAAGATTAAGCTTGAGTAATAAGGCACAAATGACTTTGATTAGTTACCAAACAAATTGCACAATGACATGTGGCATTAATGAACATTTAACCCCTTAAATATATTACCAAATGACATCATCAAGTCCTCATTTTCGCTGGTATATGGCTGAGTTAGAACTAGATTTGTTGCAATAATAGGGTCATATGCTTTAGCTTTGAAAAGTCAAAAGTTGAAAACTAACCAATTAGATAAATGGAACTATTTGTTATTTGGTTAATCAAAAGCATTCATTTAATGGAAAAAAGTAGGGGGATGTCGACCAAAGCTTGTAGGGCTAGGATTTGGTTTCATAAAGTTCATTTTAATCTAAGGGATAATATGAGAGTTGGTCAAAATTAATTCCCTTTGTGTCCTTGATTCTTTCTCTATAAATAGCCACCCATTCTTCACAAATTCTTCACACCATCACCAAAACTCCTCTAATCCTTTGATTAAGAGAGTGAGAGTGATAGTGTTCTTGGAGCAAGGTGAAGGAGTAGCAAGAGTCTTCAAGAGGTAAGCTCTAGCTTTTAAGTTTCTAGTCTTTAGTTTTTGTAGTTCTTAGTATAAATGTTAGTTTAATCTAGGAAATAGGGAATAAAATTCCTACTCTTGTTTTTAGGCCTCATTGAATTGAAAGATTCCAAACAAGGTAAAAACATAGTAGGGAATAATTTTTGGAAGTGGAAGATCAAGGTAGTGAAATTCTGGAAAAATGTTCGGTTGGGAGTTTTCTGGAGGCAGTGTTATTAAAGCTGTTATTTTATGTATTAAATGAAATCCTAAAATCATGAAATTTTTCATGAACAAATTAGACGTCCAAGTATTTGTAAATATATAAAATATGTGGTGTTTTGAGTTCTGTGGAAGGAGAAAGAAATTATTGAAGTTGGATCTTATTTTCTAGGAAAATTTTGGACAGAGGTTGGAAACTATTAAATTTGGAATGACTCAGTGATTTCGAGTATAAGCCGTTATTTTTCCTAGAAAATATACTTACCAAGGGTCATTTTGGCTTTGGAATCACATCATTTCGATTTTTTTGGAATTAATAATGATTTTTCAAAGTGATCGAAAAGTCTGCCCAGAAATGCTGAAATAACGTTTTTAGTAAATGTAAGGGCATACTTGGAATATCAAATCCACCAGGGGTAAAAAGGTCAAAAGTGGCTTGAATATCTCTTAAGATATTATTTTCAAGATAATAATGCGGTGATACTAATATAGGATATCCGGGAAAAGCAGGAGTTGTACCGAAAGGACAAACGTACCACTAAGCTCTACGGACTAAGGTACGGACGTGTATTGTAACTCTAACTCTGATGCTTCTTGTATACTTATGTGTGATAGATTATTTTCATAGAGTCATGGACCAGACTTTGTCTTGGGACATGCACCATAGCTAGGACTCAGTCTGAGGTCACTGGTTATACATTCAGCTTTATGAGGGTTATAGTCTTGATAACACCGTAGTGTTGTTTTCCTAGCGCTGAGGACACGAGGAGCTGTCATGGCACTGGTTAGTGCAAACGTGGATAACTTTACATGTGCTGTGTGCTATGTACTGTTGTGTTGTTATAGCCTTATATGTGTTGTGTGCTATGTATGGTATGCTGTAATGTTATGAATATCTATCTGTCATATATTGTTTTACTTGAGCATGAGGTTAACTGTTACCTGAGGTCCGATGGGTATTGGATCTCAGCACTTACCATAGCTTCAGAATCCGAAGGATCAGGAGCCGGAGACAAGGGTAAGCAGCACGCGTGAGGACTCGGCTGGAGTGTTATTTTGGATATGTATTTATACTCCTACTTAGTTAGAATTTTAGATACTCGGATAATTGTACCGCTATTATGAACAACCGGATAAGCACAATTAGTTTTTGGACACATACTTATTATCAGTTACTCATACTCTTATCTGCTCCGATGCTCTACTCTGATAAATTTTAAATTATTCTGCTTTCAAAAATGGAGTGTTACACACTGAACCATGGCTGAGAGGAGATTTGAAGTTTAGATTTATTATGAACAGAGGAGCAAAGGCAGATTTGCAGAGTATTCAAATGGGGAAATCGTCCACTTCGTACAAGAATAAATGTTCTAAGAAATCCTTGAAGGTATGATCAATTTATCAACATCCACTCTCTTTTTTTCCTCCTTGCTGCTGCTGCATATTCGTTTTGGGTATTGAATTTTTTGCTTCAAATTTGCAATTGTTCCAAAAAGAGATCCACTTTCTGATTCACCGTGTGCTTTGAGAACTGAAATTAGTGACCGTAGCAATTACATACTTATCTGAGAAATACACTTTTTTCTCTATGGATACTAGAAATTCTTTGCTGGGTTTAAATGTTTCAAGTTTTTCTTATTATAACCGATGGTGACTTTTAAAATCTTCTCCGGCAAACGAGACGTTAGCATCGCCGTTACAGGATGTAGAGAACCAAAATCAGCCGCCAAAAATTGGCGGCGGAGTCGGCGGAATATTGAGGCGATGGAAGAGGGACAATTTGTTGAAGAGGCTCGTTGGGATTGAGAACGATTGCCCTATTTTTCTCTCTGATCTGTTTCATTGTCATGGCTTCCACACCATTCCCCTGGCGAGAGATGGTGGTTTTTTTGTTTCATGGGAGGGTATTTTGGTACTTTCAAGTTGTAATAAACAGCAGTTAGCATCTTTTAACAGAGATGTGATTTTTGCTCTGATTTTACAAACTTATGTGCATTTTTGCACCTCCGAAAAGTACATAGCACTGGGTGCACTTTGAATAAAAGCTCATTTGCATTTTTGCACCTTAACCCTTTTATCTTTAAATGGAGTGGGAACATGATTAGGTTTGATAGTTGTATGAAATTAAATGCAACTTATATCTTCCTAATACGTAACCGGCACTTAATGGAGTGGGAACAGGATTACGGTTGGTAGTTGTATGAAATTAAATGCAATTTATGTCTTCCCGTTACAGTTGGTTGTTGATAGTTGTATAGAATTTGAAAAATGAGCCAATTGAATTTTTGTTTGTGTGTGGCACAGTGTGGGGTATATTATTAGGTAATCCAAGTATGAGTGAACTTGGGTCCAACGAAGAAAGTCTCACATAAATAAAACAGAGTTTAATTAGTACATAATCCATTCAATTTTAAATATATGATCCCGATGATTTTTTTAGAAATGTTAAATAAGTTAATTAATTATATGTTGTATATTATTTAATTATATATGAGTCAGACAAAGTAGTTTGATATAAAAAAAAAAGATAAATATAAATACTCAAATAATTTATTTAACTTCTTTAATATTTTAAAAAAAGTTAATCAAGTTTTATATTAATGACCAGAGGTAGTATATAATGAAGTAGAATGACATGAAAATTTGAGTTTTGAGATTTTAAGTTAGTGAAATATGTACTTTCTCCATTCTTAATATGGGACATATCTAAAGAGTTTATCTTTGTCTTAAATATAAGATTATTTTTAATATTTGTCAATATTTTCATAATTTACTCTAATTAATACTCTTTCAACCATAATCAAGGAAGAGAGGGAATAAGGGAATTAAAGAGGTTGGTTTGGATGTTTTAGAAAATATATATCATATTAACTAACTTAGTTAATCTAATCAAATTAAATAAGTAGTGAATATTGAAGCAAAAATCACTGCATGTCCCCAATAAATCCAAAAATGGCCTTATTCTATCATCCTTCATGTGAACACGTGAACACAATCATCCATTTCTGCCTCTAAATGAGAGTCCCACTTTCACACTTCTGTATAGAGCTGGCAATCAGGGCCGGCCCGTGAAGGGCCAGGGCCTAATAGGGCCGGCCCTCTAGGGCCTGGAGTAAGAAAAACACCCGTTTTTCAAAGCCCGACCCGAGAGTACCAGGGCCAGGGCCGGCCCGTAGGGCCTGGAAATTGCTATTTCAAATTTTAACTTTTTTTTTTGTGTTTTTCAAAGAAATATAATTAGTAAATTACAACAATTAAAATTCTAATTTATCAACAAAATGAGTTGTCAAACATTTATATGCAAATGAAGAAGATGAATGCAATGCATAGATAGATGCATGAGACGCCCTTGTCGCCTCAATAATTGCAACCTCTACAACACCACGGTGCTTGCTTGTGGAGGGCACATTTGCACTTTTTCATTTCTAATCTCTTACCAATTAATGCTCTTACAACTCAATTCAAATTGCACTAGTCCTATATAAATGAACTAGAGAACCAGCCTCCTAATCGGTGACCAAGAATTTTAGATGAATTGACTGGTGTTAGATTTTATATCCACCCCTAAGCCCGAAATAATACCAATTTTAGTTTAAAAATATGACAATTCTTCATATTATTGTGTGCTTTAGTAACTCTATTTAATTGTGGATTAATGCTTGTTTTATTTAAATATTATGATATGAGTTTGATCTTGAGTTAACTCTGATTTAAACGACGTACTGTCTCATTTTGTTCATCAACCAATCCATTTATCATTACCTTGCTTTTACGGTTGTTAATTAAAAGCTAAATGCCTACAATATTATACTCTCTTTTGCCCTTTATATTCCAAAAATAGATAATCTTTATTATAAAGTCGCCAAGTGAAATATCTCAGTTTCATTTTTAAATATTACCCGTATAGTTTGTTTGATGAATAAAATATACGCTTGAATAATAATAATAATAATAAACTAGATAAAGGAATAAGTGAAATGAGACATGTAATTAAGAAAGCAAGAAATAGAAGAACACATGAGAACACACGTGAAAAAAACTAGTTTCTTTTGCCCTTTATTTGAAGCCTATCCTAATATTCTTATGCATGGATTTTTTTTTAGGGTTACAACTTACTCCCCCCACGTCCCCACTTCAACGTTTCTAAATAAATAAATAAAAAATTTGACGGGCTTAACGGGCCGGCCCTGAGCCCTGCAGGGTCGGCCCGTAAAGCCCTTGGCCCTGCAGGCCAAACTTCACCTCTCTCCTCCATTTTTTAGGCCCGGCCCTTAAAGGGCCAGGGCTTAAACGGGCCGGCCCGTTTTGCCGGCTCTACCTAGGAGATAGTGAGAAGGGTCCTACATTAAAAGTGTCCCACCTTCTCCCTAAAACCATCATACAAGGCGATAAGTGTAAAATTATCGTTTGGGTGATAAAACTATTGATTTTACCTCCGTTTGGATTAGAGCTGGGAATCAGGGTTGGCTCGGCCTGATAGGGCTTGGCCCTACAGGATCAGGGCCCAACAGGGCCGGCCCTACAGGACCTGGAGTAAGGAAAATATCTATTTTTCAAAGCCCGGCCTGATAGCACCAGGGCCAGGGCCGGCTCTACAGGGCCTGAAAATCACTATTTCAAATTTTAACTATTTTTCTTTTGATTTTTTCAAAGAAATATAATTAGTAAATTATAACCATTAAAGTTCTAATCTATCAAATAAATGTTATCAACATTAATATCTAAACAATATAAATCATTCAACAAATAAACACATTTATTAATTCGTAATAAAAAACAAATAAACACAAAAATATGTTTTTTCCTTTTTTTCAAAAATATTAAACAAAGGAATTGCTTTATGTATACCAACGACAAAATGCTTTTCTCTCTTGTAATTTTGTGTGTATCTGCAGATTCCTTTGGTTCAGACATGATTTTACTGACAGGTAAAAATAATTATATTTATTTTACACAAAATATATTTATAATTTATTACTTATATAATATTGTAATACCAAAGTATGTGTTTATTTAATATGAAAATATCCATTCTTTAAAATTTATAATAACTAATTATGTGTTTTAATACAGAATAATAATAAACATAAAAAAAGGTTATAGTTTAAACTAAAAAAATCTAAGTAATTACAAATAAACACATTCATTAAGTGGAAGTCTTGGTAATTAAATTTTTTTAAAAAAATTGCTATAGTTAAACGGGCTTAACGGGCCGGCCCGATTAAGCCCGAGGCTCTACAGGGCCGGCCCTGCAGGGCCAATTTCAAATTTCTAGCATATTTTTCAAGCCCGAGCCCTACAGGGCCAGGGCTTAAACGGGCCGGCCCGATGGGCTCGGCCCGATTGCCCGGCTCTACTTCTGTATATGCTATATGCACTGAATCTCATAAGGGTGGTCCGATATATAAAGGATGAATCTTATTTGTTACTCCCTCTTGTCCTTATTATAAGGCACCAACTAATAAGTTTATTTGGTCCTTTTTACAAGGCACTTGCTTGTTCCCAATAAGCATTAATTATTTTTTCCATGTATGCCCTTAATTAATAAAGGTAATGGGTGAGAGTAATAATTAATATAATAGTAGAGTTTAGTGTAATTAGTAGGGGTAATATTGGAAATTACTTAGATTCTATAACAATTTTATTGATTTTAACTAGTTTTATTGGTTTATGAGAAAAGTTAATTGGTGCATTATAATAAGGACCAGAGAGAGTAGAATTTTAAGCTGGTATTTTTGTTTTTACCCTCATTAATTATGTCACTCATTATTTCTCTATAATAAACTTTCACCCTTTATCTTTTATATACACTGTGTTTATTAAAAAAAGAAGATATAATTGAAAAGAAATGCATATAAATTGCACATTTATTACTTTAACTAATATTTTGAACAGCGTAATTTTGATAGTTACGTTATTCCATACAAAAAGGACTTGAGGGAGTATCGGGTCCCAAATATAAGTTGCCTTTTTAGAAGAAATTCTTGGTCTATAGTATAAATCATTTGTTAGGTCAACAGTAAAACTTTTCAAAAATTAATAAATCAACAACATCTCTTTACTTCTGGTGAGGTGACTTATAATATGAACAAGACACAATGTATGAATTTTCAATATCCATCTATAATTTATATAGTTTTAAGTATGTTTGTCTTTCTCCCAGCAGATTCATGAGAGTTGGAGATTTTCAAACTTCACGTACGCACAAGGCGCTTTGAGAAAATGTAGAATATGTATGTATGTATTCCCGAGAGTAGATTGTCTCAAAAACCTTTCCCTTAGAATTTCATCAAAGACCGTTGGTTTCTTTTAATCCTCACCATTTAATTTCTGCTCCCTTCACTCTCACTTACTTTACTGTTTTCTTAGCCCAATCCTCAACCTAATTGGTGCAAACTCGGTAAAAGTCATCCCACTTTTCTTCTCACTTGTCCACGTGTTGGACACACAGTACACCACTTTCATTTAATATTAATCATGCAACACTGAAAATTCTGGGAGCAGATTGTCTTATAAGCCTGTCCCTCAAAATCTCATCAAAAGCGTTGGTTTCTTCGTCATTCATTTATGCTCCCTTCACTCTCACTTACTTTACTGTTTCTTTGGCCTATCCCTCAACTTGATTGGTCCAAACTCAATAAAAGTCATCCCACTTTTCTTCTCGCATGTCCATGTGTCAGATACATAGTACGCCACTTTCATTTAATATTAATCATGCAGCGCCGAAAATTCTGGGAGTAGATTGTCTCAGAACCTTGTCTCTCAAAATCTCATTAAAACTGTTGGTTTCTTTTAATCCTCAACATTCATTTATACTTCCTTCCCTCTCATTTCTAGGTAATTTTATGATTTCAATGGACTTTTTTATAATTTTTTTCCTTCATTGGGACCTGAATGTGATTTTCCCAACAAAAAATTAAGTGAGAGTGAAGGGAGCAAAAATGAATGGTGAGGATTAAAAGAAACCAACGGTATTGATGATATTTTGAGGGAAAGACTTCTGAGACAATATGCTCCCATTGACTTAGACTTGATGCTTTCAATAATTTTGGGATTTCCCCAACCGTGCCTGCACATATCCTCTTCCTTCTGCCAATATGAGTTGGCATAGATGGTAAGGGATCTAGGACTAGGCCCTTGGGTCGTGGATTCGATCCCTTCTGCCGTCGCTGTGACTCCTTTGGTAGGCGATCTCATAAGTCCCCAGTAAGTACTCATAGAGCCCGGGGCCGTGCCCTGGCATTGGTGGGGGATTGATGTCGAACCCCTCCAAAACTTTTTTGTATCAAAAATAAAAAATAAAAATAAAAATATCATCTTCCTTCTAAAAGGCTCTCTCAATATGTAGGGTGGGAGCCTGGGAGGCACTACATTTTACTAAAATAAAAAAGTTAGTGAAAAGTCCTGCTTAGAAATTTTGTAGGGATGAAGGAATTGGATGTAGGTATCATATTAGTAATTTATAATTAAGAAATCTTGTACAGTACTAATATTTTCTACGTATAAGAATATATTAAATCCTTATTGATATTGATAGAGCATGTGAGGTTCGAACACATGAGATGTGAAAGAAGTTTTTAGCCTCTACCAATATGATACTTGAATATTAACAACATATCATATCCTTCTAATCAACAAAATTTTCAAATAAGGATTTCTTTTTCCTGATTTTTCCGGTTAAAATTATATACATTTTTTCGCCAAGACATGCAACAATCACTCAGAAAAGCTCCTTTTCATCTAAACACATTTTCACCAAGACATGCCACATGTCAACCAAAGCACCTTCTCTTTCTGGTACGGTAACCAACGTCAGTCTTTATTAACTCAAGAGTGTGGTTTTGACGCTTTGATAAAATTGCTCTACCAAATAGTCTTGGTTGTAAAATAAATCTAAGGCTGAAAATACATTTTAAAATATATTATTTCCGAAATCTCAAATTTTGTTATGTTTCACAAACAGTTTTGCAACCGTTTGCATCAAAAAATTTCATTGATTTTCTTTAATGATTTTCCTAGCTCAATTTGGACGGTTTAAATTATCTGATTTTTTCCCTACAGTTTTAATACTTTTAAAAAAAAGTAAAATATAAACTGTACTGATCAAAATAAACTATCCATAAGGACGAAGTTTTTTTTTTGCTAAGTTGAGATTTAAGGAGATTTAAGGAGAATGAAGACTACTCCATCTTTTGTTTTAAAGGACCGTCCAGTCAAAGTTTGGGCCTCAGCATATCACAGATGAACTCTGAATAAAATTTTAGGCCTTTAGGGACAAAGTTTGAATGGCCCAAATGACTCAAAGGCGTGTGTTGGGCCGTTGGCAACCAGAGATTATGGATTGCCAAAAGAAAAATATATGGAGGGACCTGTTGCAAGTTGGAACATGAGGCCTTTCAAGACATTCAAGTTCCGTCAACTAACCAACGCTAGGAGTAGTATAATTGGCTAAGGAGTCGGCCTTCACCCCAAAAGAGAGGAGGTTCGATACCCGCTGGTCGATGTGAGGGCCTTGTTGGTGGGCAATCTATAAATATCTCTATAAGCGCTCTTTAAACATAAAGGCATGCACTATCCTTGATGGGTTACCGGTGTTTACCCCACCTAAACTTTTTCTTTACAAAAAAAACAAAAGGAGACACACTTATTGAGAGGCTTTAACCTTAATACTCCTGACTCGACATAAATTAGGTCAAAGTTCAAATTGATCAGGGAATACTCTGAGTTCATGCCAAAAAAAATTTCTATCAACCAACGAGATTGAATCGAGTGGAAAGGACGTGTCTTGGCCCCATTACGTTGATCTCTTCCTTTCCTTTTTCTTTTTAAAAACCACCTTGTCATGCAACTGAGACTAGCTGATTGTATAAAAGTGAAATAGAAAGAATATAAAGGATTGAGGTTCAAACATTATTTGATGTACCCAAAAACAAGAATATTCTGCCACTTTACAATTTTCTGTTTTGAATAATCTATACAAATGAAAATCAAATATAAAATCCGAGAATCGCACCATTTATATGTTATTAGGAACACGACGACCGCATTTAAACTTGTGCTAAATTTCTAGTATTTCACTTTTATTTGCATATTTTCTTAGGCTTTATGTATTGAGAATTTTTCTAACATTTTAGTAAAATTTAAATGATAAAAAAAGCATAGAATCTTCTAAAAGCATTTTACTCGAAAACACATGCAAATTAAGCGGGTTCTGATTATTCATCACGTGATAATTTCACAAGTTCAATTAATGCAAGCGACATTTTCAAGCTAAAAATAAAACATACATTGAACAAACAAATACTCTGCATTATGCAACATAGCAAAGTATATGCATTATTAAACTAGCATTTTCTGAGAGGGAAAATGGCCAATCCATATATAAGTCTTCTATATCACTCACTTAAACAAACACTGCAAAAAATGAGATGATAAGACATGTATATCACTAAGAAAGGGGTTTAAAAAATATCAGGAAAGAGGGGGGCAGCGCAACAAGTGATAGATCATCCTAGAGCTGCCTCTTGGTTTATCAGAAGCCTCTTAACAGAGCATAAAAGGAAATCCACTTTCAGGAACTACTCGCAAGCTGATATCTCCATAAATTCGGACGTGGGAAGTAATAAAAGTGTAACCTTTTCTAGTCTCTATTCCTTTGGATGTGGTGTAAAAAACTCAAATATTTTGTCATGGAACAAAAAATATGATACTGTAGCACATTCAAGGCAAAGTGATACTACAAAGACAATTAAGTATCAGGGATTAGATCCCTCCTCTATCGAATGTTGATCCAAACGGACTTGATCTTTACAACTTGGTGGCACATCACAGAAGAATGAATAGGTCCATCTCTATATGGGAATCTCTAGCCAAAATGTATCAGCACATTCAAGGCAAAAAAACATATTGATGCTCACGATGATAACAGGGAGCAAATCGATCTTCAGTAGTATATATAAAAGAAGCATGCTTCATCAGCATATTTTATATTTTGATATGCACAAACATTACTTAAATTTAACAAGTCAGCAACTTCTGTTAAGTGAGACTAACGGCGTTAAGTTTGAAGGATTAAAAATGTATTTATTAAACATATAAAACTAAAATGAACCTTGATGCAAACATAAAAGACTAAACATATACTTTAACTAATTAAAAAAAGGAAATGTTCTGCAAGTTTTTCTTTAAGGGAAAAAAATTAAGAAATTGTGATCCAATGAATATAGGTATACCGTATACAGTGTAGCAATAAAAGTATACATAGCCTTTTTTTTTTTTCGGTGTACAATAGAGTAATCCATCATAGGTAAGGTGAGTGCGTACAAGCGAATACAGTATTAATTAATTCTTTTTTTTTTTTGGCCACTACTCAATTAATTAGTTCAATCCAAAGATATACCTGGGCTGTATTTCTTTTGGTCGATTCCGACCAATTCAATCGTTGTTTTTTTAAGAATCAAATTGGTAGAAAATTAAAGGTGAAACAGATTGAAAGTGGTCAAGTTTCACTATATCATACACGTTTACGTACTATACAAAATTTTCTCAACTTCAAGGTTGATGAAAATTAAATACAAATTATAAAAATTACAGCCTAATTTTTAACATATAATGTAGTTATATATAATCGATATATGTTGCTCGTAATGTCCAAAACTGACAAATATAATTCAGCGAATAGATTAATAAAATACAGAGAGAGTTGAATTATGTTAATACAGATTTATGGATATTGGATAAAGTCCTTTTTTTTTTTTATGAAATTTAAGTAATTTAGTATTATTTGATGGTTCAAAACCATAAAATAGATCAATGGCTTCCCCCCTCATGACCGATTTCTCTGCATTTGACTAATTAATACAATGCATAATATTAAACCTCTGCACGGGAAGCGAACTTTGAATATTAAAGGGAGAATCTCTATCAAGGCCCAATTAAGGTCTAAAATTGCAAAAAGAGCCCCAACCACTTTCACATACCAAAAAGGGCCCTAGGGCCTTTTCTGAGATTTTTCATTAAAATGTTAGTTGTTAATATGACTGATTTAGTTGTTAATCGGGGCTGATATTGTTGTTAAAGTGACTGATTTAGTTGTTAAAATATTGTTGTTAATGCGACTGATTTAGTTGTTAACGGGTATTTATTTTGTTGTCAATTTGACTGTTTTAGTTGTTAACATTTATACCAGAAAAGGCCCTAGGCCTTTTTTAGTATGTAAAAGTTGTTGGGGCCTTTTTTGCAATTTCAGACCTTAATTGGGCCTTGGCAGGGATTCTCCCAATATTAAATTACCTTATTAACTAATATATCACTTAAATCACACTAGTATTCATACATTAAAGCATAAGCTAGCAATGTTATTCTTAGCGAGGTTTTTTTAGTGCAGTTCATGATTTTATAACAAATCCTTCACTTGTAAGCTTGGAATACACGGTAGTAATCAACTTTGATTTATTATAATCCTAGCCTACCAAAAAACGCCTTATTCTTTTCTTATTATTATATATAAAATCTGATGGTTTTGTGTCCAATATAAGAGGATACCTAGTTAAGAAAAAAACATCTGATAGTGGGTGAATTAGTTACAGTTGTCAACAACTTGTATAACAAATTATGCCACTATCATTTTTTGTATCCGAGAGTAGTGACGAAGCATTCAAATTAATCCTATTGCATTCCATTACTTGAAGAACAAAACACAATATAATAATTATACATATCCGTGAACAATTCGATTCAAGTACATGGTAATATCTGACGCTTGAATGTCTTCATCCAGTTCTTCCATAACCAAAACAGAAATCGCAAAGTGATGAACAGCGCAATCAACCCAAGAAATCCAATCCAAGTCCAAAGCGAAACCTTAGATATATCATAGGCAGAGTCAAAAAGCCCTCCATTTGCGAGTCACCAGGTAGAGTCCATTAAGGTAGGTAAGTGTTAAAAACGTAAGAGTAATAAACATGCCAATGGATAACATCCAAATAACAGCTTTATGCTTGAGAGGAACTCCACTAACAAGCAAGAGAGCAACACCGAGAGATGAAACAAAAGCAACAGTATTGTACTTGAGATAATAATGAAAATAATAGGGGTAACTAATGCTTGTGAAGTTGATAAGATCTCTGGTAACCGCGAGCTCCAATTCCACCAAAGCTTGGAGGGTCTCCAAATGGTTATACTTTACACACAAGTGAAAAACAGTTTTTCCATTGACTCGATAACTCAGAGATTCTGGCTTCGCTTCTACCAACTCTCTCATAACCTCGATTCGACCTCTCATGGCTGCATAGTGTAGAGGAATTCTTCCTTCTTCATCACGAACCAAGCATGCGTCGTCAAAGACTTGAAGCAACTCCTTAACAATGTGGACGTGGCCCTCTGCAGAAGCCAAATGGAGGGCTGTGCTTCGACAAGAGTCCATCTCAGTTGCGAGTTTGGGGTTGTGTGCATGAGAAGGGCCTTTGAGAATTCAACATGACCTAGCAACGCTGATATGTGTAATGGAGTTTCAGTGAAGTCACTTCTTGATATCTTGAAAAGAATTAACGGGTTTTTATGCACTAATGAGTTCAAAATGGATACGTCCCTTCTAAGGGATGCCGCGTAAAGATCTCTCATTTTGTTACTTTCACTTGAAGTTATCATTTCGAGGAGTTTCATTTCTCTTAAGTAAATGGCGTAATGATTCGTTTATGGCTACTTATATACATAGCTTACAAAAGCGTTGGACAATGGGACAAATGAAAGTCAATAAAGGTCATGTATTTTGCCAGAAAGTCAGCCGGCTGATTTCCTCGATGCATTTCCATCTGTATATATAATATTATATAATATAGGTCGAGTATTAATTAATTAGTGACTTGTGAAGTTTGTCGTTTGTGGCAACTTCTCCAATTCATCCAAGTAACCCCTACTATATATATATATATATATATATATATATATATATATATATATATATATATATAAATGGCTAGCGCCTGCAATCCCAGTTATGATTATGCAAAACTTAAATTAACAATACCTTGGGTACTTGTGTGAATTTCAAATAATTAAGACAAAAATTATAAAAGTCTGATTGTTATACTTCAAGATAAAATTCATATTGCTATGGCAACAATTAATAGTTATCCTTGTTTATTTGTTTCTGATGATCAGGATGCTATGAGTGAATAAGATGAGAAGGCAGTAGTGAAAACGTGTAAAACACATGTTTTTCACTAAATATATATGTGATAGCCCTAAAAATAAAAATTGCAGATTATTTTTATGACGGACCTAAAATTAGAATGAAATAAATATTTTACTCTTCATTATTTTTTTTTAATTAATTGTTGTAAATGTTTGACAAAAGTGGATCTGTGGCCTGGTGGAACCTTGCTTGTTGCTTGTGATTGGGTCATTAGTTCGAATTCACTGTGTTGCAAATGAGTAATTTATTTTGTTTCACCATTGTGAAATTATCAAAATAACCTTCTTACTTATCAGATTTTTCCCTTTCTTCCTAGGGGATTTTTTAAAAAAGGGGCAGATACCTCGAGAGAATTGGGGGTGAATCAGAGTCTATGCTTGTCCGACATTCACCTTCATTCTTCTTCTTCGCCATCGTGGGCATGGGGGTGAGAATTTGTTTTGCTGTGGGTTTAATCAGCCGCTGATTCTATTTTGTTTCTTTCTTCCATCGCGAACTCAACGCCCTTCGTCTCGCAATTGTTGGGGGAGTATTAGCATTGAATCTTCACCATTATTCTTGTTGTTGGCATGGTTCGAATCTTCTCAGGTTATCATTGCTATCTTCTTTGTCGTTTCTATAGTGTGTGATGGTGGGGTTTCTCTTGAACTACTTCTACTCCTTTATTTGATTATATATTGCGGTGGATGTTTATATATATAATAGAAAACACTCATTATTTCTCCTAAACTTGCATGGTTGCCATGTGTGTAGATTGAAGGTGCCCTGTTTTCGCCCTGCGGCACCCAACACTTGATATTCGTGGGATTCATTCTCACGTTTGTTTCTTCGCCTTGAGCTATGCTTGATTACTTATCTTTGTGGGCTGTGTCCATACTTGTGTAAATTTTCTATAATTTCATGCTCAAACATCAAATAATAAGAACATGAACAAGGATCTTAAGAATTATTATTTCTGCATTGCTATATGTTTAAGTTAAGATGCACTAACCTTTATCCATAATTGTTGTAAATAATATAATATCTATTCAATCCAAAAGGGAGAAATGTATTTTTACAACTCAATTCACTCCATCAGTTCACACACATATATATAGGACTGACCCAAATTACAATTTACAAATAAACCCTTGCATAATAACCCTGACTCTCTTAACACCCCCCCTCAAGTTGGGGGCTATAGACATTTA